>CM067216.1:17608248-18098247 GCA_034190945.1 Octodonta nipae
GATTTGAAATTCCTAAACTTCTTATGTTTATCAGACAATTTGATTAAATTCCAAACACATTTATTTAATAGTGTCTCCTCTGGGAAATATTATAATAAATCATTTTTTTATTAAAAAAAATATTAGTAATACCATTTTTAGTGTTCATAGTATCATAATTGGATATACTTTTCAATTCTAACAAATTTTGTTTGACAACAATTAGAGATATTAAAAAAATAAAATTTTTGTCAAAACTGGTTGAAAAAGTGACATGAATATTTATTATACAATTTTTAGTGATCTGGTATAATTAGATGTAGTTTTTAATTCTAATTACTTTTCTTTGCTAAAAAAATTTAAGTATCAAAATTCACTTTTAAGCAAAATTCTTATTTGCTGAACAAACTTCCTATACAGTTGAAAAAGTGACTTGTAATGATTACAGTATATGTTTCAGACCATTCAAATCTTTTAATGAAAAATATTATTCATAGGAAAGTTTTCCGTTTGATTCTAAATTAAGAAGACACACCACACCGTATATAGAGAACAACTCAGTACCTCCATCTTGAAGTTGTTTTACTGACATTTATTTTAATTTAATTCCAATCTATTTTCAATTTATTACACCCCAGGTTCGAACAGAGACGTTTAATTATTGTTAATACTATCCTCCGCCAAAGGTTCTTGGTGAAAAAGTTTTTGTCGATTAAAAGAAGGTGTAAGCTATATCCTTGAAAAAACATGCGACGACTTAACAGAATCCAGTTTAAACAAACGTGTAGATCAGAACATTATGTGAGTTTCTGGAAATGACTACGCGAAATTGAAACTTGTTGATCTAATAGTTTGCTTAGATCAGCCAATCCTCTTCCTTCTTCATACCGTGGCAAAGTTGTATGTTCGACAGAGCTCTTTGGATGGTGATTTTCTGCTTTTGTTAGTAAAACTCGAGCTTTTGATGCCAAATTTGAACCTCTTCCGTCCAGTAGTTTAGGAGAAAATTGCTGTGATGTGACAGAGGCAGAAATCCCGAGTGATATTATAAGGGTATGCGTATATTGTATATACGGAACCCTAAAAAGCAACATTTCATGAATAATGGGGAATAGATATTTTTGTAGAAACGGGTTTTAGATAATGGGTATAATTATATCAATGTGCGCCCTATCTTCGTTCTTGTAACCTGTAACAAAGTTCACATTTTTTCGAAAATCTCAATTTGTGAGAAAATGTGTTAATTTTCGAAACTTTAATGGCATCAACTTTTTAGAAAATTCAATTCCAACCAATTTTCTTTACGAATTTTTGTTCTGCAGACGACAGCAACGAAGTTAGAGAAGGTGAAATTTCGATTTGTAAGCCTCTAATTGTTTATAAATAATCTTTCACAACTTTTTCCATTCTGATCTAACTTGAGCCCCTCTGTTCCACTTCTGTAATGTCATCATCCCATCTTTTCTGTGGTCTGCCTGTTTTCCATTTACCTTCCTTTGGATACCATCTTGTCGCTTTTTTATTCCATTTGTCATGACTCCTTATCATGTGCTCTGCCCATCTCCATTAAGTCTTCTAATTTCCAACGTTAAGTCTGTAGTTCTTGTTTGGATCTTATCGCACAGTTTCTCAATTTGTCCGACCTCTTCACATTCAACATATCTTTTACTTAGCGTATTGACAATTTGCAAGGTTGTTTGTTTTTTCCTGACTTACTTTCCATGATTAGCAGCCATACGAAAGCACGGGTAGTTTCCTCTTGATGTTTATATGAAATTTTTATTGTTTAGGTGCAAACAGAATGTGTTTGTTGTTTCTAAATTCGCTTGTTCAGTAGGCGAATATACTTGCATGATTGTCCAAGGATCATCGTATCCGGGAAATTACAGATTCATTATCGCGATACGCTGATATACCTACGAATCCTTCTACGTATGTTGTTATACAGTGTAAAATAGCTAAATGGAATAAATTCGATAATGAGTAATGCAGGGCTTGTAGGGAGAAACGATTGGACACGTCGATTTATATTTAAATACGCATTTTTTCAACCAAAACAATATATAGGGAGTGTCATGTGAGAGTGGCCAATACCAACTTTCTTATTTTAAATGCAAGCCCCTTTATATTATTTATTTTTTGGAGTCTCCAGAAAATTCTAGACATAATTCATGTACAATGTCCTACATCTATCTTAAACTGTTATGAAATATTAAGTGTTTTCAGATTTATAACAAAAATTAACATTAAATAAAAGAAAATTATTTTCGCTACATTACACTAAAAACCTAATAAGTAATACTAATTATTGCTTAATAATATAAAAAACCAAAAACCCATTAATGTCAATGCAATATGCTAATCTAGTATAGAAATGTCCTCTAATGTTACTCAACATCTCAGGCGTGACTGATCTAATCGCAAGCGTGATTCGTCTTTTTAGGTTATTTAAGTTGAGGTTTTTAGTTTTGTATACAGTACTTTTGACATATCCCCACAAAAAGTAGTCCAGTGGTGTAGTCCAATGGTGTCAAATCTGGAGATCATTCTGGGTATTCTATCGAACGGCGCCTCCCAATCCATCGAATTGGAAAAATTTGTTCAGGTATTGCCGGACATTGATTTCGTAATGGGACGGTGCTCCATCTTGCTGAAACCATATTGTATTGACAGGAACTTGTGGATTTATTGGATCAGGATGTAAGTTTGTCAATGTGGGCACGACATTATTTTGGAGTAATTCTAAATATGTATCTCCATGCAAGTTGCCATCAACGAAAAAGGAACCTTCGGTATGATTTCCAACCATTTCTGCCCAAACATTAACTTTTTCAGGATATTGCGTATGTTTTTCTGTCATCAAGTGAGGATTCTCATTGGACCAATGGCGGCAATTTTGACGATTAACATTAATGTACTCTCATCAGAAAACAAAACATCTTTTAATGGGATCACATTGTTATCTAACCTTGCATCATTTGATCACTGAAATACGTTCTTCTATTGAAATCGTTTTCCATGAGCTCCTGAGTCAGCATCGTTTTATACGGATGCATTTTACTTTCCTTTAATACTCGAACAATTGAAGTGTGGTTAACGTTGACAAGTGGGGTTGCTTTTCGACCAGAATTATGTGGGTTTTCTTGAAACTCAAGCATAATATCCAATTTCGTATTATCACTTACAGCATTGGCAGCTACTTTTTTTTATCTGTCTAACATGAGCAAGCTCACGAAACTGCTTTTCTATTTTGTTAATTGTTCCTTGGGATACAGGCGGCAAATTTGGAAAATTTTCATGAAATAAGCGAGAAACTTCCATTTGTGTCCGTGTGTTATCTCCATAACCAATCATTTGTAGAATGGTTATTTTGTGCATTTCAGTTAAATGAACCATTTTTATTATTCCAGTTAACGAAATTCAAACGACAATAGCACTGACACTGATCACCACTGTCATGCAGGCAGGTAACAAGATGCTAAGGTTATGAATTTTGACGAAAATAAACAAAATTGTTTTTTTTTCAAATCAGTAAAAAGGAACTCATTGAGTGTAATGTAGTGAAATTGTGAAAGAAAATAATTTTCTTTTTTTAATGTTAATTTTTGTAATAAATCTGAAAAGACTTAACAGTTGAAGATAGGTATAGGATATCGTACATGAATTATGTCTAGAATTTTCTGGAGAATCCAAAAAATAAATAATACACAGCATTTAAAATAAGAAAGTTTGTATTGACCACTCTCACATGACACACCCTTTATAATTTTTTTGTTGAAAAAATGCGCTTTTAAAAATATATATCGACGTGTCCAAGCATTTTCCCCTACAAGCCCTCTTTTATTCGGTATCGAGTTTATTCCATTTGTCTGTTCCACACTGTATGTTTTCCCATGTAGACCCCGTAAAGGCCCGGGGTCTATATGATATAGACTATATCGTCTGGATATGACATGATATTTTCGCTCATTCTTCTTACTTTCCTAAGGCCAACAATATTCCATTTTACATCTTCTAATGCATTCAATAATTCAACAAGATTCTCTTCGTTTTTCAGGGTAAGTACGTTGAGGGCTGAGATGTAGATTTTGCGTTTTTGATATTTGTGATTTTTATAGTAATCATTAGTGCTTATTATCATTATATTAAAATTCAATTCTAGACAACTAAGAAATTCAATAAAAGAAACTTGAAGCGTAAAACACATCTACACAGTACAAAGAACTACATGTGATGAATTTTGTAAGTTCAAATCAATTTATAAAGTACGGCCATGATAAATTATATCACATTGTACATACAATTCTATAACACTTCCTTGTGTACAATTGCACAGAAAAAAATCAGATCGATACAGATCAAGCAATGCATCCAACAGCACAAAATAAATCGGATATTGTTTGTTAAGGGTATTGTTCGCTTTCAAACTGCACAAGAGATGTTTATTGTAAATGTTTTTCGCTTTTATTTCCACTTTATGTGTATTGTAAGCAAGATCCTGCTTTTAAAATGCAATTATTGATCACGTATGAAACCATCACTGGTGCAAGAAACATACTACTCCAAATAAATGGATATATTTCGTAAAACATTCTGGTTTTCTAAAAATAAATCTGAATATTCACATGCAGTCAATCCATTGCAATTAAATTTTTTATACTAATTTGTTCTGTCTCTGATAAAATACAACCATAACTTTTTTCAGAAAAAAGTTATTTATGCTGTCGCTTCATTGGGTTTTTTGCTTGTCAGTAACAGATAATTATGTAAAATTTGTAATGTAGAACTGTTGTTGGGGTCATTTCGAAAAATTATGTTTTTAATTAATGATTTTTGATCAGTTTGAAGTGCTATTTCTAAGCTACTTGTTGTCAAAGTATGAAGTTATAGATTGGAGAATTTCCCTTTCGTCGAATAACTCCAAAAATCTGGCACAACCTTATTTAAGGAACCTTATTTAACGATGGCCATGGTGAAAGACCTCATATTTCTAGAAGTACTATTAAGTAGAGTTGTCGCAAGATACCAGGAAATGGGAGACATCAAAGATTTACCTAGTTGTGCCAAACCTAAATTGTACGATGACACTAGATTGAACTCTTTATTAATGTCAAATAATACCAACAGATTAAAAAAAAAAACAAAAAAAAATAGATTTATTATAAAATTTCACAGCACAGAGGCTATTAAATGAATGTCACTAAATCAAAATGTCTGATAATTAACAGGCTTAAAAAAGATCGAGATACCTAAATTGATTAAAATAAGGGGGGGGGGGTTCGACTTAAGTCGAAATCAGTCGAAATCATATTCAAAACCTTCTCAATACATATCAATATACTTACTGCCAAAGAAATCGCAACAACCAGATTGGAGACGTTTAAATTTGAGATGGTTTTGGTAAAACATAGATGCTATAGTACGGAGTAAATGATTAGAATTTGGTAAAGTTTTGAGATTGTCTTTCCATGTAAACTTTTCAAAAAAAAAAAAATTTAATCTACCAAAAAAAACAAACTCTGTGATGGGATCCAGAACCGATGTTTAGTAATGTTAAAATGTCCAGAGTGATTTATTATTGATTTACGGGAGGCGGGTTTTTTATTTCAAGAAATCGCTATAAGATGTTGTCAAGCGTGGTTTGATAATACCCAAAATCGGAGAAGAGTAGGTAGGACCTGAAGTTTACTTGAAAAAATAAGGAGAAACCTCTACTTTTAATTTTTTGGGGGGCAAATTATAGAATTAAATGGAAAATATAAAATTAAAATTGTTTCTAACGTATCATGTTAATTTTTGGGGGCCAAATTTGAAAATCAAATACATATGTATTCTTATAAAAATCGAGCGAATCCTGAAGCAGATAAAATAAAAAGTCTATGTGTGGAAAATCAAAGTGTATATTTTTTATAAATTTAAAACGCTTCCTTTAAAAGACATTAGGGTAAATATAAGAAAATGAACTCAATCCCTGCTTGTCTGAATAAAAATCTTGAAGGTGGTACGAAACCCTTAGTATGCGAGTCCAACTCGCAGTTGATCAAATTATTTGATTACAATGTTGAATCTATAAGATTAATCGCACAATTAATATAATGTCAAAGAAATGAATTTCTGAACCCGTTTATACAGTGTGAGTGGCAAATATTGCGATAGTGGGCATAAATTATTTTTGACAATAATAAGTATAAACTATTTTTTTTAATTTGTTCAGTTTTTTCAAACCTGTGGAATAGAGTGTGACGGGTCGTAGATTTGTTTAATTTATATAACAATTACAGGACGTATTGTTTATACACTGTTACTCATTAATGGCAAAAATAATAGATGCCCAATATAGCAATATTTATGACTCAAACTGTGTAATTAGAATTCTGTACTTTAACATTGTATTAATTGTGTATTTAGATCTTCTTATGTATTCAACGTTATAATAAAAAATGAATTGTCTAAAAAACATATTACGTTTATTGGAAACACCCTGTAATCAAAAATAATTAATAGTAATTGTTTTGTGCAATATTTATGTCAAATAATGTGTAAATCACGTTTTCTGAAATAAATTGAAATAAAACATGTCTATTATGAGAAATCTGATAAGAAAAAGAGAAATCTCCGATGTTTAACACCCTATATCTTGAAAACTAGTCATCGAATTTTAATAATATTCTGGTTAGTTAAACACTGAACATTTTTGAACGTAAAAATGTAATAACATACAAATTTGACGGAGAAAATTTAGAACTACAGGGTAGTATAAAAGAACTACCTTTTTTAATTTGTATAGCTTTTACAATCAGTTTAACATCCTGTAGAGTATAAAGAAATGGATTATATATCTGTTTAATGTATTATTAAAATTGCAGCACGAATGGTTCATACTAGCTATATTTATGACCGTATATTCATTACCTAAACGCTATATTAATTGTCCAATAACATCTTCTTACGTTTCAAGCGTAGTAATACAAAAATGATTTTTTCCAAAAAAACGTGTTACGTATTTTTGCAATACCCTGTAATCCACTAAAATTTATGGCAATTGTTTTGTGAAATGTTTATGTTCAATAATGTACAAATCGCGATTTCTCCAGTCACCGGAAATAAAACACGTCTATCATGCGAATTCTGATATCAAAAATGAGGGATTTTCGATATTTAACACTCTGTATCTCGAAAACTAGTGATAGAATCTGTTTGAGCCCATGGCCTCTTTTTGTCAGAACATCGATTACTACATCAGACCAACATTTCAAATAATTTGACGAAAGTCAATTTTTCCATAAGAGAGGTGCCTGGTCCTTTACTCCAGCCCCCACGGACTTTGGAGGTCCTAAGACATGAAATGCAGGTACCTTGGGAAAGTATTCCCCACCAAGACCACCTTGACTTTTTGGGGAGTGTATGGATAACAGCGGCGGACAAACACATTATTAACAAACTTAATAAAAAATTTAAACTTCATGGTATTTAATACTCTCTTCTCGCGTCTTCAAATCCTTACTATAGCATTCATGTTTTACTAAAACAATAGTAAATTTAAACATTTCCTTCTGGGTGTTTCGATTTCTTTATCAGTAACTATATTTAAAAAACAATTTAGTCCATTTTGTTTAACAGTAAACAAACCTGGTCAAAACAATAAATGCTCTAAAATTTGTAAAGTAAATACGTAAAAAAACAAAATCCGACTTCAAAAAATATAGAAGTAGCATAACTAAAAAGCAAAAATAATATGTTTCTGCAAGAATTAAAGTGAAAATAATGTGGGAAGTATATTTTTTACTTTACAACTTGGCTGTTCAACTTGGTAGCGACTTCAGAAAAAATATTTAATTTACAGAAACATTTTTTTGCTCTTTAGTTAAAGTACTTTTGTTTTTTTTAATCGGTTTTGTTATTTTAAAAATGTATTTTGATATTTTTTATTGTACATATTTGAAATCACAATCACTTCGTTTTGTTAAACAAACAAGTAAAAATTTAATAGAAATTGACAAGCTCCGACTGGGTGTCAGGATTTTGTTACAGTCATCACATAGGAGTCATAAAATATTTGACATTCATGAATTATTTGCGCAATACTTCTGCTGTTTGTACTAAGGTGTGCATAAAAGACATTCATTTTGTCTCAGATTCTCGGAGCCTAGAGCTGTCTGCTTGATGTGAAATTTGCCGAAACAGGGTACGTGTATTTCAAATAATTCCACAGAAAAGATCTAAAAATATCACGTTAATATCGCGACGTAAAGAGGTTCAAATAGACGTATATTTCTTCGGTGTAAGTTATTATATTTGCATCTTTTCCCAGTTTCATTTCGTGTATGAGAAAATGCAAAACAAACCTTCCTCGGAAATATCATGAGGAGTTCGATCATGAACATTTTTGTGAAGTAAGGAAATTGAAATGCCAACAATTTCGTATATTTCGAATTTCATAGTTTCATTCTAAACTTCCTTGAACATACACTTACTTTCAAAAGTCTCTCACTGAATTAAAAAAGGTTATTTTACTGTTCATTGTTTGGTACGTGGTAACAATGCGAAATGCCGGGATTTGAGTTGTCCGAGTTTATACGAAGCAGATTTATTGTTTTAGGTCAAAAAGCTTTATCTCATCACCAAACAGCGAATAGATAATAAATAGAACAATAATAGAAGCACAGTGAGCAGAACCATAAGTCGGTACGAAGAAGTGGGTGAAGTGCCTCGAATTGACCGACAGTGTGTTAACACACCACGTATGCCCCAAATTCGCTTCTCTATACAGGGATAATTTTATAATAATTATCAAAAAGTTACCATTACCAATGAGCCAACACCAAACGTTACTTTCAACTCTGGTCTGTAAACATCCATATGCCACCTCCTGGGGGTTTTCAACATCCCAATTATGAGTATTGTGCTTATTAAAACTCTATAATTCGTAAACCTACCCTTATGGCACTACAAGACATGATTTACAAAATCGGAATATGCATTACACTTCATGCTATACCACCCACAGAAGCGCGTTTGTCTTCAAATACAAGTTTCCTTAAGTTCTTGAACTGTTATGAGTTTATGGTAGGTACTTATCCTGTCTTAACATTCTCTGTATTGTGATACATAAAGTTCCATTTCAACAGTTCTTACCGATGCTCTAGGGTTTTCGTTGACAGTTTTTAAGGTGTTATTTCATCTAAGGCTCTGATTGAGTTAATAAATTCAAAGTGTCAAAGTTTTTTTAGTAAGTAATACATTTTTCTCTGATATGACATGTTAGCGCTGTACTTACAATCACACAGAAACCCCGACATTACCTAAGCACGGTATTTAGAGATGGATCCTGAACGACGACAGCCTCATAAAGCCCAATTCAGAAAAATCGTAGTTATTTAATTAACCACAGGGCTTTTGAACAACCTAGAAGCCGAAACAACATTGAAAATCAAAATCGGAACAGAACATTTTACGAACTGTCAACGAAAACCTAATGCCTCGGTAAGAACTGTTGAGTGGGAATTTCGTGTGCCAAAATCAACGATAGAGTGTTAAAAAAGAATAAGTACCATCCATACAAACCCATAATAGTTCCAGAATTTAAAGAAACTGATTTTCCAAGACGAATGCGCTTCTATATGTGGTATACTATGAAGTATAATGAATATCTCCTTTTTGTAAATCATATCTTGTGGTCGGTTCTAGGAGAGTTGGTTTACGAATTGTGTAGTCTACAAACTAGATTTGGAAGTAACATTCGGTGTGGGGTCGTTGGTAATTTAATTTAACTTACCCAACACAGAATTTTTGTCTGAAGTGTCTCGATGAAAATGGACGCCAATTTGAAATTATAGTTACCTAATTAGATGTTACATTATGGCATGAATGAGGCTATTGTTTATTAATTTGTTGAGAAGTCGTAATTTATGTTCATATTCCAATGAAAATGCGTTTAACATATTACCTATTAATGTGTGTTGAGACAAATAAATCATGGCCTCCTTATTTACTTTCATGTTTTATTAAAAATTCAATGCGTTAATACATTATTATTAATGTAATTTTGCGACAAATAAATCATGGCCTACTTAGAAAACATAAGGCCTAACTTTACGAAGTTTATTACTTCGATGATACTCAATTTTTTTATGCACATGTGAGATATCACTAGTCAGGAAATTTTACGCCAATTCCAAAAATTAAAAAATTCAATATGGCGGCCATAAGGGAAATGAAAGTTGAGGTGGTTTGCGGGATAACAAAAGACGAGTGAGTCATGTGATAAACGCCATCTTATTCGTCTTAGAAAAGGATCCTAATAACGTCACGTATTGACAGCTATTAAATTAACCGTTTTGGATTTACCAGCAAAAAACGAAATCCGCCATTTTTGGATTTTGCCGATTATTTCCAAAAACCAGTTGACGGATTGTAAATCTGAAGCCAGATATCGAATGCACTAAGTTTACTCTAAAACTTTCCCCATTTGACCTTTGCTGTAGGTATAATAGGAGCCGAGATCCTTGTATAGAGAAGCGAATTTGGAGACACCCTGTATATTGCCCAATCAGCCCGTCGAATGAGATCAATTACTGTTCTGGCACTAAGATCGCTGTTCTAGAGCGTGTATCATAGGGTACCTTGGAGTGCAACAGTTTGAAGGAGAGTTTAGGCCTCAGTTTTGCAATTCAGCAGACCTTTAAGGGTCTCCATACTGCTCGTCATCGAACTGCCCGTCTACAGTTAGTGATAGAAAACAAAATAAGTTTCTTGTGTTTGATCATCATTATTGATCACAAAGTAACGGCTACCACTGTGGAATTTTTTAATCTCCTTTGTTTAGGTTTTAAGAAAATTTTATTTAAAATGGTTTACCAATTTTTGCAGAATTGTTTTAATTTAATTGTTATACATTTACTACCACTGAAATAAAATTTATTTAATTTTTTTTTATTATCTTTTTTATTAAGATTGAATACTTACATTAAAAATTCTTTAAAATATTAACGCTATACGTTTTACCTAGTGGGTGCAAAACTTTTGAAAGTCAGTATATTTTATGAAACACAACCCCTTCTAATGTCAATTAAAAAAAATGTTATCATGACAACACAGGTCCGTGCTGAAATTCCACTGTATATCTTTAGAAAGTTTTTATATACTTAACAAAAGAAGTCTCGCTGATGTTCCAGCATCTTATTTGACGTACTATATCGCTCATTTGCTATGTAACTTGTACCGTATCGTCTGTTCTGGATTTAATTATGAGCTTAGCTATAATCCTTATTCGGGTCTACATTTGTTGTCCTTACCATATTCGTTGACTGCGCTACTTTTAACTCTCTTTTCTTTGCGGACGGTAGTTAGAGGCACAGATAATTTTAGAGGTGCAGCAATATCGGATAAAACAGTTGGATGGATAAACATATCTTTTCTACATCTAATTGAGCTCCCAAGGGCTAAATCTGGTCAGCGTCGAATTTTCTAGGCCTAAAATCTTGTCGCATTTTTCTACATCAGCATTGTCTAAAATGACCTTGGTCGTGGTTACAATTTACATAGCCGTTCCTGTGCTCCTACCTTCTTTAATTGTTATTGCCCCCTTTAATGTGAATCCTTCGAAACAGATACTCTGCAAATCTCACTGGGAGACATGAGGTTATGAGGAGACCTGAGCAATGCGAGTTCGTCCCCCAGAAATCTCAGTGTGTTGGACTTTGGATCAAACATGAACCTGTGATATCTGAGGTCTATGCTCAGAACAAAATCGACCTGGGTATCGGCCACTAAGATCTTTTGCCAGAGTCTTCTTTGCTCAACCTCAGTTTTACTTCTATTTCACATTGTAATAGCACTGAACGTTGTGGACACTGGCTGGATCTTAGATGGACAATAAATCCAGCAGCACCAGAGCCAAGTATGATGTGGCTGTTTTTACCACTGATGTAACCTTCGAGGTCTAAACTGCCACTTTCATATAATCCCCATCTGATTACTACAGTTAGGACTGATGGAGCTTAGCATAGAATATATAATAGTCCAGATCCGGGGTCTTCAAAAGTTGTATATTTTGATAAAATATGCGCTGTAAGTGCAGCAAAAGGTGTTTTGTTTGTCTAACAATGATAAACTAAAACAAAGTTGATTCGAAATATTCCGACACAATTGGGGGTTATTCAAAGCTCCAAGAATTTCAATAAAACATTTTGAAGAAAATAAGGGCAGACGAAGTTCGAGTAAATAATGAAATAAAAGAGTGTGACTGAATTAATCCCAAAGTACAAGAAGATGTACCATCATTTTTTGAAGGCCTGGCAAGTTATTAGTCTAAGAAAACTACTACTGTTAAAAGACTTGCTACTGTTGAACAAAATTAACTTGGAATCCATAATAAAGCCCAGTCTAGAATCATTTAACGGTTTATGAAAGTTTTCAACCAATTAATAATGTTAGGGACATAGTAAAGTTTTACAATTGTATAAATAAATACTGGATTTTGTACCAGTAAGACATTTTTTATTTAAAATCAGTGATAACATTCCCAGAAGTGAAGCTTCGTTGTGCATTCGACAACATCAGTGTAAGTTTAAGTGTGAAAAAAGAAAATTTTCCACATACACAATTTCCTAAGAAGTTGTTAGTGGTGAGTACAGTTTTGATTTAAAATGAACTTTTAAAATAAACTCAAAAGTTATGATGAGCTTGATGTAATAGATTCTTGTATTAACCAAAATTAGACAAAATGCATATATAAAGATAATTTATTCTTTAGCAAGCTATTGATTTTTGCCGCCTTCTGGGGTCACGTGATTTTGAAAATCAGTTTTACCACTGTATTTATAATTTTGTAATATTGTGTTTACTTGATTTCAGTAAATAAATTAATACTAAGGCATCTGTGGCAAATGAAGTTTCCATGAGTATCAACTTTCCTTCAAAATTGCAACAACAATGTTGACGTAAATATATTCATGGTAGTTAAGTACTTCTCAGGGTTACGTAATTAGTAAAAATGTTAAAGGTCTTTAAATGGATACATTATAGAAGAGCGGAATCATTTCCAGAAGTCAAAATGGCGAGCTACATGCGATTAAAAAACCCTAACGGCAATCCCGTTTCCTGCAACTTCATAGTGATAAATTGTTACGACGATTCAAACTCTAACCGAAAAGCATTGCTTGCAGGAATACGAGACATATTTCATTCCTATATATTTAGGAGATTAACGTTACTGGGGCGCAATGAAATTCGGAGCAATTTAAAGGTAAGACAATTATATAATTTAAAGTGTTGAAATGGGATGCGAGCTTTATTTTATGTCGTATTTTATAAATCTTTAGACTTCCGAAATGATTCATAACTGTGATTACATTTGAAGTTAAGGACTTTATTTATTCACTTAAATGCGGAGATTAAATAACTCTTTATTACAAGCTTTTATTCAACTCGTTTTGTACTTTCTTTGGTTAAAAAATTCTAAACCATGTTTCAAGTACTCTCCGACATCCGATATGAAATTTTGCATAGGTTTGTGAGTCGGCTAACATTGCGTATACCGTTTGTTCCAAATAAAAGCAACTACATGGAGATTTTCGAAACGGCAAGAGATAGCGGGAGGCTTAAACGAGAAAAAGTTGCTATATTCCACGCCCAATCAGGTGCTGTATCGAAATTAAAAATATCAATAGGGGTTTTCAAAATATCGAGAAGAAAAAAAAAAACAAAAAACTGTGGTTTTCGAAAAAATACAATATATTTGACATCTTGTAAACCTATTTCGTAAAATTTGTGTAAGCAACTACGGCTAATCGATGGATGTTAAGGAATTTTTTCTAAGGCTTTTAGATTTTTTGCAACTATAGTCAACTTTGTTATTTCTTATGGCTGTCATTTTGGATTTATATGTCATTGTATAGAACATACCACGTATAGGAGGCCTACTTTTGGAAGACAAATGTGGATTATTAAAAAAAGTTAGTTGACTGTGAGACAAAATGCTGTGTTTTTTATTAACATATCTTTTCAGAGTTAACATTTTATAAAATATTCTTAGTCCTACCACATATAATCCCCTACATTTTTTCCTCAAGTTATTTAATTCTAATTCCCTAAGATATTTCATTACCTAAGATATTCTATTTCCCTAAGATATTATGTGTTCTATTTCCTAATATTTCGTATCCTATTTAGTCTTCTTCTCTTTCTTCTCTTCACCGTTGGTTCGTCTTCTTGTAGTAGCACTTGCCATGGTCTTTTCATCTTGTATCTCACATGTTCGTCGTAATTGGTTGCCTCTCTCATCAGGGGGTTCCTATGCTGTTGAATCCTGGCTATGGGTTTCTTCGCTCTCTTCGTTATTTTCCCCTTGATTGTGGTCATCTCTAGGTCTCTTGTTAGTTGGTTGTTCCTCAGGTACCATGGTGCGCTCGTCATCCTCCTTAGTGCGTTTTTTTGTACTGCTTGCTCTATATGTGATGGTTGGCTTCACTGACGCTTCGTAGATGTTCCTCTTCGTCTTCAGTTGTAGTCTACTTCCTCTTCTTATCATCGGGTTGAGTTGGCTGATCCTTGATTTGGCTTTTTTCACTGTTTCTCTTATATGTTTCTCTCACGTGAGTTTCCTGTCTATATGTACTCCCGGTTGGTTGGTCCTTCCTATGGCTATTGCTTCAGTTTTTCCTGCATTGATATTGATTTTCCATTCCTCCGCCTATTGCCCGATGTCCTCGATTTCTTGTTGCAGGTTGTTTACCGCTTGGTGCACTTTCCTTGATGTTGCAGCTTTTGCTGTGTCGTCCGCATAGATGTATGTACTTGTGTGCCTTAGTCCTCTTGGTATGTCCCTGGCATAGATGCTGTACAGTGTCGATGATAGTGCTGATCCCTGTGGCGTTCCTCCTCGTATCATCCTCTCAGTCGATGTGGTGTCGCTGATTCTGATGCTGAATATTCGTCCTGTTAGGTAGTCCTGTATTATCCTGCTGATCGCTCTGCTGAATCCCTGTATTTCCATTTTTGCTATTAGTCCACTCTGCCATATCTTGTCGAAGGCTCGCCCCATGTCGAAGTATATGATGCACGTGGTCCTTCTGTTCTATATGTTGGTCATTGCGTCTTCTATCATCCTCATTACCTGGTCTTCTGTGCAATGTCTCTCTCTGAATCCGCTCTGCTCCTCTGAAATAATGTTAAGTTGTTATTTCTGCTCCTTGATTCTCCTCAAAATGATTCTGTCCAATTATGTTGCTGGTGTGGCTTAGTAGGTTGATCGGTCTGTAGTTCCCTGGTAGTTTCTTGCTCTTTCCTAGTTTTGGGATCATCACTATCACTGCCTTCTTCTATTTCTCTGGGTATTTCTGCTGAAACAAAATATGATTATATAGGGTTTTTAGTCTCTTATCTATGTATTCGTTTGGTAATTCCTTTAACGTCTTGCTTGATATTTTATCCCATCCTGGTGCTTTTCTAATTTTCTGCTTTCTAATAATGTCCTTTATTTCTTCCAATATTGCTTCTTTTATTGGATCCTCGTTGGGGAGTCGTGCTCTAATCTCTTTGACCTTTTCTTCTATTTCTTCCATCGAATTTTCTGTCGTCTCCTTGGTCTGTGTTGAACTGCTCCTCCATTGCGTCCGCGAATATTTTTACGCTGTCCTTTGTCCTGTATTTTAGTCCGTCTCTTCCTTGTTGTAGTTTGTGTGTCCTTGTTCTTCCTCATTATTCTTAGTATTTGCCAGTGTGTGCCTCTGTCGATGTCCAGTCTTTCTAGGTAGTGCTCCTTTTTTTCACTTCTGTGCTCCTTCAATTGATTTTTTGTCTTATCCGCGGATCTAGGTTTATCTTGTATCTTTAATATTTTACAAAATAATTGTGATATTTTTTAGTAACCTACTTATTAGATCACTTTTTTAATTAAATTAAATATATAAATTGTGTAAATTGTGATATCCCGACAGACCGCTACAAGTTTGACGATCTTCAAAATACTTAAAAATAAAGCAAGATTTTCAATATTTTCATTACACACTCTATTTCGATTAAGTTTGGCTACTATAGCAAAGTGTATAATGAAAATATTGAAAATCTTGCTTTACAAAGTGTTGTCGACAATCCTTGCACCTCCCTTCGGCCAATGGAAAATAATATTGAAGAGCCTAAATCGACTGCTCAGTACAAGTATCGCCCATATATAGGACATATTATAGTAGAGAGTCCAAGAGGGGATTTTGGGATTTACTAAAGGGCAGCAGATTAACATACAGGGTGATACCTTATGCCCGGTTAAGTACCTCCACCAAATATGAACCCCGTCAAGGATAAAGGATCAGATTAGTGAAAAAAAATTCATCATCAGAAATTTTCGAGTGCGTCAGATTAAGTTAGGGTGAGTTAATTACATGTTAAAAATTGTATTTTCTACTAATCTGAGGTACAAAAGTGGGAGGGTTACAAACTTGTAAAAAAACGTCATCTCGACATAATCGAGCGTGGCTTTTTTTATTATTTTGAACAAAATAATTCAATGATAACGATAAATATGTAATCTGACGATTTTCCACAAGCTGACGTAGCAAAAATTCGTCGATAAAGTTTAATGAGTGCAGCTGCGTGATGCCTAAATTCGCCATTCAGCGTTTCTATTCTTCTTGTCACTCTTTCTGTATCAATTACTCTCACTCCGTCCCCACTCTTGGTTCTGTTGCCATGATATTATTATTTTTATTGTCAGATTAGGCGAATCCCTCCAGATAATCGTCAGTTTATGGAACAGCACGTCTAGGACATATAGATGAACCACATATATCTTAATCTGACGAGTTGGGTATTTCAAAATGGCGATTTTTTTGCACATAATGACCGCGAGTTTGCGTCACATCCAAATCGTCACATTATTGAATGAGAACTTTTTTTAGATTCACTTAACATCCGCTTCTAAAATCTGACGCGCTCGATTAAATTTTTATTAGTTTTTTTCATTTTCAACCCTTATATACGACCACCCCCATCATGCAAATGAACAGATTAGCATACGTACATCATTAAAAATACGTAGAACATGGACGCTATCAATATCTAACGCGCTCGAATATACCCAAGCAAGTTTTTTTTTCATTTTTGAAAATCTGTAGCCGCTCCCCCGACCGATGAAACATTATATAACAATTTTTTCTTTCTATCATCTAAGCTTCGCAACCCAATAATTTTCTATAACGCTAGAGTAAATCCCTATTTAGCATCGTGGGCTCCACTACTAGTCAAGGGCTTGGAGTTGGTGACTTAGGCGTCTCCTAGACCTACTATAACATTGTCCAATAGATTTTATTGTACAATAAGATTGAAAGGTGCTTTGCATGCAAAAGATTAGTTATATTGCTCAAAAATGCGAACTGCTCAATGTTTTTGTGTTCAGTTGCGCGCGTTTACTCCAGGTCAGGGTGAAACACAGACTAAAAAATATTGCGCAATACTGGCCCTACACGATGCAATGGAAAAATATGGTACACAAAAATTAAAGTCGCTCAAACTTTTGTTCAATTATTGCGAAATCTTCAATATTTAGCCTAATCGGTCAATTATATTGCACAATTCGAAATATTGCGCAATATAATTGATCGTCTAGGGGTCGCCTTAGAAAGGAGAAGAAAAACGCCAAGAAAATCCTCAATTTCCGCTTAAGGTTCTGTTGTATTTAACAGACACAACAACGTGTATTGGGCCGATCAAAACCCGTTCTTAAATTGTGAGGGGCCCCATGCAGTGAGGTGGGCTTTTAATGTATGGCTAGGAATCATAAATGGACACATTCTATTTTACATTTTTTATGATAATTTGACTGCGCCTCAATATCAATATCTACATAATGCAAGAACCATAACTGACTTCTTGAATCAACAATATGGAAATAACTGGATCGGAACTCTAGCTCGGGTGGTCTGGCCTGCTCGCTCGCCGGACCTTAGTCCTCTTGATTCTCGCAGTTAGGGATACTTAAAAAATAAAGTTTATTCTATTACTTATAATATGGTAGATGAACTTGAGACAGCCGTTGTTCGAGCTATTGAGAAATGCCTAGACAAATGGTTGTAGATGCAGGAATATTTCTAATTTATGTAGGATTAATAATAATGTTGGAATTTTCGAACATTTAATTTAATTTGATTTAATTCGAGGCTTTGTCATCGGTTTTTAGTTTTTTTTTTTGTTTTTAGTTAAATCACAAATATATAATGTTTTAGTTTACTTTATTATCATAAATGAAAGAGTACTTTTAATTGAATTGACGAAGCTGTTAATTTGTGATAGTCAATCATAATGATCAAATGGAACTAATTTCTTTGTTTTCTATCACTGGATTTATTCACAATACGTGACTAGTTTCGACGATCACGCGTCACTTTCAATTGAATACAAATCCATTTTGGATGTTCATGTGGGTATTCACTCCTCACAACGGTTTCTGAAAAAACACAGATAAGTAAAGTAATTGAAAATCAAAGTGTGGTATCTAAGAGCAGTTTGTGGAAACTGCCCGGAACACTAGTTGCCTTCTTATAGAAAAACTCTCTCGAAGGATTGACTGTGAGAAATTAGGTCTACGGATTTGTCAACTAGTTTTCCTGTATGCTATGTTGGGATGTATTTTGTGTGATACTTATTTGATGTGACGTTTCGATCCCTTATCAGGAATCGTTGGCGAACAATGTAGTTTCAAATAATTTACACAATTATATAGCTTTCGTTTTTTATGTTCATTTGCTCGGAGCCGTTGCCATGCCAATTTCTTCATTATTCAACATCATGCACACACTTTTTTGATTTTTCTCTTTTGCTGTGCTCTTCTTTAAGTCATATTTTTGTCTTATTGCATTCCATTTTGTGTATACCATTATCCATGAATACATGGTTTGCCTATCTTGATCTGTCTATATGTCTTCTTGAGACGTTGTATTGGAGAATTTTGAGTAGCGTTTTTCAGTTTTGTTTATGTTAAATTTGATCTTAATGTATTATTTGATTTAAAAATCGTTTTTACTTGGTATTTATCTCCAATACGTTTAATTTTTTCGGATAGATCGGAGACATAGGAAATAACGTTTATAATTGTAGAGTTAATAACAGTTTGTGTGTTGATATTTAAATTGGAAGTATTTTGTGTAGTTTGTTGGATTCTTTGTTTTTTTTTCTCGATTTGGTGAGTTGTTTTCTTTATGAAATTTTTTGTGTACTCGTTTTGTTCTAAATCTTCCTTTATGAAATGTAGTTCTTTCTTAAAAAAATCCTTTGTTGATGAAACTGCTTTTGCTCTGTCGTATAAGGATTTAATGTTTGTGGTAAAATTGTTGTTTATTCGCTTAACCAACACGTCCAAAAATGGAAGTTTATTTTCATTCTCTATTTCAATATTAAATTTAATGGTGGATTCTTTGCTATTGATCATGTCTAAAAAACAGTATAAGTCGTCGATGCTATTTTCCCATATTGCAAAAATATCGTCAACGTAGCGCCACCATACTTTAGTTTTTTTGTAGAATTAAAGATAAAAGTTTTCTCAAAGTATTTCATAAATAAAATCTTCTTTATATTGAAAATATATTGTTTTTAAACAAAGTTCGATAAGCTTTATTATTGTATTAACGGATAATATTGTTTTTCTTTGCAGTGAGTTATCAAGTTCCAATTTATCTTTTATAATTTGTATGGATTTATCAACTGGGGAATAAACTGACAATATCAAAGCTTTCCAAAATTTCATGGTTATTTATTTGTGACTTTGTCAGTTTTGATAATGCTGCTGTATTTTTTAGTGTGTTGTAGTTGAATTCGTATGGTTTGATAATTTTGAGTAAAAATTTTGAAATATTCTGCAATGGTGAGTTTATCGAGCTTACAATGCTTGGTAAAATAGGAGTCACTAAATCCTTATACGACAGAGTAAAAGCAGTTTCATCAACAGGAGAAATTTTTAAGAAAGAACTATATTTGATAAAGGAACTTTTACAACGAAACGAGTACTCAAGAAATTTCATAAACAAGACAATTCACCAAATCGAGAAAAAAAAACAAAGAATCCAACAAATTGAAAAAATTAAACGTATTAGAGATAAATGCCAAGTAAAAAAGATTTTTAAAACAAATAATATATTAAGATCAAATTTAACAAAAACGAAACTGGAAAAAAATTCCAAAATTTGTGTGACAGTGTACATTGTGCTTGCGGAAAAACATGTACCGATGAAACATCAAGACCTTTCCAAATTAGAACAAAAGAGCACCAATACAACGTCTCAAGAAGACATATAGACAGATCAAGATTGCCAAACCATGTACTCAGGGATAATGGTATACACAAAATGGAATGGAGTAAGACAAAAATATTACTTAAAGAAGAGCACACCAAAAAGAGAAAAATCAGAGAAACTGTCTGCATGATGTTGAATAATGAAGAAATTGGAACACCGCAAGCAAATGAACATCAAAAAGAAAACTTCAAAGTCAATTAATCAACCAACTGACATTGCCAAAAAGTCAAGCTATAATATTGTGTAAATTATTTCAAACTACATTGTTCGACAGCGATACCTGATAAGGAATTGAAACGTCACATCAGATAAGTATCACACAAAATACATCCAACATATTATACAGGAAAACTAGTTGACAAATCCGTAGACCTACTTTCTCAGAGTCAATCCTGCAAGAGAGTTGTTCTATAAGAAGGCAACTAGTGTTCCGGGCATTTTCTACAAACTGATCTTAGATTCTACTTTGATTTTCAATTACTTTACTTATTTGTGTTTTTTCAGAAACCATTGTGAGGAGTGAAAACCCACATGAATATCCAAAATGACTATTTGCCTCCTCAATCATTTAGAAACTACGTATACAAATTGAAAAACCAAGAAAATAAACCATTTTAAACATTAATACAAACTAAACTAACCAAAGGTATGAAGTGAAGAAAGTTTTGTTTGTTTTTATGAAATTTTTCAGTTCTGTTAATCGGCCACTTAAGGGCCCACGTTTCGCCAATATAAAAATTTGTTGAATTTTGAGTTGTGTTTTTTTGTTTTGTTTTGGATCATTGCCTTTCCCAAAGTAACGGATTCCATAATGGGAATTTCCAATTCGTTATACTCATGTAGCTAAATATTGAAACATTTTCACCAATAGTAAAAAATAACCTGAAATCCGTAAGTCTGTTTTATTTCTTAAGATCCACGGTCGTCAATTTGTACGATAAATTTCGGGAACCGAACCGAGCATTATGTTTAATGATAATAATTCAATTAACGATACTATCCGATAATTCCCTGAAATATTTCGCCATAAAATTGGGAATTGTTAAAACATCTGTTTCCATACAAATGCAAAAGACCCAAGTACTTTAATTGATCCGTAAATGACTAGGGAGCGTTTGGAAGTCACCATCTGCTGCCAGTGGCCACATTCACATCCTCCTTGTTCGACGATTCTCAGGATCAATTCGGAAGCGGTTTTTTTACCCAACGGCGATTTGTTTATTCAGGTCTTTTTCATTTCCATACTTTCATAGTTGTGTCTTGGGTAGGAGTGATAATATACGTACGAACATCTAATTAAAATATTAAATTTCATTTCAATAATAACGGTTTCGTATAGAATTTAAAAAATAAGAATACTCTTCTCCTGAAGGTGTTGTAAACATATACATCAAACAGTATTTATAATCAAAAGAATATAAGTGCAAAAAACAGGTTTGTTTTTAAATCTTCCTAATTATTTGAGGATATTTTTCTTCCTGGACATGTAGAAGATTTTGATTAAACTCCGAAGCCCCTGATAAAATAATGATAACATAGTAAAACAGGTTTTTTAGTGCAGTTAGAATTTTTGTTTTATACAATAAAAATCAACGACGCCTGCATTTGCTCACCACATTACAAACACTGGCCCCCCAATTGATTTCTAGCAGCTGAAAATGCTAGCAAAGAGTGAGAATTATTAAGCAAGGCTTGTAAGGGAATCTATTGAGAAAACGAACAACAAACCTCAACAAACGAGACGATTACCAACGTCTTTCATCCATATGGAGAGTCGTTCTGGCAGAACCCTATATTCAAATCAAATCGCTTATAAAACGGTACAATAATGAGAATTTGCTCTCAATACCAGATAATGGCCCAGTGATGAGCGGATAGATAACTTGCCAAAAGAAAGGTCTCAGTACCACACTCCCTGAGCCACAACATCGTTTATTCCGAAGAAGTTGAGTTGAAAACTCAAAATAAACCACACACACGACAATCTCGAGAATTTTCAGTAACATTTCATGTTCGTGAAAACATCGGATATATATATATATATATATATATATATATATATATATATATATTTCAATTATAAAACCTTTATATAAATCTGGAGATAAAGACAGCATAGGAAACTACAGGCCTGTATCAATATTGTCAAATTTAGCAAAAGTTTATGAGAAAATTTTAAAAATTCGACTATGTAATTTTATCAGAAAACACGAAATACTCTCAGACCGACGATATGGCTTTCGTGAAGCTAAATCAACTGAAGATGCAATAGCTGACCTAACAGGGGAAATTTACAATGCACTAGATAAAAGTGAGAAATCACTTTGTAAATTCGTTGATTTAGCAAAAGCTTTTGATTCCGTCAGTCATCCGGACTTGTTTAAAACCCTTGAAAATATAGGTCTGAGAGGCCAAGTACTAGATTTATTTAAAAGCTATTTAGAAAATAGGAAACAATGTGTTCAAATTGGGGACGTTTATAGTTCGAATAGAACTGTCCAATTCGGGGTACCACAAGGTACTGTGTTAGGTCCTGTGCTCTTTATACTTTATATTAATGATTTGTTTGAAATAAAAACCTGTGGAGAAATCATAACCTTTGCAGATGATACAGCAATATTTTATAAAGAAAAAACCTGCGAAAAATTAGAATCTAGGGTAAAAACCGATTTTGCTAACATAATTTCGTTTTTCTATTCTAAACTTTTATCTATAAATTTTACCAAAAAGTATTTCCTTACATTCTCGATGCAGACTAACCAGCAACCTACATACAGGAAGCTCACTTTCAATGCAGATGGGCAACATATTGAAATCAATTCAAAAAATTATTATAAGTACCTTGGTATTACTATTGACAATATGTTAAGATGAGATAAGCATATAACAAATGTAACAACAAAATTAAGGTCCCTATTATATAAGTTTAAATATCTAAGAAATTTTTTCGATATTAAACAATTAAAAATAATGTATAATTCTTTAGTACAGTCACATATATCATATGGGTGGGGTGGCGCAGTAAGTTGTTATTTGAGACAACTAGAACTTATACAAAAGTGGATATTAAAAATAATTTATAAGAAGCCTTTACTTTATACATCAGATTTAATATATACTGAGAGTGCTGTAATGGATCCTAGACAAGAATATTATTATTTTATTTTAACCATAAAACAAACAAAAGAGTGAGATGGCGCTGTATGAGTGAACACGAGTTTAAGCAGCTGAAATAAATTCGCGTTTTTTAACTTCGAATCAAATTCTTTGGTGCCTTAAATCGATAAAATACAAGTTTAAGTGTATCGATTTAGTGCTATTCGAAAATAACTTGCTCTAGTGCATATTGAACGTTTTATTAGTTTTTTCCAAGTCTATTAAATGTGAGGTTAAAATGGTACTATCAAGATCTGACCTCGAAAATATTAAGGGAATATTTTCCGACAACTTTCTTCAGGAAATCATAGATAAGGTCTCACAAAATATTGTAATAAAAATTGAGGAGAGACTAAAAAAGCAGGATGAAACAATCCGAGAACTAGAAAAAGAAATTGCAGATCTAAAAATTGCCAATAATAAAATGTTTCAAACTTTAGATAATCTAGAACAATCATCTAGATCCCTTAACATTAGGGTGTTTGGTATTCCCAAGACGGAAAATGAGAATATACATAGCAAAATGCTCGATTTATTCAAGAAAATGCAGGTGAATAATATGCATGACAGTCAAATTATATCTTGCCGTCGAGTGTCTTCAAAAAATCCAAGTGACAAGCCACCTGCGGTTATTATCAAATTTTCAAATGATTTGGTACGTTCAGAGGTTTTGAAAAACCGAAAAAACCTTAAGTCAACAAACATACACATCAAGGAAGATCTAACTCAGTTCCGTGTCAGGCTGCTAACAGCAGCTGTGAAAAAATTTTCGAACAAAATCGCATGGTGTTTTAATGGTTCTGTTTACGTTAAAATCAATAGTGTGGTGCATATCATTAGAAATCAAGAGGATATTGATAAATTGTTTAACTAAAATGTACGTACACTACTTGCTTTTACTAAAAATCAGTTTTCTAACTTATATTTATATTTTCTCTTCACATATTTTTTGCTTTTGTAAGTGATGATTAATTAATACAGCTTTGTAAACAACATAATCATTTTAAATTTCTATTAGGTTTCTGAGTTAATAATACCACACAATTTAGTTTTTGAGTTATATCGATTTTCAAATACTATAAATTAAAATTTTAAATGACCATATGTTTGGACGACAATAACATTAATCCCTTTATTATTTACTGGTAATGATACTCTTTCGTCCTTCAAAAATTATTATACTAAAATTAAATTTTTCATTTCTTTAATAAATATTGGGGTAGGCATGGTTACAATGTTTATTTATTATTTTTTTTTTAGCATTCTATGTTAAAAGTTATGTATATGTTATCTGTAACATTAAGCTGCTTAAGCAATGTGTGTATCTTCTATTATTACTTTCATTTTTTATAAGTAAACACCTCTTATAAATCACTTTTCTGGGAAGGCGGGCTCCTTAAATTACTTTTGCAGGTTATTTTTATTGGATTTTAGCCTATAATATTTACTGGCTTGTTTAGCATTTAGTACTGTATATTAATTTATGTTTGGTGATGCTCTGTGACTTGGACTAACCATAATGCGTTTTGCTCACATTAATTTGCGCTCTATTCATACTGGCTTTAATGATTTTAAAACTTTAGTAATTGACAACTTTGATGTTATCATGGTTACAGAAACCTGGTTAACTAATAATCAAGATCCTAGTGTTTTTTCAATACCTGGTTATAACTTTTATACTGTGAATAGGAACGACAGAGGTGGTGGTGTGGGAGCTTATGTTAAGAATATTTTTCACTCTGAACTAATTACCTTTGACTTTGATTTATCAAGTAACCTGGAAATGATTATCTTAAGTATTAAAATAAAATCCATTACAATGGCAGTTGCAAATTTTTATAGACCACCAAAAAGTAATCTTAATTTGGCTATTAATGATTTTGATAACATTTTAAGTGATATTACTACAAAATTTGCTCACATCATATGTTTGGGTGACTTCAATGTAAACTTTTTTGAAATAAGTAATCCTGTCATGAGTTGCTTTGAATCTTATAACCTTAAGCAAATTCTTAACGAACCTACACGAATCACACAAAAAACCAGCAGGCTTATAGATCCTATATTTGTTAGTGACCCAAACTTGGTTGTAGTGTGTGGCACGCAGTCGGCTGACACTTTCTCTGACCATAGGCTCGTATTTGCTGAATTAAATTTAAAATATACAAAAATGGAACCCAAATGGGTTACATACCGATGTTTTAAGAACTTTGTTTTAAGTGATTTTTTGCGTGATCTGAAATTATTACCTTGGATGAATCTTGTTTATGAAAATAATATAGACAAAAAAGTCAAAATTTTTAATGACTTAATAAATGCAGCCTTTGATACACATGCGCCGATTAAAGTGATCCGAGTAACTAAGCCCATAACTCCTTGGCTGACGCAGAATCTTAAAATGATCATGAAAGAAAGGGACAAAGCCTTACAAAAATTTAAACGTACTAAGGCTGGCACTGACTGGGAGAGATATAAAGAGCTGCGTAACTTCACAGTAGCTACGGTCAGGGCTGAAAAGAGGGCCTATCTTAGCTTTATTTCCAGGCACAATAATCCAAGATTAACTTGGAAAGCACTTGACCTATTAAATGTGCGTCCTACTCTTAGTACTCATTTACCTCTAAATCTGTCTGATCCCAATAAAATAAATAAATATTTTGCTCAGTTTTTCCAAAATGTCTCATATAAATGTATTAATAAAACTAATTATTATGAGGTTAACCATTATGATTCTACCAAGACCTTTTCTTTTAGTATGTGTACTGTGGATACAATTAATAAATCTCTACACAGTATTAAGACTAACTCTCGGGGCTCTGACGGAATTACTTCTGAAATGCTCAAAATTTGTAGTCCTTTTATCGACCCTTTCATAACAAATATCATAAATAGCTGTATCGAAAATAATTACTTTCCCGACTCATGGAAAAGTAGCATTGGAAAACCGTTACCAAAGTTAAAAAAACCTGAATCATTTAATGACCTTCGAATTATATCAATCCTACCTACAATGTCAAAAATTATGGAAAAGGTTTTATACTCTCAGCTCTACACTTATTTTAATACTAACAATATACTTCCGGACAACCAAAACGGTTTTCGTGAAAAACATAGTACAGTTGCCGCTCTTACGTCAGTATTCGACGACATAACAGAAGCGTATGACCATGGCCTGGAAAGTGCTCTTGTGTTACTTGACTTTTCTAAAGCGTTTGATACGATTGACCATCGTCTTCTTTTGAGTAAACTTAAATATTATGGATGTGATACTAACTCATTAGGTCTAATTAAATCATATTTTTCTAACAGAACTCAGAAAGTTCAGGTAAGTGACAATTTTTCAGATGTCTGTCAGGTTCTGTCAGGTGTACCACAGGGGTCAATTTTGGGTCCCTTATTGTTTATTATATATACATCTGATCTGCTCAAATCTACGAAATATTGTAAACTACAAGCCTTTGCTGATGACACACAACTCTATTGTCATTTTCATATCGACAATTATCAGGAAACAGCGCTTGCTATTAATCAAGACCTAGAAGTCATCAAAACTCTTTCTGAAGACCATGCGCTGAGTCTCAATCCACTTAAATCTAAACTATTGTTATTTGGTAAGAAGACAAGTAAGGAAACTTTAAAAGCTAACTTCAACATTAAAATATCAGATCAAACCCTTCAGGTTAGTGACTCAGCAAGTAATCTTGGTATTCTAATAGATTCCGATTTAAAATTTATTGATCACGTAAAAAACCTGGTGCAAAAGTCATATATTTCTATGAAACAAATTTATTCCAATAGACACATTTTGAGTTTTAAGCTCAAAAAGATGTTGTGTGAGTCTCTAGTTCTTTCTAAGTTTAATTACGCTGACTTTCTTTATGGTCCTTACCTAAGACAAACTGAACAATATAGAATTCAAAAAATACAGAATACCTGTTGTCGTCTTATTTTTTGTTTAAGAAAGTATGACAGAATATCTCATAAAATTAATGAAATACGTTGGTTAAACATGGAGAACAGAAGACTTAGTCACCTTGGTAATTTTGTGCATGGTTTATTAAATGATTACGTTGAAGTATCAACTAACATTAAAAATAAATTTCAATCAAATACTTATATCCATAACCTTAATACCAGAAATAAACACAAATTTTCTATTCCTAAACATAAAACAGCTATGTTCAAAAAAAGTTTTATCTATAATGCCATTACGCTATACAATTCACTTCCAGACAAATTAAAAGATTACAGCCGCTCTAATTTCAAAGCTAAATTTAAAACCTTCTTATTGAATAGACAGTCCAGTTCACATTAGCTATATTGCTGAACGTAATTTTATTTTCCCGCCTTTCCCGTTACTTTAAGCCTTATCATATTATAATAGTTTATAGAAATTTAATTTTAAGCCATTTAATTAATTCATTTAGTTCCTAAATAATGAGGGTTAAGTATGAGTAGCCTATGGCTAGACTTCGCCCTCTGATTATCCAATTCAGTGAGTCTAAAATTGATGTTAATGTAATATTATGTTTAATAAAGTCGATTTATTATTATTATTATTATTATTATTATTTGAACTAGTTGACCATAGTTGCAATACCCGTTACAATCAAAACATGGAAAATACCAAAAATGATGAAATCTGTTGGTCAAAGGTCATTTATGTTTATTTTGCCTAAAATATACAATATACTGCCATATGATATTAAGATGTCTTCTTCTTATATGATATTTAAAATTAATGTTAAAAGATGGATATTTAATGTAAACGGAAGACAAATATTACAACTAATAGGAATTTGTTAAAACTATAAAACTATTACATGTGAAATGTTACTAAGATGTAAATTAATAATAAGAAAATAATTTAACTACACTTTACTTGTGGACTACTTGAATCTCGTACAAGGAGTTACTTTTGAGATGTCAATTGTTTACTGTTTATTGTGGTGAAATATGTTAGTATTGTTAATGTAGATATTATTTTTTTGTTTTTGTGTAAAAAATGATATATTCTTAACAAGCAAACTATGATATTTGTTAACCGACTTCGAAAAAGGAGAATGTTATCAATTCGGCGCGTTTTTTTTGTATGTATGTTACCTGATTTCTTCTCCTGTTGTGCACCGATTTGAACGATTATGCTCTTGTTTAATAGAGTATATATCCGAATTGGTGAAACTTGAAATTTTGTAGAAGAATTCTATTGGGAAAGTGATGAAATTTGTGAATGAACACATGCGCGCATGGAAATCGACCAATATCCCCACATATTGGTCGATTTTTCCGAAACCTCTAATCGATGTGTATAGTTTTTTAAAGTGTAATCGATTATAGAATATCCCTGGTGGTCTCATATACTTTTCTGCGTCGTGAAACATGCAGTTTTGCAGAAAATCGCCGAAAAATCTAATATTCTTATCCGAAAATTCCATCGAAGTGACATTTCCTCATAAATATTTTAATTCCAACATGATAGTCCGGAAATTGCAGGCACTGGAAGTTTTAATGGCTAATTTGAAAATTTTCAATGTACATTCCAAGTATATAGTATAGTATTTTCGGTTCCTGAAATCAATGAGTACCAAGTTCATTTTGTTTGTTTGCCTGGCAAATACCGATTTAAATAAAAAAATTCAATTTTGTGAAGACGCTGCTTTTGGTGTCACCTACTCTCGGTCTAATAGAAAGCCTAATAGAAAATTCAGTGACAACACATGTCAAGCTCCAAACTGCTATTTGGTGTGATAATACACAGGGTGTGTAGTTATAGCAAACAAAATCACAAAGTGATAAAGCTATAACAATAACACAGATGCATCGGTCGGAATTATATCGATATATAAAATAACTAATATTTATCATTTCTTACTGCAAATTTCACAGTCTATTCAATTATACAGTGAAGTTTTTGAAAAAAGTTTGTTCCTCACGGTAAGGTAAGAGCAGTCACTCCTAATATTAAATAAATAATTTAATAAGAGTGTTTTCGGAAGTGTTGCTAGACTGTTATGATTGACAAACACAAGGTATACATACACATGCATACAGAAAAACAGAATTATATAAGGTAGCCATCAGTAGTTGCATATATATGATAGTAAAATTATAGGGCGGAGTAGAATAGTTGTTAAACAGGGTGGTTAAAAATGTTAAAATAAAGCTATATCTATAAGGTACAAAATTAGCAGTTGAATTTCCAGGCTGCTTAGAATATGGGCTGGAATGAAATAACAGTTATACAGGGTTATTAAAACAGTTATACTGGGTGGCAATAATTAGGTTTATATACAGGGTGGTTGAAATATATCCTAAGTAGAAATATAGTTATCCAATGTGATTTAAAAATTCGTTATTGCGTAGCCTAACTTGAAATATATTGTGGAGAGGAGATATTGCTATACAGGATGATAATAAAAATGTTAAAGAAATTAACTATTTATAGGGAGGTCCAAAAGGAGTTGCATATATATGATGATTGAATAGATTTCATCCATTAAATCCTACGGAATAGGATGATAGTTACAGAAGGCAGTTAAATATCGAATTTCAAGGTGGAGTACAGACAACATTTTTACTCGCCTTCTTTCGCTGTTTTAAGTGGTTTTCAGTGTTAATTAAATTCTAATTTTTGCTTCATGTGGTTAGTGCCAAGTTATATATGAGCAAATTGACTCTAAAATTGTGAATCTCGACTTTGGTTCATGGCAATTTAAGGTAATTTGATATCACTATTATTTAAACTGTTTATCCTGTTCCATTTTTTGCTGTGATAAGAAATAGAAGTGGATATTTGTACGCTGGCCCGGTTATTATTTTAAAAGATGAACGACTCACAGTGTATAGAATGTGACGGGGACCTTAATGACAATAAATTTTGCACTTGTGATGGCTGTCATGGTCGTGTCCATTACGACTGCACAGGATTAGCACCTCCAGAGTTGAAGTGTATCCAGTCGAAGGGCAAAAGAAAGTTGAAATTTTTTTGCAGTACGTGCGAGAATGGGCTGAGACTTCTACCAATTTTTGAAAAAAGATTGAATACTCTCGAAGATAAAGTAAAGGACTTGGTTTCTTTATTATCTAAATCTAGCAGCTCGGAGTATGAATCCAAGAGTGATGCAGCGGATCCATTTAGTAATATCAATGTATTTGTATCAGAATATGAGGAGCGGAAACTGCGAAAAAATAACCTAATGGTTTACAATGTATCTGAATCGGGTAAACAACTCCCAGATCAGATGATTAAGGATGATATAGAGTCGGTGAAGGCTATATTGAGACCAATAAGTGATGTTTCTAGCCAAATAACCAAGGTTTCGCGTGTTGGAAAGATTGGTGAGAAACCACGCCCCATAAAAGTCATCTTTTCTGATAAGTCATGCGTTCTGAAACTGCTGAGAAATAAAAACAAATTGGATCAAGAAAACATCAAAATAGGATCTGACCTCACTCCAGCTCAACGCAAATATCTCAACGACCTTCGAACAGAACTTCGCAAGAGAACCGAAAATGGCGAGAGAATCACTATTAGATATATCAACAATGTTCCTAAAATTGTTCCCTTAAAAAACTAGATGGCACGGGTAATCTCGCAGTTAGCGCCGATCCTTCACATAAGATGTTACTTTATTATCACAATGCCGGAGGCTTAAGAACAAAATTTGATGATCTACGTCGAAACGTCTCAACCAGCATTTATGATGCATTTTGTTTCACCGAATCTTGGCTTACACCACAGCACTTTGATTCTGAACTTGGATTTGAAAATTTCAATGTTTATCGCCAAGATAGACAAGTGTTACCTGGGAATTCTTTGAGTCGTGGAGGTGGAGTTCTTATAGCCGTACGGAAAAATATCAACTCATCATTAGTGCAGTGTGAACTAACTTCTTGTAATCAAATTTTTGTTTTGCTGAAAGAGCGTAGAATGTTGATTATATTGGGTGTTTGTTACATCCCTCCGCGCTCAGACTACAGCCTTTATGAAGATCATTGTAGATCTGTGGAGTTTATTTTGTCTTGTTACCCTGATGCTAAGTTAGTTTTATGTGGAGATTATAACCTTCCCGATGTTACTTGGAATAACGATAATTATGGAGTAACTATAGATAATGGAAATAACTATCCGGCCACTTTATTGGCAAACTGCTTTGGATTTCATAGGCTTTTTCAAAAGAATTATGTGTTAAATGCAAGAGGTAGGACTCTAGATTTAGTGTTTACTAATGATTTTAGTTTATGCACATACAAGTCGGACGATTATGTACTTCCATCCTCCATTAACCATACACCAATTGATATTTTACTGTCTTCTAATTGTGTTAGCAATAGTTTAATTTATGAAGATTTTTATTACGACTTTAAACAAGCGGATTATTTCGCTATCAACAACTTTCTTGCAAGCTGTAATTGGCAACCGTTGTCCGACTGGGATATTGACTCAGCTGTGGCTTATTTTTATGATAAATTGTATTCGGCTATTAATTTACACGTGCCTGTTAAACGATTTAAATCTTCCCCTTATCCTGCTTGGTTTTCTAGTCAGCTGCGTCATCTGGTAGCTGAAAAGAAGGCTGCGCATAAAAAGTTTAAGTCAACTAATAGTTATGATGATTATTTAGTTTTTTCGCATATCAGAGGCATTTGTAAAGATGTCACTAATAAATGTTACAGATTGTACATTAATAATATTGAAAATACTTTAAATCACAATCCAAGAAGTTTTTGGGGGTATATTAATGGCATGAAAAAGTCTTTTAATCTTCCGAAATCCATGTTTTATAAGGATGAAATAAGCAACGGGGCTGAGGAAACGGCAGGTCTTTTTGCTACCTACTTTTCAACGGTTTTTAAATTGGATCAGAACATTAATGTGCCTCATTTTCATTATGAAAACTCTGTTAACTTGTCTTCCTTTTGTGTAACAGTAGCAGACATCATTGGCAGAATTAATGAACTTCGGATAAAGCTCTCGTGTGGCCCTGATGGTATTCCATCGCATTTTTTAATAAACTGTGTCTACACTCTAGCGCTTCCTCTGAAAACAATTTTTAACTTGTCACTGTCCTCCGGAAAGTTTCCCAGTTTTTGGAAACATAGCTACCTGAGGCCAATCCACAAAGGTGGATCTAAAGAAAATATTGAGAATTACCGAGCTGTATGTATGCAATCGGAGATCCCGAAATTATTGGACTACTTTTTCTCTCAATTCTTGTCATGGCAATTTAAACACATTTTTGTTAACGAACAGCATGGATTTCTTCCGGGTAGATCTACTTTAACCAATTTGGCCGTCTACGAGTCATTTTTAGTAAAAACTTTGGAGAATAGACTACAAGTTGACTCTGTTTATACGGATTTCGCTAAAGCGTTTGATAGAGTTAACCATAGAATACTTTTGGCCAAACTTCAGGCTCTAGGATTTTATGGGCCACTTTTAGAGTGGACAAAGAGTTATCTCTCAGACCGATTCCATTATGTTAAAGTGGGGGGTATTATTTCCAGAATTATAAGTGTGTCTTCAGGAGTTCCACAGGGGTCTCACGCGGGGCCATTTCTTTTTAATTTATTTATTAATGATATTGGCAAAATTATTAATCATTGTAATATCTTAATGTATGCTGACGATTTCAAACTGTTTAAAGAAATTGCAACTTGCAATGATGCTACGTTACTCCAATCCGATTTAAACTCTTTATTTGCCTGGTGTATTAGCCATGATCTTGACCTGAATATCAATAAATGTTTTATTATTACTTTTGCAAAAATTGCACAACCTGTAATCATTTCATACGCTATTAATTCCCAAACGATACAGCGAGTAAGTGAAATTCGTGACCTTGGTGTCGTTTTCGATAATTCTCTTACTTTTCGTAGACACATTGATCTAATTGTTTCCAAGAGTTACAAGGTTTTGGGTTTTATCAATCGTTCATCTAAAACATTTTCTCATAATACGATTCGTTTATTATATTGTTCACTAGTACGATCTATTCTGGAGTACTGTTCTGTCATATGGAACCCTCACTATAACACACATATAGATAATATTGAGAAAGTTCAAAATAAATTTCTTCGTATAGTTGCATTTAAAATGGGCTTGAACAGGGACAATTATCAATATAGGGATATTTTAGCACAAATGCATTTACAATCTTTGCAAAATCGGCGTAACATAGCTGACATTTGTTTCCTATTCAAGTTGTTGTCAGGTGAACTTGACTGCCCTTGCTTACTAGACAGAATATCCTTGAATACAACTATGAGAACTCGTTCTTCAGAACTCTTCAATGTGCCATTTCACAGAACTAACTATGGATTCTGTTCAGCAATGACTAGGGTATTACGTACAGGCAATCAGAACTCCTCACATATCGATCTGTTTTACAACTCCATCAGGGTAATCAAGCGCTCGTTGTACCTTAATATTTAATGATGTCGTTTATTTTGTTTTTGTTTTAATTAATTTTAAGTAACTATATTTTATCTTGTATTTTGTATAAACTTAGATTTATATGTTTTTTGTATGTTTTTGTGTTTTTTTTTTAGATTTAGTGTTAGTTTTAATGTTATTTTCTTTAATTTTTTTGTTTTGTATTTTTATGTAAATGGGGTTACCCGTATATGTGAATAAATAAATGAATAAATAAATAAATGAATAAATAAATAATTATGGTGGCCCATAGACAGCCGTATGTACAGGATGGTTGGAATATAGGATGGAGTGGACCTTTGCTGGTCGAAAAATGTTTGAAAAATTTTTATAAAGTGTGGTCAATGAATATGTGATAGTGAAATATAGGGCGGAGAAGAATAATGTTTATACAGGGTGGTTCAAAAGTTTACAATAATATGATACCTATAAGGTAGTAAACAGAGTAACTGAAATATATTGTGAAGTGGAACTATTACAAAGTGTTTTAATAAAAAAGAATTGAAATTAAACTGATTCATTTCGTCTTCGAAACAGAGCAAATGCCCGCTACGAAAATTGTCGTTCTTTACTATTAAGAAACAGTTTTAAATTTATATTTAACATAATAAAGCTTAAAGTATACAACTATATTCACATAGTATTCAGAGGTTATGTTGTATTAACTGTACGCTTGACGGTGTCAGGTATTTTAATGATTTCTTTGATATAATATCGTCAAAACAAATAATTACAATCTTTATAGAACGTTTGGGCAAGACAACATATGTCGGGTTAGTTAGATTAAAGTTAAAATAAAGAATAAAAGCCACCCGAGTAAAAAAAACTAAAAGCTCAAAATAAAACATTTTTTAATAAAATATAACCAAGTATAACTAAAAAGTTGCAAATAATTATAACTAAATACAACTCTAGACAGTAAATAATACATTCAATTTTGTTAGGTACCTACACACAAAGTAAAAAATGTAAACATTAAAAGGTGCTTATTCTGTACAAATTAATTACCTACCTATCTAGTATATTTTTGAAGTCGGTGCCTAGCAACTATCAAGTTTGATGAAGTTGTAGACAAGTAAGCAATGCAAGATTTCAGATTTGCTTGGCACTGACTTCAACAGTATACTAGATAGTTAGGTAATTAATTTGTACAGAATGAGCATCTTTTAATATTTATTTTTTTCTACTTTGTGTGTAGATCCCTAACAACATTGAATGTGTTATTTACTGTCTAGAGTTGTATTTCGTAATAATTATTTTCGACTTTTTAGTTATACTTGGAAGTCGGTTATATATTTTTTTAAAAATGTTTTATTTGATATAAGGAAAAAAATTCTCGTTTAGTTGACTTCAATCGTCCTATCTAAAATGTAAGGAGATACATAAAGTGTTAAACTTGGAAGCTTTACAAATGCTGAAATGGCAGATATTCGTTCCATATATGGACGTGCTAATGGAAATGCAGTGGAAACTGAGTGGCTCAATTATGCCCACAACGTTGTTATCTCATCACAGCATATTCGCACGTATTCATCAACGTCTAGGAGAAAAATGGAAATTTTTTATGGCAAACTACTGATTGCAGACATTCTCGGAAAGCAAGAAGCGTACCTTTAGACGAGTCTGGTCTCGATTTAATAGCGGAATAACCTGAGACAAGACCGAGAAAAATTGCGAATGTATTAACTGTAAGCATTTTTAGAGCATTAGAAGCCTCAAAATGTGTGCAGGCACTTTAACTTGGAGACTGTGGCAAGGTTTTTTTACTAATGGATACTTTAGGCGATCTCCTAGATCTCACAGTTTATATCTAGAACCTAATTTTATAATGAAGTTAACTCTTCAAGTAGAATTGTATTCATAGCTAAAAAATCGACATAGTATTGTTGAAGATCAAGGCCGTAGCCAGAAAATTTTTTCGGGGTGGATTGGAAAATATTTTCGAGGGGGGGGGTTGGATACTTTTTTTGATTGGTGGTGGACTGATTGGTACTGCAAAATCTGTATTTGTATTCATATATATCCAGGATATATAAAAATGTATAAATATAAAATTTATTCTCATGAAAAAGATGATTACTTGGTTAAAATTGAATCTTGAAACCCAATATTCCAAAATTTTGGGGGGTTTGAACCCCCCAGACCCCTCCCCGCTGGCTACGGCCTTGTTGAAAATTAAAGTTAAAAGTTTACATCCAGGTTGGTATACAGTTTTTTTAAATAAAGTGAATAAAGGAGTTACTTGCCAATTTTCATAACCCACCTTTAAGAAATGATTTGGTTCTGTAAGTGATTGTCTCTTGAATTACGACAACCTATTTCGCTCAAAGATACCGACGTTGCCAAATTCATTTGCTCAGCATCACTCAGCAACACTGATTATGTTAGTTAATTTTTCTATGCAGTCGTGCCTTCGTTCTTATTGTCAAATGATAGGTTATATTCACAAAACATTTTATTCATTTTAATAAAATACTATTTTTGACCAAAAAATTACTCAAAAATTTGGAAATCTCTTGGCTTCGATGAAACCTGAACTTGAAAAGAATAAGATGCCAAATGCCTATAAAATTTTTTGCTACAGGCATCCGCCAAATGCGCCACTGAAAATAAGTTTCCTAGAATAATTTTTGTTCCTACTTGTTATAATTTAATTAAAATTCAATATGATGGATACTATGGATGGACTTCTTAAAATAATTTGGTCAAGTGCGCGTTGGACTAACATACTAAGGGGGAACCATCTTTAAGATTTGATGCAATGTAGGTAAATCAAAGTATATCTTTTTCTAAGATTCCAGTTTCAGACAAGCAGGGAATAAAGCGTTTTAAATGTATAAAAAATATACGCTTTTATTTTCCACACATGGACTTTTTATTTTATCTGCTAGATTTTTATAAAAATATGTATTTAATTTTCGAATTTGGGCCCCAAAATTAACATTAGAGTTTTATTTTACTACTAATCTTTCAGCGCAGCCTTTAATAATCTACTGTCTCAATTTTAGGCTGTGTAGATTGGAAGATAAAGTGGGAAATAGGTCAAGTTTTAAATACTAAATTATTAAATCTTTTAGGCAAATTATTTAAAAAATACGAATAAAATATATTTTACAAAATTTTAGATAGTGCAGTTTGTAAAGGTAGAATAAGTCGATGTTAAATATTTTTGTTAATATCTTTTAAACAAATGATTTAAAAATATGAAAAAAATATATTTGTAATTCTCATAATGAGCCTTTTATTTCATATATTACATGATGCGTTTGAAATTTTATTTTTATTTTCCATTTAATTCTATAATTTGTCCCCAAAATTAATATTGGGGTTTTCTACTATTTTTTCATGTAAATTTCAAGTGAGCCCCAGTACTCCTTATTTTCAAAACGTTAGGTAGTATGGTTTCAGAAATAAAGCAGGAAATGTGAATTATTTATATATTTTTGTTAGTACCTTGTAAACAATTAATTTTAAAATTATGAAAAATATATATTTGTATTCCTCATAATGACCCCTTCGTTTAATTCTATAATTTTATCCCCAAAATTAATATCCCGACTTGACCATACAATGTATGGCATCACACTCCCTCTAAGGGGGAAAATTCACTAAACCCCAGATATACTACATATTAAAAAGGTTTAGCTATGTGGGAGCCCTTGCCAGGTTATCACGCCTGTGGTTGGCGTCGTGGCTGTAGTCCCCATGAATTTTCTAACCAACCGGGCTGTTCCTAAGAGGACGGCTTTTTGCATCAGTTGGTAAAGATGTTCGTCCAGACCGAGGTATTTCAAATTGTTTAATAGATGTTTTGGGACTACTCCTGTTGTTGACATAACAATTGGTAACGTTCGAGTGTTGTTCATGTCCCATTGTCCTTGTATTTGAAATTCTAAATCCCTATATTTGGCTATTATTTCAGCCTGCTTAATATTTATATTATTGGGATTGCTATGTCAATTAAGGTTGTTTTTCTAGAGACTTTATCTACCAAAACTATATCTGGACTATTGTGAGCAACAGTCCGATCGGTCAATATCGAACGGTCCCAGTATAGATTGTAGTTGTTATTTTCTAAAATAGATTCTGGTTTGTATATATAGTAGGGTGTTCTTACCGACTGTAATAGTTCAAGTTTAAGCACTAGTTCCTGGTGCAGTATTTTTGCCACAGCATCGTGTCGTTCTTTGTATTCAGTTGCAGCGAACGCTTGGCAACGTCCTGTCATATGTTGGATAGATTCAGATGTTTGGCAACCATATCTGCATCGGTCGTTGTTGATAGAAGGGTCTTTAACGATGTACTTTAGATATTTTTTAGTTGGAATTACTTGATCTTGGATTGCCAATATAAAGTTCGACTCTGAACTGTCGACATAATCTTGGTTGGTTCATGCCGTGGCAACGTTGTAGGTTCGAAAGAGCTCTTTGAATGGTGATTTTGAGCTTTTGTTAGTAGAACTCGAACTTCCCGTTGTAGTGGTTCAATGTCAGTCTTGCACCATTTAACTATTCCGAATGAGTAACAGTACTGAGCACGCGTAGGTGTTAATAGCCTGAAACAGATTTTTACTGTTAAACTTAGTTTTCAGTCGTCTTACCCTTCTATAGAATTCTGTTGATAGGTTCTTTTTCATGGTGGAGTGATCAATTCGTTGAGCCTGCTTTATTCCAAGTTATTTGCAAATATGGCCTTCCTCCATGGATACAATTGAGGTGCCATCACTCATTTCGTAGGGTCCCTGCTGTATTTTGCCTTTTACTATATTGACAATTTAGCATTTGTCTAGGCCAAATTGCATATGGATGTCACTAGAGAACCCTTCTACTATTTTAAGGATATCATGCAGCTGTTGTTTCGTAGCTTCCATCAACTTTAAGTCGTCTATACATAACAAATGGTTTATCTTTAGTACTTGTACGTTGTTGTGTTTGAGACTGAACACAAAGTTTGTCGCGTTCAGTTTGTGTGAGAGTGGGTTCATGGCAAGGCAGAACCACAGGTGGCTAGAGAGTCTCCCTGGAATATACCCCTTCGGATTGGGATTGGGTCGGTTTGTATCGAACAGTCGGCTTCATTCAGAAAGATTTTGGTTTGCCAGGTAGTCATGAGATATTCTAAAAAGCTAACAATACGATTATTTACTTTATAGAGCTTCAGCACATGAATGTGGAACTGAATCAAAGGCCTTTTTATAGTCCACATATGCCATGTAGAGATTTCGTCGTTTGGCGTGGGCTTGATTGCAGACAACGGAATCAATTATTAGTTGTTCTTGCACCTCATCGAGTATTTCGCGCATCCCTTTTGTTGTTCAGCTCACAATGTCTGAAAAGGCGATGATTAATGCACGACGTTATAAGTTTGTATAAGGTTGGGAGGCAAGTGATTGGTCGGTACTTTGCTGGGTCTTGTGTATATAGGTTATCCTTTGGTAAGAGGTATGTAGCACCATGCATAAGGAAACTTGGCATCTTGTGGGGATGGATAATTATATCATTAATAAGGACTGTTATTTTCTCGTGGGTGGCGTAAAATTTCTTTTTCCAGTAATTCTACACACCATCTGGTCCTGGTGCTTTCCAGTTATGGAGATATTTCATTATGTTGGACGTGTCTTCCGTTGTAAATGATTGGTGTTGCATTTTATCACAAGTCTGAAATGCAGCCTCCTCCTCATTAATCCAGTTCGCTCTGGAGTTATGACAAACTGTTGTGGAAAGTTGTGTTTTCCAGAACTACTCGATGGCCGTTTTACTGGGATAGCTAGGGGTTTCATTATTATTGATGTTGTTGAGTTTTCTATAAAAACCTTTTTCTGATTTTCGGAATAGTTCGTTGTCTAATTTCCGTTGGTTACTGGTTTTGTACCTTCTCAATCGACTGTCCAGACACTGCTGAGATGTGATGTTTTCTCCATCCCACTGAGAGTGTATTCGGTTATTGTCCATGATAGTCTTGATACGTTTTTCTATTCTGTTGTTCTTGACCCCTCGTTGGTACTCGGTCAGTCTTCCAATGTCTTTCCGAAAAGAATTAATTTTCCCTTCAAGTCTTTTCTGCCAAGGTGGTATTCGGGTTGTTTGTCTAAATTGGGGAGGGTCTTGCTTTGGTCTTATTGCGACCCCAATTGTTCTGCAGATGGAAATTGCAGCACAGTAGATGATTGTGTGTAGCGACTCTAACATATTAGCACCTAAAACATAGTTTGGCAAGATAAATTTGTTCATAGCCTGCGAGACGATACCCAGTTTCTTAGAAGATCTTAGTTTAGGAAGAGTTGGCCTAGTCAGTGGATCTGTTCCACCATACTCTCTAAGAGTTCCTTCCATTTCTGCTTGGATCTTCTCAAGAAGGTCAGCGTTGGTTGGCTGTTCTTGTTCAAGTTCTTGAGTCTCGTCCGCTCTTTGTGCCAAAGGTGTTTTAGGCTCTGCTGGATTGATTAATATTATTAATATTCTTATTTTTCCTGTAAAGTACAAGTTAGGCCATATAAGCCTATTTTTTTCTTATAGACCGGAAATAAAACGAGGGAATGAGTACTTTTCTCATATTTTTGTTAATATAATTTAATCAATTTATTTCAAAAATATGAAAAAATATATTTGTATTCTTCATAATGAGCCCTTTGATTTGATATATTACATGATGCATTGGAAATAATTTTAATTTTATATTTTCCATTTAACTCTGTAATTATTCAACAACAAAGTAAGTAAAATAGAAACCCGTCAACAAGCGACCCACCCGATACGACAGCGAAGGTGGCGGAATTAACACCCACCAATCAGGCACGATACTACCTCCGACGGAGGTGTATAAGTATATAAGTATGCCAAGTGAGACCTTTGTGAAACGTCTGCGAGTTCCAAACTCCATTCATACTAACGAACGGATGTATTCCCGGATAAATATTCCTTGATATATATTCTAGGCGTAGAGTTTCACGGATGGAAAAATATGAACAATTATTGATCCCAGAGTATTTCCTTTCCTTATTTTGATTCATGCGCTGTCAGGTAATATGATAGTCCTAATATCTTAATTCTCTTAGGGCATCCACTATTCGCCAAGCTATAGAAATAGATCCGATGCGATGACAGCTCTCGCCTTCTTACAGCATGGACCTCCGTAATAGCTTTATATATATATAGATTAAACAAACCAGGCACCCCCACCAACACCCAACCAATCACAACACAGTCCCTCCATCACGTGACATCCCCTTCTAACCCACCGATAACTACAAATAAAAGAAGCAGGGCAGATTCACATTCAGTTCAGTTACCTAGTGACTCTTGGGGAGTAGGCACATGGAGGCCCCGAGTTCGATCTAGACTCTGAAACTCATATTCACTTTTGTCTTTTGATAATGGCTGCAAAGCAGCATTTAATAAATTCAGACTCGGTTCTCACCCAGAACCTAGCCTAGTTCACATATATGTATATATATATATATATATATATATATATGGGTATAATTTGTTGGCGTGTTCATCTTCAAATTAAATTAGCACACTCCACAATGAATCTTGACGGCGGGAAAGCGTATAACAGAATCGAGTTTTATGAAATCATCCTTTTAGCTCGCAGGCTTAAAGCCGACGCAGACAGCGTCAACAACCCTAGTGGACGCTCCTTCAATTTTACGCCGTGTACTGTTAACAACCTTGGAGCACATAACTTAGACATCACCGGTTTCTGCACATGAACATTAAAGATTATATATAGCACAATTATACACGTATTATTTTACAGGCTTTGTGGGGGTTGATTTTAGATTTTTTAATCTTTTTCTCCGTTCGCTTTCACACTGTAAAAGACTGCCGCACAAACATTATTTATTTCTCGAAATTGGAGATTTTAATGTTCGTTTTAGGAAGCATGGATTTTTTTAAGTTAAAATCCCATTTAGATAGTGCAAACTTTTAATGGGGGTAAATTAACAGTTCACTCCTTAAACAGATATTTATCTCTGAAAAGAGAAAAACTATTTTGTTTTGGTATCTCAGTGGAACCAATTTAGTTTAGCGGAATTTAGAGGGGCATAACATAAAGGACTAAAATTATAACGAAATTACACAGAGCAGTCATGAGTATAAAAATAATCCTTTATCTTATGAGTTAATTAGATACCTAAAAAACATTTATAGTGTTCTATGTACTTATACACTACAGAAGAGACCCCTCGTGGGATTTGGTTCACGTCAAAATGTTTGTTTGCACTTGTGGTTTGGGTATGAGTCCGGACCAAAGCTTACCAAAGGAACAAAGCCTAGAAAACAGTTTTTGAGATATCAGGTTCAAAGGAACTGAGAAAAGGCCCCTTTCAAATTACCTAGGAATGCTTTCAATGTGACAAAACTTTTCCACTGAATCATGTTTGTGAAATTTGCGAATAGGTAGAAGTTAGTTGTAGCCAAATCTGGTGAATATGAAGTTTGTGGAAGCAACTCGAATCATAAATCCTTCAATTTGACCATCGTCTTCATGAACTTGTAGCCGGTGCAATGTTTTGGTGAAACAGTGTTCTTTTCTTTTCCATCTGAGGCCTTTTGTGTTTGATTAAGACATCAGATAGATCCAATAATGTAATATAGTAATCGTCGTTGATCGTGTGGCCCTTTTGAATGAAGAGGTCATCACCTCATTTGCTGACTGTTCTCACCAATTCTTTTTAATTTTGTTTCACTTGGAAAAACGTTTTGCAAACACAAAATATCGTGCAATTTTGAACGTGGTACCTTCTGATATATTTGAGATGCCAGATATCTTTTGCATGTTTACGATAGGACATAACAACTGCCAGAATTCTATAGATGTTACGTCCGCGTCTTTGCTGTAGGGGTTTCTAGACGCGAGTGAAATCGAGGAATTCACACGAAGTCGAGACGAGAAAATTTGCCTCTAGACCTCGAAAAATGTATCCGTAAATCAAACTGAATTGGAAACACACAGTTTCTAACTTTGCGCAATCAGCCCAACTCTATCCACATAAATACGGAGCAGGGAGGCTGGTAATAAATCGGGAGTAGCCGTACTTTTCCTCCTAAGTGGCCTAGCAGCTCAAGATTAAGACGCAGAATACAAGGGATGAATTCTGGTGAAGAAAGAGGCGTACGTATCCACTACGACTCAGAAATCTCAGAATTCGATACCATAAACGATTTACAAGCAAAAATTTGTGAAAGATGAGTTTCACATTGTGCTAAACATATTATTGGATGTTTAAACTCTATCATAATTTTATCGAAACATTTCTGAAGTTGCAAATTTCGATAAAAAAGGCATCCAAGGATTGGATTATGTGGGGTTTATGGAAGGATAGTAACGCCTCGGTATTAAAGAGGTTACTGGACGTTCTGCATCCTATAAAGGTGTCTATTGAGGTGGTATCCAAAGGAATATTAGATGTGTTGGTTGACAAATTACAATTAGTTGATGATAAGTGGGCATCTGGAGCATCTGAACCGATCACAACCTTCCATCAGATTCACCATGGAAAGGGAATAGAGTGGGTGCCTACGATTTCTTGATGTGAAGTGCCAAAGGACTAGGACCAGAATCGAAACAACAGTATACAGGAAGGTTACACATACAGGGTTATACTTACACTACAACTCTAACCATCCATCAACAACGAAAACTGACAACATCAAAACATTAGTCCATAGAGCCAAAAATATTTGCAGCACACCAGAGGCCCTCAAAGAAGAAAAACTGAAACTCAGAGAAAACCTTTTGTCGAACGGATATCCGGAAACCATCATCAAGAAGGCATTTGAACAACTGGAGAAACCACCTAGGTAGGAAGATGCAGCAACGATAGCAACCGTTATATGGTATAAAATGGTTTTCAAGAGCCCATGGAGGAGCATGATCACAAATCAAAGTCGGATAATCCTGCAGTACCAAAAAATTGTATATACAGCATACCATGTGAATGTGGCCATCTCTACATTGGGGAGACTAAGCGACCACTGGACACCAGGGTTAAGGAGCACCGCATAGCTACTCAACGGGGAGAGCTAACAAAGTCTGGATAGCCACACCACATCAACTAAGACCAAGCAAGGGTAATTCACAAGGAAGAGCATTGGTATAAAAGAAAATTTATCGAGACGGCATACATAATCTCTAATGAGAATATAATGAGCGAGCCCAGCATCCAAATTAAAAACGTTTGGAGACCTCTTCTTGAGCCACTACCGCTACGCATCGCCGACAACCAATCGCCAGGTCCGTCTACGCTGGGGTATTAAGCGACCCAATGAGCATGAGCGGTTAAGGGCTGTGATTAACACTGTGGTGAGTACACTCGAGCTTGAGGATAAACTCATCGGACCATCTATTCAAACACAGCGGTGCCAGGTTCTGAGGCCGTCGTTTGAGGTGTCGGACCAGCTGTTAAAGTTGGCACTAGTATCCGAGTCGCTTGCGATACGATGAGTCCCCAGACAAGTCTCAAGAAATACGATGGGTAATCTGAATTTCCCATCATTCACCTGATGACGATAGCAGATCCAAAGTTATTAAAACGTTGTGAGATCAATCATTTCAAGAAGATGGAAGTCCAAGAAAACTTTCAGTCAGTAGGCCAAGAAACCACAAATGTGAAAGCCGATAGAGAGCTTTAATGATTTTTTAGCTCTTTAATCAGAATTAAGATTACTGATTTAAAAATATTATCTAAAAAATTATCTACAATTTAAAATAAAAATCTTAGTAAAGTCAATCGCATCGTATTATTTCAGTATATTTATATAATAAACTAGCCGTTACCCGCGGTTTCACCCGCGTACGGAATGTTCAAGCCTTCGGAAAAAGAAATAACTTATGAAACATATGGGTTATCCTATGTAAAAAAAATATTTTAACGTGTTTGAACCACCCTACTTAACCATAAATCCACCAATCCCGAATATATTTTGCACAAACTGCAAGTACTTATAGGCCACCCAATATAACAATTTTATTCGACATTTGTTTGAATCACCTTGAATAACTGTCACTCTACTTCACCCTAGATTGCAACCATCCTGTATGCTGTTGTTTATTTGTCACCCAATATAACTATTTGAACACCTGATTATAACTCTTCTCTACCATAAATGTGTGATTTTATATGCAACCACTTATTTGCCACCAAATATAACATTCTGTACTACCCTGTATCCTTAGAATCCTACCCCACCCTATATTTCAACCATCCGGAACAGCTTGTAGATCATACCATTACTTTAAAATATTTTGAAACCCACCAGTATAGCTGTAATTATATTCCGCTACATATTTCAACCATCCTATATATGTAACTACTTGTGGATATAAAACAGTTTTTAACCACAACTTAAACTATAATTACCCTCACCTTATATTTCAAACACCCTATATAAACAACCCATTTCATAACTATAGTATCTTATGAAAATAATTCAAAGATCCTAACTGCTTACCTAACACATTTTTTTAAGTTTTTTTATTCACTGTTTAAAAATTCTACCCTTTTTCAACCACTTGGTATATGGAACTGTTATGGCCCACTCAATATAACACTTTTGAACCACCCCGTATAACTAATTCCACTCCCCCTTATTTCCACCACATCGTATATATCTGCTTATAGGACACCAAATATAACTTTTTTTAGATTTTTTAAATCCATGTAATTCTACTCCGCTTTGTTTCCTATATACAGAACACCCTGTAAAATTATATGTTTATTTTTGTTAAATTGAAACATGCAACATTTGCAGATTCCGAATTTTGAATAAAAGCCAAGCTGGTGCCAGTTATTTACCCCACATAAGCCGATTTTTAGCGATCTACCGGTTATAATTGTTCCTAAGTGGTTTTAACCAAACACATTCTAGCGGTCTTCGTTAATACCAATGACATCACGAAAACGTCACAAATGAGCCCTTTGTTATGTCATTGTTTGAAATTTCTTCAACCGGTGATAACCCAAAGCAGTAGTTGTTTTTGAATGTCTGTCTCTTTCTTAAATGACATTTTAGGTTATGTATTTATTTTTATTTCTAATACATATATTTCAATACAAGGAAATTAATATTAATTTATATGTTATATATATATATAAAATGTTTGGATCGCTATTACAATTGTAATCGATGTTTTACGTTTTTGGAAATTTGTTAGAGAGTTATACCTACCAATATGTTTATATTTAAGCTAAATCTACTACATGTAAGTTTCATCTTATCACTTACTTATGCTTATTAAACTATCTTGTGTAGCCATGTACCACAAGAATATCAATATTTGAATACTAATATCAATGGGATGATGTCCTCCACTATATTTTCTATACAACACCTTATTTTTGTCAGTTCTAACAACAGCTCCAATTAATTGTTCAAAAGTTTTTCTCTGCATTCTAAATAACTTGAAAAAATGGTAATCATTATACCTTAGCAGCGAGATCTCTGGATACAGTTCCTGTGGAACCATGGAATGTTCTCTTATAAAAAGGCAGGCTATATATATATTTAAATAATATATAAACAAAAAACTATACAGGTAAAAAGTCCAATCTTCATATTCAAAAAATAAGTCACCACAAATATTTAATATTACATTTCTGTCCATTTTATCAAAATTATCACTTGAACGATGAAATAACCACAGGAGCTACAAAGTTATTCACATACTATATACTTAAACAAAAATAATTAAACATGTGATTTTGACGTTTTCCGGTTGAACCAAATTGCATTCTAGCGAATCAGTTTCGGTTCTACTTTCAGTGTTCAAAAGGGTTATGTCAAAGTACAACCACTGTCAACCAAGGGCATAACCAAATTTATAACCGGTAGATCGCTAGAAATCGCTATATCTACCGTTTCTGACAATTTAGAGACATAAAATATTATACCAGATTCTAAGTCAAACTATAGGCTTCCCAACAAAAAAAGATTCTGCAAAATCAGTTAAGTAGTTCTTACGTGATGCCCGAACAAACAAACAAACAAACAAACAGACAAACTTACAATTTTATAATAGTATAGATACTGCAGTTGATTCTAAAATTGCTGGGCTTGAATAGTATTTTTTCCCATTAACACACTCGTTTTTATCAGTCGTTTAAACAAAACCAAATGTAGCATCATTTAACTTTCAACATATTGATGACAAAACCGCATTCCTTGGACTTTTTACGCATGTCTTTTGAAGGTTGGTGTTGGTACTATTAAAAAAAAGGGGAATGGCACTGGCGGCGTTATCTGTGTATTAGTTCCGGAACGTAATGACTCATATGACACAACCCTAGAAACAGTGTAAAGTGCACAAAGAAAATTTGAAGTATGAGTTTGTCAATAGTGTCGTTGGCTTTTTATGTCTTTTAAAATAAAGAAAAGAAAATGAAATAACAAGCAGATGGCCTTCTTCAATATCTGCAAAACGACAAACAACAGATCTGTGTTTACGGGATGTATATTCATTCTAAATTGCGAAACTTTTAATCAATTTTAAGATTCCGGTGTTGTTTGTTCTTATCACTGGTACGATGTACAATTTGATCAAAAACCAAATAAATAACAGCACCATTTTATCGATCTATTTTAATCCCCCTAGTTTATTCCCAACTTCCGATACACATACCAGTTAATTTTCGGGATCGGAATTGACAGAAAAGCCCCGGAAACATATAAGTAAAAAGTTCCATCGTTTGAACAGTTGGCAATACGTATAGCCACTTGTTTTAGTTTGTCGTTATTCTCCGGCCAACTCCGATAATTTATTCTTAGCGTGGAACAGACTTTGAAACGAGCTTAAACTCGAAAAGAAGCAATGAACGACAAAAAAAAGTAAATCGCTCCAGCAAAATCCCCCCTCGTGAAAGAATTCCTGGAGGGTTGAGGGGGAATTAGGGTGGGCTCACACCTATTTGGTAACATGTCACCAAGTTAAACGTGTGCAGCATTTCAAGGTATTATTGCTGATGGTAAATTCAGAGGAGGTAAGCTCACTCCGTGAAGGATTATGCGCATAAATCGGGAACAATTTTCACGGCAATTTATTCTTTAACTAATTTATTTATTTATTAGTTATTTAAGCCAATTGGCATTATACATAAGTAAATGTATGACAAATAAATTAAAAAAAAAAACAAAAACCGACTTAAAAAAACATAACTTAACTAAAAAGCATGAAATAGTTTTTTGTTACAATTAATTACTTTTTATGAAGTCGGTGCCAAGCTAAAGTGAAAATATTTTGGGAAGTAGATTTATAAGTTGTACTTCGCAACTTCGCTGTTCAAATTGGCACCGACTTCAGAAAAATTATTTGATTGTTGTAGCAACACATTATTTTATACTTTTTAGTTGTTATTTTTTTTTGAAGTCGGTTTTTTTTAAATGTATTTATTTTACATTTTTTAGTGATGAAATGGCTTAATTGGATGCAGTTTTCAATTCTAATTAACGTTTTTGATATTGCCTAAAATAAGGTATTTTTACTTTTCAGCATCATTTATTAGTTTGACCAACCTCGTTTAGTGTTGAATAGAATAACTTGTTTTCTAAAAATGTATATATATTTAGAAAATTTTTAATATGATTCTAACTTAGGTGGATTCACTTAATTGTAGACGATCTGAGTATCCATTCTTAAAGTCTGTTATTTATCATTCATTTAATAGTCTCCTCACCGCGGAATCTTATGATAAATCGTTATACAGTTTTAATTGATAGAGCACAATAGGACGTAGTTTTCAATTACAATAAACTTTGTTTGATAACAATTTGACTTATCATTAAAAATAAAAGTACTTAACTTAAACAAAGTGTATGTTATTTATCAAATATAGTATTCAATTTAAAAAAGTGACATGGAGGTTTATTATACAATTTTTAGTGATGTGGCGTAATTAGATGCATTTTATAATTCTTATTACTCCTGTTTGATAACTTTTTCTCTTAAAATTATTAATGAAAAGAAATCGTTTGATTTATGAATACACACTGTATATATAGACTAATCAAAAATCTTCATTTTGAATTTGATTAACTGACATTTATTTTGATTAATTCAATTTGTTTACAAGTTACCCCAAGTTCCGAACCCAAAAATTTCCATATTTTCAATACCAGCGACAGTTTACTGTATAAGAAAGCCGTTAAAATTTTTCCCGATTTTACAAGCTATGTTATTGAAAAAAATATATGGGACCACTTCGGGATCCCCTGAACTAATCCAATTTCTTTTTAGTTTATTATACACCATGTTCCGAACAGACAATTTTCCCATATTTTTAATACCAGCGACTCCACCAAAGTTTCCGTATAAGAAAAAGTTTTTCTGGATTTTCTAAGAAACGATACATGCTGTTATTGAAAAAAAAATTGGACCACTTTGCGTTCACTCGGAACAGGATCCAATATAAACGGTCGAAGTTCATTGAGCCGTTTGCGAGTAATGGCTGAACCACATAAAAAAAGACACAGACGAATTGAGAACCTCCTTCTTTTTGAACTCGATTAAAAAATTATAGAAAACATGTTATATACGTGTCAACTATTATACAAACTAGTGACTATGGTACAGTGTTACAAATTCAAAAACGACTGTCTACAGAAACTAGACTTTTTAAATGGTCTCACAAGAAGAGATCCATTGGGGTCAAATTCGGAAATATTTACTGGCCATTCAATTGTGTTCACGTCTACCAAGCTACTTTGCATGTGGTGCCTAGAAACCTTCTTACTTGTACACGAACCCTAAATAAAGCAATTAGAGCCACTGTAACAGCGATTATTACAAAATATAATTACTAAGTAAACTCCTTGTTTCGGTGAAGCGTTTTTTTAAACATGGACCCAACCCTTTCCCATCTTAAAACTGATCTGAGAAACCCCCTCCCCCAAAACTGTCTAGGGTACGCCTACATCCGTAATATACAAACACGGTGTCCCAACGAAAAGGAACCACCTGAAATATTTTCCAAAATACTCCTTATTTTGAAAATCGTAAAAACTAGTCAAAAGATTTTCGAAGCGGGGCATATTTGGCAATACTAACCGTTAATTAACTGCATACACGGGGGTTTTTAAATCACACCAGAGAAAAAAATTCAGGAGGGTCATATCTAGCGATCTTGGTGGACATTCGATGGCCTCTTCTTCCAATATATCTGTCAGAAAATCAATTATCCAGAAACTTTCTAACTGGCAAGACATAATGTGGTGGGACACTGCAAAACAAGTTCGTCTTCTACTAGAAGATCATCTGCACCCAAAATTTCAGTTAATCTTGAATCTACAGCGTTTGCAAGTAAGGCTAAATATGTCGATTTACCATCTATGAAAAAGGGTCCAACAATATGATAGCCTAGCACTGCTTCCCACACGTTTAGCTTTAGAGGTCCCTGAGTATGAGTCTCTCTAAATAACTGTGGATTAATGTTACTCCAGTATCGAAAGTATTGGCAATTTACCTCACCATTTAAATAAAAGTAGGCATCGTCAGAGAAGCAAGTATTCTATAAAAAAATGGTATTGTTGTTTATATGACCAGACAATATTTCACAGAATTCAATTCTTTTGTCAAAATCGTCTTCATTTAATTCTTATACCGATATGATTTTGTAGGGATGGAACTTATTACGTTTCAGAATTTTGTGGATATTAATAAAATTTTACTTAAAGATTTTTTCGGTTCCATTACAACATGTCCTAATACTGCTACTTCGGTTTCATCGATTTATCTTGCCTCGTGTTTCTTGTTGACCACAGATTTCGTTTCGTTGAATTTGCCCCACATTTCAGTAATGTCTTTATGCCTTACGAGACTTTCTGGATGCCTTTCATTGAAATTGCGAGCAATTTCTCTGGCACAATTATTACTCTACACATAAAGAACAATAATTTCAATTTTTTCAGCTACTGCGTAAACCATTTTGTCCAGCAGGAAAACGAACGAATTACGACTTAACTACACTGAAGCGACTATGACAGAAACACATTTACTAGCAACTTTTTTTTAAGGAAAGAAGTTATTAATTTTTTTGTTATATGAGAAATGATACAAAGTGGCATACCTTAAAATTACACATCGAAATAGTACTCTATGTGAAACAGGCTCTACAATACAGACAATACGGAACATGTGTTATAATAAAATGATTTAAATCCATTGTCACTTTCATTTTCCTTGTTGTAACAGCAAAAAATCTTTAAAATTATAAGCAAATTATCTCTTTTAATTATTATTAGTTAATATCGAGGAATCACCTTTTAGTTCGTAAATTCCTTAAATGTTCATGGTATATCAAAAACGACACACCGTTGAATTCCATTTTAAACAGGCTTTAAAAAGAAGCGTCACTTACGGTGATTCCATTTAAAAAATTGAGTAGCTAGTACTGAGGTATTTTGGGAAACATGCCACAGGGCTCATTGGGACACCATGTATATTTTACCACAGCCTTCACCTGAGAGTACCTCTCTAGGTATTAGGCCCGATTTTACGCAGATGAAGCTAAAATTCTCAAGAATTTCAGACAAATTAAACAAACTTTTTGTCCATTGGAAAAAAATATTGAAATAGTGCTTTTTCTCAGTTAATTATTCGAGAGAGTTTTTCTATAGGAAGACAACTACTATTCCGGACAATGTGCACAAATTGCCCTTGTGTTGACAATAAATTAATTTTACACTAGTTCACAGTATTCTATGTTTTGTCCTCCATTGACAATGTTATTCCATTTTTTTTGCCCCCTATGAAAATGCTCAAGATACCCCCTGGCTATTGTCTATATATAAATAGGCAAGACAAAACGATTCGGTACCATTTTCGCCTCTATCTCTCAACCGATTTGCTTTATTTTTGTTTTATTTAGATTATTTATTTTAATTTTAACGTTATACTTTTAATTTAGACTCTTTTTATTTTTGTCGGATAACTTTCATATAATTTAACTAAAAATCATGAAATTATGCACAAATTCACGATAAATACGTAGATCTGGCAACACTGAATTCATGGCTATTTGCAGGAAATTTAATTTAAATTTTGACATTTCATTACTTTTGTATCGAAAGTTGGTGTATTTAACTAATATTAATTAACAGTATGTGATTCGTATTTCTTTATACTTTCCACATAAAACAGAAATCGTCATGCGTTACTAGGTTGGTAAGTGTGTTTTAACTTACCTTAATGAAAATATACTGAATCTTAAGATATTTGAAATTTTGTATCTTGAAAATCATACTTAAAATTAATGTTTTCTGACAATGTGGGTATCTTATAGATAATTTATTTTACATTACATGATCCCATGATTGAGTGAGTGGGTAACGTTCTTTCAGACCCTGTGATGACCATTGTTGACTGCCCAGTGTTTGGAGTTGCCTATAGCTCAATAGGAGAATATTTAGTGTTGTAAATTATAGATCAGTATTGATGTTTCGTGCAAGTAGTACTAACTTTCATAGACAATAATATTTGTAATTTTTTGTTGTGATTATAATTATGTCATTAATATAATATTATTGTCACAATAGTCCGAAGGTGTTGTGCAGAAAATCATCAATCAGTGGACAATAGAAATGACATTGAAGACTAGAGTTTTCATTTGGTTGTTTGCCATCTGTATTTTTGTGTGCAAATGACGGAAACTGTTAGGTTAAAAAGACAAATCTACCGATAATTACATCGAACATGTTGCATAGACACTATTATATTTGTGATAATGTATAGGACATGTTTATGCAAAAATAATTGTACAATAATATGCATAAATAAAAAATAATTTGTACAAATGTAATCCAAAAGAAATAATAGGGATAGCAAAGGCCTGGCCTACATTTCTAATTTCGCCTCTACTCTATTTCTTATACAGACAAAATAACGTCAATAATGTTCAATTTATAATTTCAATGAATGAAGCTCGAATTTGGACCCCGCTGGTTTATGTAATATAGTAGTGAACTATATGCTTACCGATATCTTTTTGTCCGTCACTCTGCATCAGTTTTATTCGATTGACTTCAGTTAATGATTCCAACCATTTGTCCGAGTAGCAATCTGTAAATATAATTAAGAAGACATCAATTTGGAATTACACTAGTGAAGTATGTTTAGATATATTTCAAATAGAAATAAACTTTAACACAATATCGATTTACACCCGTTAATGCTGAACTCGAAATACAGGAACTTACAACGATTGAAAAGAGCGTCTCAGCGGCAATCCAGTCACGAATCTCTAACCCCTTATCAGAAAATGAAGTGATTTCGGAGAAGAAATAAGGCGTCCCTATCAGTTCAATTATAACGTAATAATAATTTGTTGTTTGATTTTCTTCGTCATTAGACCAGTCAAATTGGAAATTTATGTGAGGTTCTGATAAATAGTAGAAGTTTTTGTGGTGAAAAATTCTTATTTCTAGAGATTTCAATGTTAGCCCATATTTTATATGGTTGTAAAAGACTCTCAAAGCCATATCTTTCATATGTGATAAATAAAGATGACCAATGATCACAGACTATTAATACTACACAATTTAATAGAAATAAAAAGGGAAAAGGAACAGCAGACCATTAAGGAAACAAATAACAAGGATTGTGGCAGTGAAATTGCAACCAGATGCATTGAAATGCACAAAGAGATAAATAAACAACTCAAGAGGAGGTAAGAGATAGAATTAAGATGACATATGTAAAATGAATGATACCAATGAGACAAAGCTGCTACAATGAAAAACTCTAATATGAAAGATAGAAAATTGAACCAACATGCTAAGAATATAGAGAAGGAAAAGGGCAATTATTGGATTGTAAAATCTTGAATAGATAGGTTTTAGTTATCCTGTGAAGTTTTGTCGTAATGGCGTTACACACTGCACGAGTAACGATTTAAGTTCCTTGTGGGATAGTTTTCCCTGAAACTACCCCTTCATTTGCCTTTAAAATACACTCACTGACAAAGATAACGCAACACCCAGAACGAGATGTTTAAATTTAATACTGTGTTCGTAAAACATACATAGAAGTACAAAAGAATTTCAATTTTTTTTTATAATGAAGTTTGTTAATAATGTGTTTGTCCTTCGCGGTTATCTATACACTCCCCAATACGTCTTGGCATTGATTCAATAAAGTGGTCTATTTCTTCTTGAGGTATACTATCCCAAGCTATCTGTATTTCCTGTCTTAAAACCTTCAAAATCCGTTGGAGATAAATAAATAAATAATAAATAAATGCTTTATTTTAGCTTTAAGCTATGATATAACATCTTTTTTACATATTACATTTTTAACAAGTGTATAAAAAACATTTAAATTAAATTAAAATACATATTTCTCAATTTATTCCTAAAAATATTTACATTATGGGATGTTTTAATAATTTCTGGAAGAGAATTATATACCCGTAACCCTTCCACAAACAATGTTTTTTCTAACACATTAGTGTGAAACCTCCCTATAAAATACTGGTCCCCTGTTCTTAAATTATAAGTTATCATGTCCGATCTTTTTATCAAAAAACCTGTCAGAAACTGAGGAATTAAACCGTTTTTGATTTTATATATAAATATCAAATTTGCTTCTTCAACCATTTGTTTAATATTAAGAAATTTTAGTCTAGATAACATATCCCTTATACTCGTATACCGATTGCATTTTAACAGTACACGCATAGCTCTATTTTGCAATATTTGCATTTTATTTATTTCCTGATTATTGCAGTACATCAGTAAGGAGATACAATAAGTAAACTGGGGATATATTATTGCATTATAAATTATACGCCTCGACCATTCGGACAATTTGTATCCTATTCTCCCAAAGTATCCAATTTTCTTACCTAGTTTTTTACACATATAATCTACATGAACATTTAGGTTTAATTGTGGATCTAGCACAATTCCAAGATATTTTATTTCTTTAACTTGATCTATTACTTCACTATCCATCTTTATTTCAAAGTTTCCCTCATCAAATGTTTTACAGTTATGTCTTGTTCCGAAAATCATACATTTTGTTTTATTAGGATTAAGTTTTAATTTTTTAAACCTTAGCCAATTTTTTAAAATGTCTAGGTCTTTATTTATTGTTTGCACTACTTGTAAAAAGTTTCTTCCTGCTAAAGATACCACGGTATCATCCGCATACAAATTAACAAAACTATTACAAATATATTTATTTATATCGTTTATGTAGAGTATAAAAAGTAGAGGGCCCAGGACACTTCCCTGTGGTACACCATATTTAACCTCAATTTTGTGTGATATTTTATTATCTACTTTAGTAGTTTGATATCTATTACTCAAGTAATTTTCTAACCATTTAAGAACCGTCCCCTCTATTCCATATACTCTACAAACATTTATCAATTTTTTGCTGTCTATTGTCTCAAAAGCCCTTTTTAAATCAATGAAAACACTTACAACAATGTTACCTACATCTATTTGCTTTTTCCACTGTGACATCACAAACTGACACGCACTTTCACAGGAATGTTTTCTTCGGAATCCAGATTGACCCACATAGAATATTTGATTCTGTTCTAAGTATAGAATCAATTGCTCATGCACCAACACTTCTAGAACTTTTAAAACAACGGGAAGTAGATTTATTGGACGTAGTTCCTCTGGTTGCTTAGGATGAGTAACTTTTGGCACCGGTATGATAACACTACATTTTAAAGCTGTAGGCACTATACCAGTTTCCAGTGATGTATTTATTATATTTAATAAGGGATACCCAATAACCTCAAATAACTTTTTTAGCGTATTTACCGACATCACAGTGTCCCCCGAAGACTTATTTTTTAAATTATTTATTGTTTTCTTTAACTTATTTAACGAAATTTTTTTAAAACCTGTAAACTTGGTATTCACTTCAATTTTTTCTTCCTTAAATTCAATATCTGGTAAAGGAATGCTTGTTACAATATCCTCCACACTATTTATAAAAAAGTTATTTAATGAGTTCTCTACATTACCATTTTCAATATTTATACACATATAATTAATAGTTTGTGTGTTCTTATTTACAATTTGTTTGAGGGTCCTCCACATTTTCTCACTATCGTGACGATTTTCACAGATTTTCCTTTCGTAATAATCTTTCTCCTTTTTACGAATCAATGCTACAACTTTGTTTCTTTGTATTTTATAGTCCTCAAAATCGTTGATACTATTTGTAAATTTGAAAGTATTAAACAGTCTATCCCTCTCCTTCTGCTCCCTTCTTATTTCATCATCCAACCATTGATACTTTTTTTTGAACAATACTTCTTTTAGTGGTGATATATCTTCGATGGCTTTGGTTACATTGTCACTAAAATTTTGGTACAAAGTATTTACATTAATAGTTGTATAATTCCACTCTTGTCCTATTAGTTCCAGTTTTATTTCCTGAAGTTTAGAATCGTGTAAGTCTCGAAAATAGTGTTTTTTCTCTATTGATATTTCATCATAGTTTAATTGTAGTCCAATAGTTTCATGGTCACCTATAATAGGATATATTCTGTCAGTTTCTTGTATTTCAGTAAAATTTGTATAAACATGGTCCACTAGCGTTTTAATGTCTTTAGCACATCGTGTAGGTTTTGTTATAATTTGCTTGAACCCTAATGTAGTTGTAATATTCAATATTCGTTTCTTATATTGGGAGTTTTCCAGCATATTTATGTTAAAGTCGCCTGCTATTATTGTCTTATTCCTAATTACATCCTCTTCGTTTAAACTTGATTCAAACTTATTAAAAAAGTCTGTTATGTCCATACCATTTGGTGATCTGTAGACTCCACCTACTATCACCTTATCCTTAAGCAGATTTAACTTCACCAAAATTCCCCAATATTCTCTGCTTCTATGGAAAGTTGTAATCGTTTCACATTTTAGACAGTTTTTAACGTATATGGTGACTCCCCCTGTATGACGGCTATCAGAGTATATTATGAAAGGATTGTACCCTTGTACAGCAATTTCAGAATCTTCTATATCCCGAGTAATATGGGTTTCAGTAACAACAATTGCCATAGGTTTATATTGATCTATGGTTTGTTCCAACTGAACATGATTTTTTGTCTGACCCTGTATGTTTATGAGTAATATAAGACTATTTTTCTTTGACTGTAGTGGCTATATATACTTAATTTTTTCTCTTGTTATGTTTACTTGTCGTTGATAACTAGGGCAGTTTATATCAAATACATGATGATTATAATTTATATTTGGAATTTTTAAAATTTGAGAAGCATATTTACAATTTGTACATCCTAATGTGTCGTTATCACAGTTTGATTGCTTATGATTTCCACTACACTTAGGGCAAATGTCCGCAGTATTTGTACATTTTTCAGCGTGATGGCCGAAACGCCAGCAGCGAAAACATCGTAGCACACTAATGAATTCGAAATAACGATAACTGTCCCATCCTATGTATAAATGATCTTTTTTATTTTTTAAATAATTGTAGTGTTCACTGCTTAATTCCAAAATTACATTTACCGTACTTTTTCTATTTTTTGCCGTTTTGTATTTATGTACCAATTTTATCCCCTTTCTCATAGTATCAGGAAAATTTTGATTTTCTATCTTTTCAATGAAACTCACTTCTTGTAACTGTTCCTCCCTTATATTCAGTACCTTTATTTTTGGATTTAACATTTTTCCTGTCAATACTTCATAATCTTTCCCCATTTCCTTTTGCATGTTTGTTTTTAAGTTTTCCAATGATTGTTTGTCATCGCAATGTACAACAACACATCCGTGTGAAACCGGCTTCACCTTTGAAACAGACACAGCGATCTCCTCTGGCCGAATTTTTTGTTCTAATACATTTTTTGTTACTGAACTGTTTTGATTTGGAACTTTTGGTTTTATAATTAACGGTTCAATTTTACTTCTGTTTTTTACAGCTTCAGAATAACTAGGCTGTTGTTGTTGAATTAGACTTATAAGCTTCTCTGTTTTTTCTAACACTTCTTTTGTTTTAATACTGATATCTTCCGTTTCTTCTTGTTTTAATTTCAATTCAACTTTTTTTAGACAGTTACTGCAAAACCACTTAATGCTTGCATTTTCTTGTTTGGATTTCAGCACTACATCCTTAATTTTCGTACATATTAAATGGTACGAGTTTTGACAAAAATCACATTTTATACACTTCGAATTTACTATAAAATTGTCAGAGCAGAGCGCACACACGTGTGCTCTCGACGACGACATAGTTACTACTGGGGTACATGGGCGAGCCTTCTACCCGTCTTATCCCAAACATGTTCGGCGAAAGATCGGCGGATCTGGGCGGCCATGGCAGCAGATTCACATGGGTCTCTTCACAAATTTAAACTAACTCGAGCAACATGAGGCACAGATATCTTGTCAAAATATTAGATCCATGAGCCGATAAGGGAGTACATATGGTTCCACTAGTTTCTGAAGAAATCTTTGCGCTGTTATGTTGCCTAGAACAAAGACTAAAGGTGACCTATTTTCATGTGCAATACCACACCATACTATATCGCCTACTGTTCGGTGTACATGACGCTCAACATCAAACTGAGGTTGACGTGTTTCTCCTTGAGTTCGTTTAACCTTCCTTAGGCCATCATGTCGACACAAGCAGAATCGACATTCATCAGAGAAGACATCGTGATGCCATTTCACATTCCAATGTTGTCGTTCTCTGCACCACTGTAGTCGTTGCCGTTGATGCTTAGCGATCAGAGGTAGCACAAGTTGGGGTAGATAATGCTGCAGTCCAAAAGATCTTATACTGAGATCAACCGTTCGAACACTTACACTCTAAACACTCATCAGCCAGATTTCGAGTTGTCGAAAATCTGTCTCTAAATTATGATAATAACTTTTCGAGATTTTTCAATCCATTGAACGCGCTCCCCTCAACTGATTGAATTCTCGAATAATTATTTATTCAACTGATAAATGTTGTCGACTAGAAACAATATATTGTCTTGCGTTCAATAGATTAAAAAATCTCGACAAGTTAGTATCATAATTTCTTTGACAGGTTTTAGTAAACCTACGAATTTTTTCGTGTGATTTCTATCCTAGGAATCACAAGGAAACGGCATTACACACAGTACGACTTTGGCCGAATTGGAGTCTCTGTGAGCTAGATTTTCCTGAAACTCCTGGATGTCGGAATTCATTTCGCGCTAAAATATTAAAATTTGTCTCTAAAGGCCATAAGTCTTTGACGTCAATCTTGAACTTAATTGTGCGCCTTCGACGTCAGGTGCCTACTCTTCTACGTTTTTGGGTATTACCAAACCACGCCTGACAACGCCTCATTAGTTTTGTGTTCGTGAGGTTAGCGATTTCTTGAAATGAAAAACCCGCCTCACGTAAACCAATACCTCTTTCAACTTCACACGTACTCTAGGCATTTTAACATTACTAAACATCGATTTTGGATCCCACATTAAATATTTTGTTTTTTGGTAAATTAAGAAAAAACGACTAAAATATTAATTGATAAAAAAGTTTACATAGAAAAATATTCACCAAACTTTACCAAATTTTAATCTTTACTGTTTACTATAGCATCTATGTTTTACCAAAATAATATTAAATTTAAACATCTTCTTCCACCTTGAAATTGATAAACTAACATTTATTTTAATTTAATTCGAATATATTTTCAATTTCAGGTTCTGAACAGACTTACTGTACAAGAAAGTCGGTTGAAAAGTTTTTTTCCGATTTCCTAAAAAAACGGCATGAACTACGTCCTTGAAAAAATATATAGCATCACTTCGGGATCTCCCTAAATATAATCCAGTTTAAACGATTTAAATCCGGTTTCGAGTAACCGATGAACAGACACATACACCTGGTGCTGTTCGACAAGTTTCTAATCTTTTGCCAAAATTTTTGGCATAACTGCGGTTCAAAGCAGTCGATAATGTTCTCCTTTAGGTCATCAATTATTTATGGATCGTTGGCATAGACCTTTTCTTTCAAATTGCTCCATAGGAAAAAATCTAGAGGTGTTAGATCGCAAGATCTAGGGGGCCAATTAATGATTCCTATTCGAGCAATTATTCGATTACCAAATCTCTGATTCAAAAGATTGATTGTATCTGCTGCTGAATGACATGTTGCCCTGTCCTGTTGGAATCACATATGCTGCACATCAATATGCTTCAATTCATCCTACAAAAAGTTAGTAATCATCGTTCGATATTGATCATCATTCACAATAACAGAATGCCCATGGTCATCTTCAAAAAAGTATGGACCAATCAATCCACCAGCCTAAAAAACAACACCAAACAATTACTTTTTGTGAATGCATCGGTCTTTGCATGCTTTCTCCTGAATTTGCTTCAACCCAGATTCGACAATTTTGCTTCTTAACAAATCCACCTAATTTGAAGATGATTTTGTGGAAAAAATTCAAATTCACATTTTCAAGTTTCTGTTGTATGGCCCAATTAACGAATTGACGACGTAAAACAAAGTCTGTTGGCTTTATCTATATAGTCGACTTGATAATCTCCTTAATTTTTTGCAGTCGATTAAAAACAATTATAACTGCAGATAAATTTTTTATACTGATAACTCGAGGACCACAGAAGCAATATATTATAGTGTCCTTAAAAGTATTGTAAAATGTTGAAAAGTCAATGTTATATTACGTTCAAACATTTGTTCAGTTAGTCTTTGTCCCACGTAATTTAAGTTACCTTAACAAAACGAAATAAAATAAACAGTCGAATAATAACGTCAGCAATTCGGGAAATTATGTTTCAGATTTATGCCAAAATATTATTATTACATGTTGGGAGTTGTTACTTTCATAATTAATAATGGGAATGTATATTTTTTATGTCTTTTAGGGATACCTTTTACAATGTTCATAAAGGAGGATTTTCAGTTTCAGATCTGCATAGTGGTAAACGACCACAATCGTGAATGACCGTTATGTAGTACTGCATGTGACAACAAATCGGCTTTATACTGGCATCCTGCTCGGTGGCCTGAGTTATTTTACTTGTTGACGTTAGTGACGTTAAAATTAAAGCTCGGAGGCAGCCACATTGTTACTCGCGAAATTTAGTCGATATTGCGAGTTACGCCATTGCGAGGAATTTAAATAAATCCAAACAAAAGCGTCTACTTTTGGACTAGGATATCAAAGTAAGGATATTTTATGTGATTTATAATCTAAGATCATATAGTAATAAAATACATAGTTATTAAATTCTGTAGAAATTACATGGCTTGCCAAATGCAAAATATTCTACTAGTATAGTTAAATTTGGCGAATTCGGTCAGTTCTGTTACTTCTTCCCTTGATTCATGTTAAGGTGGTGTTTGGTTTTCCAGTAACATCTTTCCCTTTTCCAATTGTGTGTCCTATCATGTGTTGTGTTTGGTTGCCTTACACGAGAAATCTATGACAAAAAATACCTTGGTCAAACGTCCAGGAGAATCTTTACTAGAATAGAAGCCCATAGATTATTCGTTAAAACCAAACAAACAAATTTAGCTTTATTTCAACATCTATTGCAGAAGTGTTACAAAATATACTTTGAGAGGTTCAAAACAATAGCGAACACAACTAGTTATAAATCAAGAATTGAACGAGAGGTAATTCAAAATAGAAAAAACTGGATAAATAAACCAAAGAAATGAGTCTGCACATTACCAGCACTTGGCAAACAACCATCAAACTACAAAATATAACCGAACTAGCTAGGCCCTGAGTAGAACTGACAAAGGGAGGAGCCAACTCCAACCATTCAGTATCGCTACAACCTTCGACCATGGGCTATAAACGCAACAGAAACAACTTGACAACGCACTGATAATGCCAAGTGAGAACTGGGCTAAACGTCTCGAAGAATCAGACATAAATGAAACTAACGAGCGGATGTTGTCCCGGATAAATAGTTCTTCACAGTTCTATATTCGTGAAACTCTAAAACTCAACATCTAAACTAACACCAGTTGCAATATTACTTAGTACCCTTTGAGAAAGCTAAATATGATTTTGGCCAAACGTCAGGAGATTTTTCGCAGCAGACGAACGGATGTACAACGGAATGAATCATAAACCATATATATTCCCGATCCTGGATATCTGGTTTCAATGAGCATTCTATTCTTTGGTCCCCCTCTGTTTTCAATACCTTGAATTTCTCCTTCCATTATTCTCCGTTGAATACAATCTCTTCTTAAAATGTATCCGATCTAGCTTTCCTTAGTCTTATAGTTCGCATTATTGATCTATCATTCTTTACTTTTCTCAGGACCTCTTCAGTTCTTATTTTGCCTGACCATTTGATGTTCTTCATTCTTCTCGATAGCCACATTTCAAAACTCTCAAGGTATTTTTCTTCTTTTATTTCTTATGTCTATATCTCAGATCCATATAAAAATGTACTCCAGATCTAGCATTTGGCGATTTTTTTTCCAGCTTCATGGGAATCTTTTCTTCTGTTAGTAAGTCCATTACTTTGACAAATGATGTTTTGCCCATGGCTATTCTGCTCTTGATTTCTTCACTGCAACTTTGAGTTGAATTTACGATTCTTCCCAAATATATAAATGTACTTGTTGCGCTTCCAGCATAATCCTCACATCTTCAACTACTTTCTACTCGTATTGCCTTTGTTTTGCCAGTATTTATCTTCATACCAAAGTTCTTCCCAGTTTCGCTTATTTTCGGGGCCATATTTTCTGATTCATTTTCTGTTTTTGCAAAGACTTCTTGGTCAAATAAATTGAATACTGTCGGTGACATAAAACAACCTTGTCTGACTCCTCGTTCTATGATTATTTCTTTGGTATTTTCATTTTCCACCTTTATCACAACTTTTTGTAAAGCTCTCTCATGAGAATTAATTGCTGTTTAATCCAGTATTGTCGAGTTAATTGCGGTCAAAACTTTACGAGCAAAACTAAGTGTAGTTATTGTCATCTCTCTTCTCAACCATGACATTGTATCATTTAATAGTCATTTTCATTTCTGTCTTTGTTGTCACATAAAAGTCCAACCCGACGAATTTCAAATGCAACAATTATTTTCGGTTTTGTTGTTAACTAAACAATCAGAGATTCGCATTGAACGTTTTTCGTTTGAGTAAGGAATGAGCGCAACAATTATGAACGGAATAATGAGCAAACAAAAGAGTTGGACGAGTTTTCGCGGTTTAGAATCCGAATGAGCTTAATTCATGAAATCTCCACCTAAATATGCATAGAAGCGGTTTAGTTCATTGAATGCCTTTTAATTGGATTGACTCGAACGAAATGTATTATTTAAGCCAGAGGGATATTTTAATTAGTTCTTTGTGTTATCTGCAATTAGCTAATTAAGATTTTATCAAAAATTATACATTAGGCACTCAGTACTGCTTAAAACAATAGTTTACAAATATACGTGGTCTCATATACTTCGGTAAGATTATTATGAGCCAAAACGGCTTGTCATCAGGTGACGTTTACACAATATTTATCATTAAAGTGAAGTACTTTGTTTGGTTTTTACATATATATATATATATATATATATATATATATATATAATCTTCGGAATTCTTGCCATTTAAGCAAGTGTTTGGTCCCTTCTAAAGCACAATATCCTTGGCATATTGAAATTCCTCCAATAATGCTTGATGGTTTGATTTTGTCTTCACCCAAATATTTCGTTATGATATTGCCTCCCAAACTAAAACCCACACACACAATTTTGGTGTTAGGGTATTTTGTAAGAACATGTTTTACCATAGCCTCATAATCATCAGTGTTGCCAAAATAAACAGGCTTTTCACATTTAGGGCAATTCGGCATTTTGACTAAACAGGTGTGTCCGGCACTTCACTCCGTTTTAACCGCATGAATACTAATATACTAAATAAGCTGTAAGCACTGTATAGGCGTAACAGCTATTATAACTTCGATACGGACGACCAAGCAACTTGCAGCAAGTTAAATGGACAACTGATATATATATATATATATATACATATATATATATATATATATATATATATATATATATATATGTATTAAATGGTTTCCGGGAATTCATCCGCGTAGTTGATAACTGATCCCTGCCGGGATCGATGGTAAAATGACGACGTTTCGGCAGAGTCACATCTGCCCTCTTCAGGTCGGTTCACATAATTCTCGTAGCCTTCTGCTTTCGCTTCTAGTTACTCGGATACTGATATTTTCAGGAGCGCGCACGGTGTTATATAGTCGCGCCTCGGCGCCTATTGGTTGGCACCGTGAACGGCTGCGTGTGATTGGCCCTGGGCGCTCAGTGGGAGCGCCTCCCGCCTGCCGATTTGTCACTTCCGGTTGAGTTGCTATTGGACGGGTCCGGGCCGGTACGGTGTGATTTTTCCAACAATTCGATAAGTTCTGGACCTCATTGCGTGCGTTTAGACTGTGAGGACACTTCGCTATTTCAATTGCCTCTCTTACGAGTCTTGATTTCGGGTGTTCTATATTTGCCAGTACTCTGGTGTACTCAAAGTCTATTCGGTGTGATGTCGTGGTGGCGTGTTCAGCAATGGATGTTGTTTTTTCCTGCTTTCTTATAGCATTCTGGTATTCATCACGTCTAGCTTGAACTTTTCTGTTAGTTCGCCCCACACAGGTTTTATAACAGTCTGCACATGGAATCTCGTACACTCCCTGTTGTTCTAAAGGGATCCTCGCCTTCGGAGTCCTCAACAACGTGCTTATTTTTCTATCTGTATTGAAAATAGTATCGATATTGTGTCTCCGTAGAATTCTTGAAATACTGTCCGTGGTACCCTTGACATACGGTAAATAAGCCTTGGTTATTGGTGTCTCATGCTCCTCGTCTGTTCGTCTCGGTTTTGACTTTAGGGCTCTTTGAATATTTCGGTCTGTAAATCCGTTATGTCTCAGAGCTGTTTTTAAACTGTCCATTTCCTGTTTGATGTTGTCCTGGTCAGCTAGTCTTTGTGATCTGGTTACTAAAGTTTTGACGACGGCTTGTAGTTGGGCTGGGTGGTGATGAGAATTAGCATGAAGGTAACTGTTGGTGTGAGTTGCTTTCCTATATACTGTATGGCCAAGGGTTCCATCTTCCTTCCCATTTATGAGAACATCAAGGAATGGCAGTTGATTATTGGCTTCAACCTCCATGGTGAATTTTATTTTGTGATGGATGCCATTAAGGTGGTCTAAAAATGTGTTGAGGTGTTCTCTCCATGAGGCCAAATCACAAAAGTATCATCCACATATCGCAACCATAAACTGGGTTTAAGAGTTGCTGTTCTTAGTGCCAGCTCCTCAAAGTTCTCCATAAAAAGGTTCGCTATAACTGGTGAGAGTGGCGATCCCATTGGAGCTCCTTCACTTGTTTGTATCGTTTTTTACAAGAACCAACGATACAGTGCGTTCAGCCTATCTATTGTGATGATTTCGATGTTATTGTATTAGAATCAGCTGTTGATTATATTTGATGTTTACGTGTGAATAAAAGTTGTAGAATGTGAAGTGTATGTTAGTTTTCTTAAAATTTAATTAATTGAACCCACGGAGTTTATAACAATAGTTTTTTAGGTCCGGGTATATTTGAAGATTTATTATTTTTTGAAAAATCTGAAAGCTACTATTTTAAATAACTTGTAAGGATATTAAAAAAATGTTTGATTACTTTGTGAATTTATACACTTATTAAGATAATTAAATTAATAAATTCATAGAAATTAAATTGGTGAAATATCGAAATCTCGACCGAGGCTCGGTCGTCCAGGTACTGGACTATTATACAAAAAAAAAATAGTTTAGTGAATTTAATGTACATATTTTATATTTCGGTAATATTTCAAGTGATTCTATACGTCAAATCTTCAGCGAAACTAGGGAATAAAAGATCAGAGGCCTTTACAGTCAACAAAGATCTGAGAGAAAGATACTTTAACAAATTAGAAAAGCAAATATAATGGAATGGACAACAAGTTCGCAAATGATAAAGTAATAAGTCAAATGAAAAAGATTTAGAATACACAGACAGATGAAAGAAGACGGAAACTGGGTACTCCAGATGAACATGTGTTTAGGAAAAGATGCGACCGACATACAATTAACAATCAAGGAAATCTTAAGAAGGTGAGAGACATAAATATCTAGTGATAAATTTTAATAAAAAATGCCCTGACGGTACAAATAATATATAGAATGTTAAAGAACAAGTAAAGCTAAGAAGAAACAAGTGACTGAAATGGAGGTACTGAGAAGTGCAAATAAAATGCGAATGCCCGATTAAGATTTGTGTACAGTTTAAAAAACTTTTAATACTATAACTCCTTCTAACTGACCTGCTTGACTAGACTAATAAAAATCCCAAACTGACTTTTGATCTGATGAATCCTAATATAGAACAATAATATTTTTGTCTCTTCTACTATCAAACAAAATTAGTAAATAATGTTTTAGAATATATTACTAGGAAGAGGAACGAATAGCCATGTTGAACGTCAAATGGAACCGTTTAACCAACATAAACGCTTCAGCTCTAGAATAATTCTTAACAAACAACAACACGATACTTGAATCATTAACATGAGCTCTAAATTCCAACGTCAATTCCACGAATCTGCTCTTGTTGAGGGACAAACTCATATCAATAAGTTGACGTGAATGCCCCAAGACATAAATGCGGGTTAATTGATGACACCGGAATGTTTTCCGGGCTTTAACCGGAACTTAGGAGCTGCTTATTGAGGATATTTTACAAAAGGCGTCAATATACCTAGTTAGTAACCCGCAAATTTAAAACGTTTATGAAATCGCCAGTAATAACGAACTACAATAAAATAGTATCAAAATTTATACTAACAAACAATGCCTGTGGAATAACTAACGAAAAGAATATACTGCGACAAATAATTCTTGAAAATACCAGACGAATTTATTTTTAGCTTTGAAATATTCGATTATTGTACAATATACAGGGTGGACCAATCATTTTTATTTTGCGCATATCATCAGTCCGTCATCTGCTCCAACACTAGAATATTTACAGCGAATAGGGGAGAAAATAAGGGAAGGATAATTGATATTTAAAAAAGAACCGGCTTCAACTGCCTTAAAATAAAAACCGTTTAGAAACCGTGTGCAATCAATAACTATTTTCTGACATATATTCTGTTTTATCTGATTTAAGGTACAATTCTATTGATTATTTTAGCGTATTCTTATCTCTCCGTCTCTCTTATTTTTTGTTTTATATTTTCCACATATTTTTTAAACTTTTTTATTTGTTTTATTATTTGGACCACTTTCTATAAGTGTAACTTCACATTGTGTTGCAACCACCCTTTATATGTTTCTGTGTATTGATCACCCAATATAAATTATTTGTCGATCATTTTCTGAATCACCCTGTACAATTATAATTCAACTTAACACGATGTTGCAACCGCCCTGTATAAGAATTATTTTTTTTGTTTAAATCACGTTATACACCTATAATTTTATTTCATCCCATATGTCACGGATAGCAACTACTTATGTTCCACACTATATAACATTTTTAACCACCCTTTATAACTATAATTCCACTCTACCTTATATTTCAATCATATTGTATATGCAACTGCTTCTAACATTATTTGAACCCTCCGCCCTATAACTCAAATATACTTACTGCATTTGCTTATTTAACACTTTTTTAAAGTTTTTTGATCCACTCCATATAACTTTACTTCATTCTTATTTCAACCAACTTCTATACGCAACTACTTATGTGCCACTCAATACAATATGTATAACTTTAATTCTATTCTACTTTGTATTTCAAGCATCCTATTTATGAAACTGCTTATGTACCACCCAATATCTCATTCATTTGTAAGATTTTTAAACCCACCTGTCTAACTGTAATTTTACTTCGCCCTATATTTGACCTGCTGACATTGCTTGCTGCTTGAATTTCCATGCACGCACACACACCCACCACCGTATACTGTATGGAAGAGATCGCTCACCTAACAATTTTTCTTTTCGATACTCTAATAGAATAGTGTATGCAATTTCACTCTACTACAAGCGCTATAAAATGAAAACTGTTACAAACACCCTCATGGCATATCTTGACATTTAAGCTAGATATTTATGATGCAAATTTGACATATTAATGTAAATGTAATTTACCGTTTTTTTACATAATTTAACGATTTTTAGAAAAACGATTTACGTTCTAGAAAATTATACGGAATCAAGCTGGAACACCTCTTTGTAGAATATAATTTCAAATTGATTAAGCCGTTAGAGAGAAAGCAATGTAGATTCATTGAAATTCACTGAAGTGTATTTCCTTAATTACTGCTTTGTCTGATTTTCTGGAAAACTGTAAATCTGACGTTATAGAAATTTATATGGCACCTTCCTGTAATATTTCTTAATACAATGTGCTTTTTGGAGGTCGGTTAAAAATTGGAAAAAAAAATTTCTCTAGGTTGATGACACGATCAAAATCTTTCATTCGGGATATGATAATAGACAGGTCCGAGTATTTTTTTGTTAAAGCGGTTCTATGAAATATCGGCCGTATTTTGTTTTCATTGCTCCACCCTGTACACTAATTAGAGAAGAGAATGAAACCTTAGTCTTTCAAATAAAATACTGTTAATTAAATAGCAGTTATTCGTAATTTGTTTTTTATTTGGGTAATTTTATTTATTCAGAAATAAATAGCAAAAACCTATATTCGTTCATGTAAAGGGTGTTCCATTAAGTGTCCAGGTAAACTGTATTTCAAAAACTTAACGTCGTAGAAATTTTAGTAAAAAATATTAAAGATCGTGCTGGAGTAATTTCTAAATTGTTGAGAAGTTTAAGATCTACTCTGATTGTTCACATTTTCTCCCCTCACCAGGATTTCTAAAAAACAGATAAATGGTAAATAATCGAAAATCAGATCGTAGTAAGTGTAGAAGAACGCTGTGGCAGGATTTTTGAGAATTATTTTGAAATACTATCTTAGATGTAATTTGTATTTGTCAATTTGCCGTGTACGATTGGAGGGTGGAGGCATGATCGATTACTACTCAGGAATCGTTGTCGAAAAGTGTTTTGCTGAAGCACTTTGCTAATAATGATATAGCTTGTTTTCTGTAGTTTGTAGTCAATTTTGTTTAAAATTTTTGAATGTTTCGTTCTTAACTAATTCAACTGATTTCGAGTTTCTTTCTGATGTTTATTAGGTACAGATCATATCCATTTTTAACCAGAAAGGAATCTTTTCTTGAATGACGCTGAGTTTCCCAAAATCGGTTAAGCGAAAACATAGTTATAAGCACTCTAATCAGTCCTGCTTTTATTTTACCTCCTACGGTAAAGTATCAAAACAAAATGTTGCGAAATTAAATGAAATTAAAACGGTAATATATTTTTGCCATCTTACACAAATTTTTTTTCAGAAAACTGCCCTTTTTTTCTCATAACATAAGAGTCATGCCCCCTAGGAGTAGAGGGAACAAATATTTTCAGCAATTTATCTTTTTTCTTTAAAACACTACGACTTTTTCTAGAGATACAATACCTGATCACCGTTAATGAATCTCTTTGTGTATTTACTTTATGTAAAGTACAGTGTAGTACAAAATAGTGACGCCCTTTGCTCTAGATTCAATGTTTTTGATATATTGCGAAATTTCTTCACGTCACTACCGAAGCAGCATGATGGTGATAATTATATAAATAATAACAGGCACCAAAGGATTTTTGTTGCAGTGTTGTTACAGAATGCTCCCAAAACAGAAAGAAATTTCCTGAGAAAATTTTTAAGTGATTTTACTTCAGATGTAGATAAGTGATTTCTGAGGTACGAAGAAATTTCTCCCATTATAGAATTCAAATTCTGGTTTATTACAATTAAAGGAAATTTTATCGCTAGAATATTTCGAGGCATTTTATTTTTAAATTTTAAGGAATGTGTATAAGAGTTGTGCTAAAATAACATTCAAATGCATCGCATATAATTAGGAATCGATATATTACAACTTTAAGATATGTTCTAAATTATTCACACATATTTCGGCAGCATGGTACTTAACGAATTTCCAATGGCCAAACTTTCTTGGCAAGTGTGAGTGTTATTGTCGAACATGAGATGAGTTTCGATCCTTTAATTAATAATGTAAGGTTCTCAAAATACGCAGGGCTAAAAACTGGCTTTAGACATTCAACCGATACAAGTGGTATTAATTATGTACAGATTCACCAATAGAGAAGAGGATAGAATTGAACATGAAAGTATCAAATTATTTGTGACATTTTATGTCATTTAGTTATTTTTGAATATTGTGCCTGTTCATTTTTGAACAGTTATTTGTCGCCTATATCCCAAGGAATAATTAACAAAATAGATACAGCAGTTTGGTGAGCTTGGTCATGTAAGACAGATAAAAAAAGTAGCTGCCAATGCTGTAAGCGATGATAGAAAACTGGATATTATGATTGATTTTCAAGAAAACCCACATAATTCTGGTCTAAAAGCAGCCCCACTGTTCAACGTTAGCCACACATCAATTTTTCGAGCATTAAAGGAAAGTAAAATGGATCCCTAAAAAATGATGCCGACTCAAGAACTCATGGAAGACGATTTTGATAGGAGAACGTATTTCTGTGAACAAATGATGCTAAGGTTAGGTAACAATCTGATCCAATTAGAAGATGTTTTGTTTTCTGATGAGAGCACATTTACAGTCCACGGTCATGTTAATCGTCAAAATTGCCGCTATTGGACTAATGAGAATCCTCACTGAATGACAGAGAAACATATGCAATATCCTGAAAAAGTTTATGTTTGGACAGGAATTGTTGGAAATCATATCGTAGGTCCCCTTTTCATTGATTGCAACTTGAATGAAGATAAATATTTATAACTGCCCCAAAACAATGTCGTGCCAACGTTGACAAACTTATATCCTGATCCAATAAACCCACAAGTTCCTGCCAATACAATATGGTTTCATCAAGATGGAGCACCGTCCCATTACGAATTTTTCTAAATCGGTGAATTGGGAGGCGCGGATCGATAGAATGACTAGCTCGATCTCCTGATTTGACGCCATTGAACTACTTTTTGTGGGGATATGTCAAAAGTACTGTATACGAAACTAAACTCCTCATGTTAGATGACCTAAAAAGACGAATCACGCTTGCGTTTAGATCAGTCACGCCTGAGGTGTTGAGTAACATTAGAAGATATTTCTAAACCAGATTAGCATGTTGCCAAGACGTTCGCCGCAAGCATTTTGAACATTTTCCACATTGACACAAGAAAAAATCAGTATTACTTATAAGGTTTTTAATGTAATGTAGCGAATTTGTGAAATAAAATAATTTTGTTTTTTTAATTTTTGTAATAAATCTGAAAATACTTAATATTTCCGAAACAGTTGAAGATAGGTGTAGGACTTTATACATGAATTATGTCTAGAATTTTCTGGAGAATCCAAAAAATAAATAACTTGCATTTAAAATAAGAAAGTTGGTATTGACCACTGTGACCTTATATATTTTAAGAAAAAATGCGCAGTTAAAAATACAAATCGACGTGTCCAAGCGTTATTCCAACACGCCCTCCTTTATTCGTTATTGAATTTATTCCATTTGGCTGGTCCACACTGTATATGTATATATATATATATATATATATATATATATATATATATATATATATATATGAACTAAGCTAGTTTCCGGGTGAGAACCGCGTCTGAATTTGTTAAATACTCGACGTTTCGACTCCTGCTTTTGAGCCATTACCAAGAGACTATGTAACTAAACAGTAGTTCAGTTACATAGTGACTCTTGAGGAGTAGGCAGGTTAAGGCCCCGAGTTCGATCTAGACTCTGAAACTCTATTTTATTTTTTGTCTCTTGATAATGGCTCCAAAGCAGGAGTCGAAACGTCGAGTATTTAATAAATTCAGACGCGGTTCTCACCCACCTAGCTTAGTCCATAATAATGACCGCGGAAGCCTCTCAGAACATATTTATATATATATATATATATATATATATATATATATATATATATATATAATTCAGGTTAATTAAACAAAACTGTGCATACATATTTATATACGCTTTCTTATGGCCTGGCCTTTTTAGGCAAAGATCTGGACGAAACTGAAAGGACAAAGCTCTAACGAAACGGTAAACATGTTAGATTAAAAACAAACTTCCTTAGGCAGCAGACGCCATTTTTCTTTCGAATCAATCAGGAATACAGAATTTGATAACTTCAAACATCCACGTATTCGTACTTTAAACCCGACTAAGATATATAGGAGTTACAGTCTGCGATAATATAGAGTACGAATGGTTTGTCTGATGTTGTTTACTATTTGACGAGCAACGATTTGATGGAAAACGTATCATTTTTCAAAAGAAATCTTTTCCAAACACCGTTCCCTTTTCTTCCCTTTTGTTTGCTCGTATTTACTGTGCTCCGTTTGTTTTGTAGAGGGAAATTCTATTTGATGTAAAGGATGACTTTGTGGTTTCGGCTACTTTGGAAACGATCTATAACTAATCAACGGACGTTAATTGATTGCTGCTTGGTATCTCAGTTTGCACTGGGTTAACTGTACAGGAATTAACTACATATTATTAGTTAGTTTGGGAATACAGCTCGGTACAATTACACAGTAAATAAAAATTCCCATTGAATATAATCTAATCTTGGATATGATAAATCTTTACAAATGGTTTTTAGACACTCATTGGCAAAAATACTGCATTTTTAACCGACTTCTAAAAAGGGTTCTTGTAAGTATATTACCTGATTTTTTCTCTAGTATTGAATTAGTTTGAATAATTGTTGTTTGGTTTAATAGACTGAACATCCGGATTCATGAATTTTCAAATTTGAGAAAAGAATTGTATTCGTAAAGGGATGAAATGTGAGATTTAAATATAAATAAATAAATAGACCAATATTTAAATTGCATCGTATAAGCAACATGTTTCTATGAGTTGTAACTTGTAACAGGCAATTTTTTAGAAAAATGTCGAAAAATCCAATATTCCTATCAAAAATTCCATCTCAGTTACATAACCGATATTTTCTCATAATTATTTTAATTCCAATTTAATAGTGAATGTGTTAATCGCGAATTTAATCTTCGCAAGCATAGAAGTAGTATAGTTTCCCGACTTGACCATACAATGTATGGCAGCTCACTCCCTCTGAGGTACGCATAGCGTGCCTTTAAGGGAAAATTCACTAAATCCCAGATATCCTAGATATCAAAAGGGTTTAGCTCTGTGGGAACCAGAACCAGGTTATCAGGCCTGTGGCTGGAGTCGTGACAGTTTCCCATGAATTTTCTGAAGGTCCGGGCTGTTCCTAACAGAACGGCTTTTTGCATTAGTTGACAAAGATGTTCGTCTAGACCGAGATATTTTAAATGTTGTTGACATAACTGGTATCATGTCTCACCGTGTCTTTATTTGAAATTCCAAATCCCTGTATTTGGCTATTTTTTCAATCTGCTTAATACTTATATTATTGTTGTTAAGGAATGCTGTGTCAATTAAGGTTGTTTTTTTTAGAGATTTTATCTACTAAAACTATATCTATCTAATGTGAGCAACAGTCTGATCGGTCAGTATTGTGCGGTCCCAGTACAGCTTGTAGGTGTTATTTTCTAAAACAGATTGTGGTTTGTATACCTAATATAGCACTCTTAGCTACTGTAACATTTCAAGTTTCAGTGCTAGTTCCTGGTGCAGTATTTTTGCCACAACATCGTGTCTTTCTCTGTATTCAGTTGCAGCAAACGCTTGACAACCTCCTCCTGTGATATGCTGGATAGATTCAGATGTTTGGCAACCGTATCTGCATCTGTCGTTGTTAATAGAAGCGACATTAACGATATACTTTAGGTAGTTGGAATTACTTGATCTTGCATTGCCAATATAAAGCCTTCGGTCAGGACACATATGGCTAGAGATCAACCAGTAGTTCGATGCGGCACTGTCGACACAATCTTGGTTAACGTCATTTATGTCTTCCAAGAAGGGGCTTCTCTTTCCATTTGCGCAGTTTCTGATCAGTTGACTGGTGGTGCAATTCGACTTGTGTTTTTCTGTCAGTTGTAGTGGTGTTGAGGAATCACCTTATATATGACTCTGTGTAGATCAGAAAATTCTGCGAAGTTTTGGAAATGATTCGCAAAATAGAAATTTATTGATCTAATTAATAGTTTGCTTATATCTGCCAATCCTCTTCCTCCTTAATACCGTGGCAAAGTTATAGGTTCGAAAGAGCTCTTTGGATGGTGATTTTGAGCTTTTGTTGATAGAAATCGAACTTTACGTTGTAATTGCTCAATGAGAGTCTTGTAACAATTAACATACCCAAAGGGTAATTGAGCACTGAACACGCATAGGTTTTAATAGCCTGGTTTTCAACAGTCGTCTTACCATTCTATAGAACTCTGTTATTAGGTCCTTTTTCATGGTGGAGTGATCAATATGTTGACCCTGCTTTATTCCAAGGTATTTGTAAGTGTGGCCTTCCGCCATAGATTCAATTGAGTTGCTATCTCCCATTTCGTAGTGCTCCAGCTGTATTTTGACTTTACCTATATTAATAATCAACAATCAAGTTTGATGAAATAGTAGATAAGTAAGCAATGCAGGATTTTAGGTTTGGTTGACACCGACTTCAAAAATATACTGCATAGGTAGGTAATTAATTTGTGCAGAATGAGCATCTTTGTGTGTAGGTACCTAAAAATAGTAAATGTGCTATTTATTGCTTGGTGTTATTTTTCGTTAATTATTTACGTTTTAGTTCTATTTAGAAGTAGATTAATATATTAAAAAAGTTTTATTTAATCGTTTTATTTTGTATACTTTTGTTACTTGCATTGCTGAATTTTGTTTGGAGTGTTTTACATCATCAGTATCGATACTCAAGATTTAGGGAAGATTCTAGGAGGAATTGTTAAAGCCACTAGTTTTTTGGCAATAACTTTTTATTGGGAATGTAAGATTAAATGCTGCTATTTAAGTATAAAGACGAGTCATAATAACACCTTTGTACTTTCCTCCTCTGGCTCTAACGAAAGCCTCCAGCTTTTTAACCATACGGCGGGAAATATTTTTCATGAATTCTTGAGGAATTGAGTCGTTTCAGTCTCCTAGAACAGCAATTACACGGAACTGGTCCAGATTCGGAAGGTCTGTGTGCTTGTTTTCCCGAAAATCCTAAATGTCGGTCTTTACATCTCGCGTCTACAAACTTTTGTACAGTTTCTCAGAAAATCGGTAGAAACTTTTTTTGGGACTTTCTTATACAGTAAACTTTAGTGGAATACTGGTATTAAAAATATGGAAAAATTTTCTGTTCGGAACATGGGGTATAATAAATTAAAAAGAAACTGGATTAGTTCCGGGGAATCCCAAAGTGGTCCCATATTTTTTCTTCAATAAGAAAAACGGTTTCAACGACTTTCTTATACAGTAAGCTTTGGTGGACTTGCTGATATTAAAATAATTATTCTTTTCAGAACTTGGGGCAAGTTATAAATAAATTGAATTTTCGATTAGTCTGTATATACAGTGTATATTCATAAATCAAACGATTTCTTCGTATTAATAATTTTAAGAAGAAATGTTATTCTACATAAACAGATTTGCATGGTCTAAAACGTACACAGTGAGTGTAAGTATTATAATTAAAAACTACGTCCTATTATGCTATATCAATTAAAACTGTATAACAATTTATTATAAGATTACGGGAGAGGAGACTATTAAATCAATATCAGTAGAATGAACAGACCTAAAGAATGGATCCACCTCAGTTAGAATCATAAACAAAATTTTCTTAATACATATACATATTATTATTAGTTACAAGTTACTCTACTCAACAGTAAACGAGGTTGGTCAAACTAATAAATGATGCTTAAAAGTAAAGTACCTTATTTTAGGCAATATCTAAAAAGTTTATTAGATTTGAAAACTGCATCCAATTAACCTATTGCATCCCTAAAAATGGTAAAATAAATACATTAAAAAAAACCAAAACCGACTTAAAAAAAACTTAACTAAAAAGCAAGAAATATTTTTTTGCTACAATTTTAAATACTTTTTCTGAAGTCGGTGCCAATTTGAAGAGCAAAGTTGCGAATTACAACTTATAAATGTACTTCCCAAAATATTTTCACTTTACCTTGGCACCCACTTCATAAAAAGTATTTAATTGTTGTTGTTTTAGTTAAGTTATTTTTTTGAAGTCGGTTTTGTTTAAAAAAAACTATATATTATTATTTAAATTGAAAGTTTGTTTGATGTTTTTGTTTTCTTAAAAACCTAAGTCTATAGTTTTTGGTTTTAATTTTCTTCAGGTTTTAGAAACTTTTAATTTAAATATTAAAAGTTTCCTTCGGTTTTTGTTTTGTTAAAACAATGAAACTGTGGCTATATCTGCCTCACTTCTATCGTGTGGTGATAAACAAATGTTTGTATTATTATTTGAGGAGTTAATTCTTATCATATACTAAAATTTAAATTTATAGAATATGGACTAAACTCCAGCAGCAGCAAAGCATTTGCATACCCCGTACATTGACCCACCAGGCTCCGATGATATTCTTTTGTCTTCGGAATGTTATAATCTTTTCATTTTTCCCATTTCAAATAAAAAGTTAGGGCTCATAATTCTTTAGTTTCTTCTGACAATATTGGGAAGGTGAATTGGGAATTATTTCCCGAATTCTTCTGTTACGCTCGTTGAAAAATATTTGCATTTTGGAGAACGGGAAAGTTTCCGTGGCGGTTTTCATAATGAAATGAAGGAAGAGAAAATGAAACAAATTTCAAAGAAGTCGTCTGTCTTTGTAGTACTTCAAAGTAAACTGGTTGAGTTTGTCCTTAAAGAGATTGCAACTTTGGGACATCGTTAATGTTAATTTGGAAACAAAACAAACATGGACAAACATTGAAATAAAATTTCATTTATCCGCCATATTCAAAAGTTTCTCTCGCATTTGGTGCTGGACGTATTCCATATTTTATAGACGTAAAAACATGCCGTTATATCATCTGTTTTTTGTATTTTATCTATACAGGGTTTCCCACGAAGGTGGGCGATTACCTGTAACTTAAAAAATATAGATGAAAATTTCGCAACTTTGGTAAGTAGAGGTGTAAGAAAAGTAACTATTTGTAACTCGAGTACTCGCTACTTGCCCGGATCCGAAGTAAGGAATACAAAATTCACCAGCGGTATAGTTATTCAAGTACTCTAATGTACACATAGTCGACACGGGCTGAGTTAATTTTTATCCGCTGAACTGGTCGAACGGTATGACGGCGAGCAAAATGAATTGTGCCATCGATCAATATTTTAAGGAAGCTTCTTGAAAGTAATTACAGATTTCTTCTTTAAAATAAATAGGTCAAAAAATGTTATATATTAAAAATAAAATTCATACATATTTATCTGTCATAATATGGTGAACTGGTTTCTGTTAGACATAGTAGTCTCAAAGGAAATAATGTCCAGAAAATTTTATTTCCTAATTGCAAAGAATATAGTGTAATAATCTGTACCAACCTTGTTCTATTTATGTTTCTGACCTTTACATGATGTTATGTTTTTATTTCAATTTGGTAATCTTTATAAGCTCTATTCATTACAATTATTTTTTTATATTAGCTATTTTTAATATTGTAGGTACCTACTTGTTTAAGTTAAAAGAAAAAAGGTTTTTAATTTGTATTTGTTGTACATGCCAAATAATATATGTTACTATGACGCATATTTTGTTTATTTAACCTTAGAATAAATTCAGTACTTCAGTATACAGCTATGGAATACGAATCTCTGGAGTCGGGCAGGATAGTAAGTATATCAAAGGGTCGGGTATAAACTTACGAATCCCACGCAATTTGGAATCATTCAGTTCAGTACAGTACTACGTACGCATGGAGGGTATGAAGCCGGTGAGACGGCGGGCGCTGCCTCGATACTTTAGTTTTATCAACGCCTTCTAATAAGTCAAAAATTGCCGTCTTTCCATATCTAATGTAAAATGTCTACGGCCATCAGCATGAACAAATTAATAATTTGGATAAACTTAAAGCAAAAATTGCGTCAGTTTATCATTGAAATTACTAACATGTTTTGAAAATGTCTAGAGAAAATTTCATGATACATTGGGATATTGTCTGGCTAAAATAAAAGCCTTTTTGACAATTTGCGCCACTAACAGTTAGAAAAATAATTGTCCGCAGTTAACTAATTAACAATTTATTTTTTAGAATAATACATCTATACATATATTTTTTGAAGAATCTCTAGGTTGGACATTTTATTTTTGAGAGTATCATTTCATTTTTTTGGTAAGAAGCGAGTTAGTTCATTTAATATGAAATCTAAAACCGTTCTTTGAAAATATATACGTAGGACCCATACACTTCTAAATCACCGACATACCAATAACAATATAATGAGAATCATACCTACACCATTTACCACTATCGAAATATCTACATTTACTCATATGATCTTATCAAACGCCCTTATATCTGATACTAAATACCGAAATCGAGAGCATAAATATTTACACCGTTTTACCCGAAGCACAGTATAATCAAACCTCAATACCCGAAGCATGTACCGAACGAGTACTCGACTAACCAATATTTCGTAATGAGTACTTATCTAAACAGTAGCGAATAGTTACGAGTATTCAAAAGTTACGATACTTTACACTTCTATTAGTAAGCCGATAGGGTCTATGTGGGTACAATTTTTCAGAACTGTGGCACTTCCGATTATACCTGAAGTAGACCACAACTTTCTTATATCACATAGAATACCTGTATTAGTGATGTGCCAATTCTATAATTTCAAAAATCGAATAATCGATTATGAAAATAACAGTAGTGAATCTATAATCGATTATCAATTGATTAAAATCTACTATTACTCATGAAGGTAGTTTTTTCTAATTTTGGTGCAAAATGACAAGATATTTTTAACTACATAAAACGACTTCGTAAGTCGCAATTCTCACTAAATAAAACTATTGAAGTTTTAAACTGTTCTTTATAAAAATAAATAAGTCATGAAATTGAGATTTATTACTACAAGTAGTGTTTATATTAATATTGATGAATAAAAAAACTAAACATGAGTACTGAGTAAAAGTCAAATATTACAATTATTAATTCTGACACATTTATACGTTTTCAAGCAGCGTCCAACTACACCAGTCAATAGAGATTTTTAAATTCAACACATAAATAATAGTTTATAAGCCATTATGGACATAATGTTAACAGCAAACTCGTAGAAGTCAATTATATGATCCTTAGAAACCTTAAAAAATATGATGTATTTTCGTTTTTTGCTTAAGTGTGAAAAGTACTGATCTATTCATAATGTCGGCGATAGAAATGTTGTAGAGAATCAGAAAATCTTCAAAAATAATGTCAATAAATTTTTCTTTTTTTTCATAAAGAAAAGCTGGAAAAACGATATAATGTGAATGTTTTAAAAACATTCATAACCTGGTTGTAATAACAGCTGGAACCTTAATCTGCCTCCAAATGATAGCTTATAACGTTGAAATTAATAAAGCTGAAGATCGATATTGTACTTTCAGAAGAAGAAGTTAAGCAGAACGCATCGTATTACGCACAATAATTCGATAGGGATATGCTAAATAAATTTTGAAAGCTCATAAAATGCACTTCACTTTCAATTTTGGCTTAAACGACCCTTTCTTATTTCTCTACAGATGTGTTGACAGTGGCAAATACAGTCAGTAGAAAGAAGTAGTTTAATTAATAGCAGTATACAGGTAACCATTAACTTAACCAATGGAAAAATAGACCAATAAAGGCAGGTCATAGTTATGGAAATAAAAACCTTATTTTTTCAGGAATTCGAAAAAATAATATAATAATAAAATAATTTTCATCTGGTGCCCCACCTCAAGTAAATACTGGATCCGTCTATTAGACTTGACAGTTATTGTCAGTGCACCGCTGGCTGGCTGTGGCATACTCGAACATTTAATGCAACATTAACTATTATTTTATACTAATTTCCCGGCATTATAGGTAAAATCCAAGAGGTGAAATTTATGTACTTCCAAAATATGTTAAGTATATACCGATCGGACTAGTCTGGTTAATATGGAGGGATGTGCAAAATATTTATCTAAATTATTTAAATTTCAATTCTTCAAAAACTACTTATTCAATAGTATCTATCGTGAGCCCACATAAACTTAATATCATAAACTATCGTTTTGACGATGATTAGTATTCTAGTATCGGTTACCAGAAAGTTATCAATTTAAAAAACAATCCACCTTTGAGCAGTTTCTCTATTTTTTTCCATAAAAAAGGTTTCAATCAGTATATATAAATGCTTATAAAGAAATATTTCTGATTCTCTACAACTTTTCTGTGGACTGCATTACACTTGCTTCATTAGTTTTCATTATATAAGCAGGCAACAAAGGAAATTCGTATTTGTGTTAGTTTTTATTATTTAAATAGTTTATTTCGACGAGTTTGCTGTTAAAATCTTAGCAACTATTTTATATAAACTGTTACTGATGTGATAGTATAAGCGAATTACTGTTGAATTTTTGCATTGATAAAACATCAATAAAAAAAATTTGTAGCATGGTAGAATATTTTGATAATCGATTTTTATCAATTATTCAAATTGTAATCGATTGCGCTCGATTATTTTAATAATCGATTAATCGGTTATTGATAATAGATTTCGCACATTACTACTCTGTATGTTATTGGATCTTTGGATGCTACGTTAAATTCTAGATAAATATGAAGCCATGATCAAGATATTTGCATTTTTTTGTCAAAACAGATACAGTTCTGCGGGTAATCGACTTTTTTCGGTAAACAACCGGTTTTTTGACATGTCTTATTGGAAGACTCAATTCAGCAAACAGCGCTGAAAAAATCTACTCTTTTTCTACAGGTTGTTCTTAAAAAATAGTGAAAATGACATTCACAAACTCAAAATTTTCAAATAAAAACTCCCACTTTTTTTTGTGGGGATCTTATTCAGCACTAAAAGTGCAGGTAACTGTGTATTACGTGCCCTATATCTAAATCTCATTACGTTCGATTAGCTTATGAAAAACCTTTTTTCCCCATTAAAATATGATGCCGACTTTACTTGGAAAAATCAGGTTAGCCGTGGCCCCTAGTAAAATAACAGGCGGCTACGCTCTGTTTTTCAAAATTACCAACAATCTCTGTCTGCATCAATTACTCAAACGAAGATTACTTTGATATGGTTATGATTTATGGAGAAAGTACTAAAGTATTATCACGAACGTGTGAGACATTTGCTGCTAGATATCCGGAGAAGAAGAGGTCATCAGAGAAAACAGTAAAACGAATAAAAGACAATTTTAAGAACTTCGGATCAGTCAAACCAACAATTAAGAAAAATAAGATTGTTGTTGATGACGCCCATAGTGAAATTTTAGGTTTGGCTTACTTTCAAGTGTATCCAAAAGCAATTATTAGGCAAGCAGTACTAGAATTGGGATTTTCTAAAAGCTCTAATCATTGAATATTAAAACATATTTCATCCGTACTCCTATTCTTTAGTGCAAAATCTTAAACAAACTGCATTTCGGAGGCGCGTAAAATTCTGTAAATTTATTTTAATATGGTTCTAACGAAACCATATATTTTTGGGTCGGATGAGGCAAACTTAACCAAAATTTGATGGGTAAATTCCTTATTACTGAAGTGACTATAACCCTCAAGAGTTCCGATGTAGAAATTTCCAAGGGAGTTGGCAGTGTAATGTTTATTGTGTGGTAAGAAACGACTGAGTGGTGAAACTACATTTTTATGAACAAACTTTAAATGGTAAAATTTTAGGTTTGTTTTATCTCCTGATTTTTTAATTTTTATAGGTAAAGGTTATTTGATTATTTTACGAGGTTTTGAAGCCACGTATCTGGAAAATTTACCATTGGCCAATTATCTGGAATTATTTTATCGGCATGACGCGGTACCTCCCTACAATGGTTACTTAGTGAACAACTATTTAGAAGAGGTTTTCGTTGACCAATTGATGGATTATTCCAAGCAAAGTCGACATCATATATTAATGGGCGGAAAACGTTTTTTCGTAATTTAATCAAAAGTTATAAGGTTTAGATATAGGGAACGTTGATAAAAATTTACCTTCATTTTTAGTCATGATTCAAATACACCCAAAAAAATTTGGTGTTTTCAGTTGAAAATTTTTACTTTTAATATATAAAGATGAAGATGAAGATGAAGATGGAGACGAAGACAAAGACAAAGATAAAGACAAAGACAAAGACAAAGACAAAGACAAAGACAAAGACAAAGACAAAGACAAAGACAAAGACAAAGACAAAGACAAAGACAAAGACAAAGACAAAGACAAAGACAAAGACAAAGACAAAGACAAAGACAAAGACAAAGACAAAGACAAAGACAAAGACAAAGACAAAGACAAAGACAAAGACAAAGACAAAGACAAAGACAAAGACAAAGACAAAGACAAAGACAAAGACAAAGACAAAGACAAAGACAAAGACAAAGACAAAGACAAAGACAAAGACAAAGACAAAGACAAAGACAAAGACAAAGACAAAGATAAAGACAAAGATAAAGACAAAGACAAAGATAAAGGTAAAAATAAAGATAAAGATATTGAAAATGTCATTTTCCCTATTTTTTTTAAAAACACTCTGTAGAAAAAGAAGTGATTTTTTCAGCGCTGTTTGCTGGTTTGAGACTTCCAATAATACATACCAAAAAACTGTTTTAAAACAGATGGTTGCATCTGTCATTTTGCATAAAAATGCAAATATCTTGAGAATGATTAAATATAGAGATAACATGTGGTTAGCAAAATTTATCTACAATTTAATGTAGCATCCAAATATACAATAACACACAGGGTATTCTATTTGATATAAGAAGTTGTGGTCTACTTCCGGTATAATCGGAAGTAGTAGTTCTGAAAATATCGGCTTATCTACGTCAAATTTTCAATATATTGATATCGAGATTTTTTGGAGTTACAGGTAACAGCCCACCTTCGTGGGACTCCCTGTATAAGTAATATTTTCTTGAAGAAGTAAGAAATGTGAAAAAAATCGCTCCAAATCTGAAATTACTGACTACAATCAAAAATATAATGACAAATCGATTAAGCAGTGGTTTAAAAAAATCAAAATTATGGTTCTCTTCTTATAACTTTAAAACTTTTATCTGAGATAATTGTAGGAAATACTAGTAAAAAGAAATACCAGAACGAAGAACTGAGATATTATTATTAAAACAAGTACGCATTCTGAGGTATGCAGAATATTTAATGAGAAGTATCCTGATCGTCACATTTGCAATCTACGGTGAGTAAAATAGAATAAGAGTTTCGTCAACTTGTAACTGTCAAAGATCTACCTAAACTTGGAAGATCAAAACTGAATGACGGAAACAAATATGATATATTGTTAAATGTCGAGGAAAACCCACAGAAACCTACAAGTAACTGATGATAGTGATGTAAGTAAAATATCTGCATTGAGAATTTTGAAATAAGAGAAATAACATCTACATAAAAGTAAACTGGTTCAGGAACTAAATGACGATGATCCTGATCGCAGATTAGAATTTTGTGACACGCTTACGAATGCTCAGGAAATCAGACGTTTCCAAAAAATATTCTTTTCTCCGATGAGGCAACATTTACCCTACATGGAAGGGTCAATAGTCAAAACTGTCGCTATTGCAGGATACAAAGTCCTCACTGGTCAGAGGTCACACTCAATGTCCTATTAAAGTGATTTTTTACTAAATATTCCAGTACTTGCATTAAGACAAATTTTCTCGATACTGTCTGAAACTCTTTGTCAAAAGATCAATGCAGAAAAAAAGTGCCATCAAGTGCTGTTAAATCTGGTGACATGCATAGTTTTCCTCCATATGTACAAGTATTCTTGAAGTTGTAGATGAATTCAAAGACCGGGCAATTAAACTAGCAGAGGCTAAATGTACCTGCAAACTGTTGTCAGCAGCAATGAAAAATTGAACACAGAACTAAATAACCAAATAGTAAAAAATCTGACACTGCTGAAAAGGCTTTTATACATAGGAAAAGAAATGAACCGGCTCGTAGAAAAATGATAGAAGTTAGTGAAAAAGCTGTGCAGGGTTAGCATCATATGTAGAGCTTGTGTTGAAACTGAAGAACTGAGGAGAAAAGTGTAAACTTTAAAAGACAATCGTTTCTTCCACAGAAATTGTGCAAATAATTAATAATGTCAATTATAAGAGTGATCTTTTTTCTAATCACGGAGAAATCTTGGAGTCCTTTCATTGAATTAGCTAATCCACTTCACTCACATGTCTTAATTTTTCAAAATGAAAATGCAACATTCTAAATTTTAATCTTTTCCTGAATTATAGTTGTGGTCTAAACGTTAAAACTTTAATATTTAATTGTTGCAGAAAACTACTATTTCATGTTTTTAGTTATTACTTCGATTTTTTTTTAAGTGTATTTTCCATTTTTAAAAATTTATTTAATACGAAATTATTTACATTATTTTTCAACAATTGGAATTTCAAATACCGTTTAACGAAATACAAAGTTCCAATGTTTTTTTCAGCAATATTTATTGAATGTTTAATAAAAGTTAACTGTTGAAGATTTTCATGCGACATTCTTGAGTGCAACATATTAGCAACTTGATCTTTCACGTTACATCTCATTGAATGCACTTATTTTATGATGGATCAATGTTCTCAACTGACCATCAAGTACCCATTTATTAAGCGACAATTGAAGAAAACGGTCACTGTCAATGACGGATGTTATAACGGTATCGGAAATTGTGAATCAATCCATTTTCAGTGATGTACGTACCGGTAACGACCATCAATGCAACTGCAGGTCAAACAATACGAGAACACGCTGTTAACAATGATACTATTACTTCCAGGAAATGAGATCTTAAGAATGAAATATTGATAGAACTAAACAAATGTATTGTTTTGTACATTTTGAGAAGAGCTAAAAAAAAATCGGCTTGAACTGGACTTATTTTTTTTATAAACCGGAAATTGTTTATTCGTCATGGACAATACTCACCAAGGTCAAATGCTTGTCGTCTTAGTTTCAAATAATTTAATGTTATTGACCATATGAAAGGTTGTTAAATGGAACAAAAATGTGATTGCTCTCATTAATGCTTCTGGTTTTTGTGTATATGGGTGTAAATGAATAAGTGTGAAAGACTTCAAGATGTGCTTGTCATTTTATGATGAAAAGTTGCTATGAGCATATGTCCCTAAACGCTTCGTTACCGATATAGAAGGTGTTGAAATCCTCAGATTTTTTTTCGGTTTTACTAAAGTTTAAAATAATGTTGTCAAGATATTTAGTTCAATTTTGGAGCATTAATGACTCTATGAAGTCTTTATAATAAAATCACGAAAACGGTATGAAAATCTGCAAAGTGGTTCTTTTTCTAGGGTCACGTTTTCACTACAACTTTTTTCAGTACGCCCCTAGCAATTCATAAATAAATGAAAATGATCGCTTATGAATTTGCAATCTTTTCATTTCTTGCATTTTTTTTTCGTTTTTTCATGTGTTCCGTAGAAACAAGCAATCTTTCTGTAATGTGTTTTTCTAATAGTCTGTTGTCATATTAATTCCTCTTATTGACAATTGTTGTTAATTTACTCTCGTTCATTTTTACTTACACACAGTGATAGTTGTGCGTGACTTCTTGCTTCACCAATAATGAGGGTTATTCAAACGCAGAAATGGCTGACATGCATTCGTCTACGGTCTCTCTAATGGTAATTTCTTAGAAGCGTCCAGAAGATATGCTGCAATGTATCCTCAACGTATAGCCCCTCATCACACTTTGTTTGGACGGCTTCATCAACGCCTAAGAGGACCATAGCTTCAAAACCACCGGGATATTACGAGCAAACCGAGACCAGCGCGAAGAAAATGACTCGAGGAAGAACATCTTGAAATGTTTCGCAGTTATTCATTGACATCCTGTATATATATATATATATATATATATATATATATATATATATATATATGTTTTAGCTGGTTTCCGGGAATTCATCCGCGTAGTTGATAACTGATCCCTGCCGGGATCGATGGTAAAATGACGACGTTTCGGCAGAGTCACATCTGCCCTCTTCAGGTCGGTTCGCATAATTCTCGTAGCCTTCTGCTTTCGCTTCTAGTTACCCAACTGGGTGACATTACCAGTTCCTATAAACTTTCTGCCAGAGTCAGTTCCCTAGGGAGATACAGACTTCCAAATTTAATAATTCTTCAACATGTCCGACACTAGAATAAGGCTCTTTTAAATAAATCTCCACGAGAATAATATTTTAGATGGCCTGAACCTTAAACAAAAAAATAAGTTCGATATTGTGTATTCAAGGAGTATCCTTAATAACAATAATTTTGAATCTAGGTTCCATCATTACGTATGCCCTTTCTCCAAGCAATAAAGATTGTGGAATTCTCAATAATGTTACAACATTCGTCCACATTTTGTCACAATGAAAATTTATACTTTCTACTAGATTTTGCCTTTAAGTTTTTAAATGCCCTTACAAAAAATGCAAAGGCTTTAAATCAGTTGATCAAGGTGGCCAAACCACTGTTCCTCATCTTCCTAATCACTGATTTCTGTAGTGGCTATATTTAAGTGCATGAACCACATGTCACGTTTCTAAAAGTTCTGGAAAATTGTTCTGGAGAAATTCAAAATAAATTACAGAATGTTTCAGAAAATTAATGAACTACGTAGGTTAAACATGGAGAGCAGAAGACTTAATCACCTAGGTAATTTTGCGCATGGTTTAGTAAATGACTACGCTCAAGTATCAGTCAACATTAAAAATAAATTTCAATCAAATAGTGATATCCAAAACCTTAATATCAGCAATAGACACATATTTTTTACTCCTAAACATAAAACAGCTATGTTCAAAAAAAAGTTTTATCTATAATGCCATTAATTTATACAATCCACTTCCAAACAAATTAAAAGATTCAAAGCTAACCTAAAAACCTACTTATTGGATAGACAGATCAGTTCACAGCAGCTATATCGCTGAATGTGATTTTATTTTCCTGTTCTTCCCGTTACCTTAAGCCAGGGGTCGGCAGCCTTTTTCGGCCGCGGGTCAAAATCAACCAAAATGCGAGTATTAAAGAGACGTTTGGGTCAGAGATATTTTCGTATGAGAAGATAATTCGACGAATATGCCGTTTTCCTGCATATATAGCACTGAAATATCATTGTTTATTGTTTTTTTTACTCGTAAACAAGATAATCACGGATTTCAACACCAAAAACACGCTAAATAATACGAAAATTGAAATTAACCTCAAATCCAAACATAAACAAAACGAACTGTCTTACCGACAGTGCTCTGTTCCTGCTCCCCACATGAATCGTAACGATTCCGTAATGCCTTAGTGTAGAATGCCTAGATTTAAGTATTATTTTTTAAATTGAAAGAAGTTTGGCACCGGTAAGCGTCTCGTAAGCATTCGCTTACTATTTTCCGGCAAAGATCTTTCAACCCATTTTTAAGGTAAACAGACAGGTTGAGTTATATTAGAAGTCATTGATTATACTAGATTCAAATTTGGAACGTGCATAACTTTGCGACAAAATTTTTTTGGGAAAAATAAAAAATGTTTGTATATCTTATACTTTATTTTCGGAACTAAAGTGGGTCACTTCAAATTACCTAATGGGTCACTCGTTGACCCACGGGTCATAGGTTGCCGACCCCTGTATAGTAGTTTATATAAATTTACTTTTAAGTGCTATTCATTTCATTTAAGTACTAAATACAATGATGGTTAAGTAGGAGTAGCCTATGGCTATACTTTGCCATCACTAATCTAGTAATTCTTTGAGTCTAAAATGATGTTAATGTAATATGATATGTAATATGATGTTTAATAAAGTCGATTTATTATTATATTATTAAAAAGTGCAACTAAATGTCTGAAGATTTTGGTTCTCACATTAATGAGTTCAAGCTGGTGCTGATGACGGAAGCATATGGATTATTGTCTGGGCATCAATACAAATTCTGGGAGTTTAGTATTCAGTTTTTAGAAAATCTCCATCTTTAGTTCGAAAACTCCCTCCTCCGCGGATATTGTACAGGAGTAAGTGAATGGACTTTCTGAATGTAATAAGGTTGCATTTGTTGCTCTTTGATGATTGTAAAAAACATTAATTTTGAGAAATTAAATGGGGCACCGCAATTAAAAATTTTATTAAGACGTTTGACTTCGGTCTTGTTAGCCTGCCACTTAAAGGACAATAAAAACATCTGAAGGAAACTCTTACAGATAAGTATTTATTTTTTTGACACTTTCCTAAAAATTATACGTTTTTTTATTTCAAAGTTATTAAATTACAATGAACTTACTTATTTGTACATTTTATTAAATCCCATTAAAAAATAAAACTACTGTACTGTATTTACATACACATTCTAAATCGTATTTTTATGTGATACATTTACATTGAGAAATAGTCAAATATATTAGCATCCGGAGGATTTAATTTTCTTCTGTTTATATTTCTACACCGCAGGAGTACCGATTCTTTTCTTAATCGTATGACCATGCCCACGAGACGGTTATTTAAACGTTTAAACGAGTATCTATTACGAAATCTTTTAAAGCCACGAAAAACATCAAATATGTATAAACTGCAGACGACCTAACGGTTTAAAATACGATTCATACTTAGCAGCATTTCTTCACCTATGTACCAAATATGGTTAAGAATGTATGAATAGAAATGCATTACTGTATTTATAAGATATATTTTTAATTATATAGTATGCGCAAGAATCAGAAGACTTAATAAAGTGTTACATATTTTTTACGATTGAAACACGCAGCTTAACTGTAGCAATTTTATGTACAGGGGCTTTCCGTAATTTAGAGGATCTAGATTTTTCGGTTATACTAACTCATCACTCCTTGTTAAATATCACTTACAATAATACATAAACAAAGAAGTGGAGGTCATGGAGTTTTTGGTACTGCAAGTTCGTAAGATCGAACACTCGATGCGTGGGATGGATTTTTCTCAAATACAGAATGCTAAGGGTAGAAACCCATTAGCAACACGCCACGCCATGGCATGCGACGTGGGCTCACTTGGACTATGTAGTGTGCACATTTGTAACACACTTTTCATAAGGGAACCCTACAGAGAATATATTATTTCACCTCAAGGCAGTATACCTTGGCAGCGAAAACTGGTTAGAAGGGTGCACAACTAAATACTACTTTTGTTTTTATAAATGTAATATTTTCATAATAAAATGAACTTATCTCTGATTTTTAAATCTCTTCGCATGCTTCATGACGCATGTTTGGTATCTATTAGCTCGTTTACATTATGCTCTAACCTCTGCTGCTCGAGCTGCCGGCAGGCTACCGGAATTATTGCCGAAATAAGGTCGAAATCTTATCTACATTATGCCGAAGTGGACAGGGAAGTAGGTACTTGAGTATGAAGAGCAGTATATAAACATCATACATCTCCTAATGTTGCGACTGCTACACGCACTGTTTTATGCTCTCCAAAAGAGCGGTTTTTGATTGGCAGTCAAAGGACTGACAGGTAATTTAAATAAATGCTCAAGAAAATTGTTTTCTGGTCTAGCTCCGGCCCGTTCATTGACGGTTTATAGTCCAGGTGATTTAAATATATGCTGGACAAAATTGATATCTGCAAAGGAACAATTGTAGGCATTTGCCACAAAATACCACATTTTTTATCAAAGCGGTGTAATTAAAAAATTCTAAAATATCAAAAAATTTTCAGCCTTTTGTTTTTTTTTCTAAATTAAGTGAAAAATCGTGTAATCAGGACAATCAAAGTTTCTCGTAGATCACTTCTAAAATCTATGTGTACAGATTGCAAAAAACCCTTGACTACTGAAACCGGTGACCGCTTTTGTGTTGCGAAATTATGCAAGTCTCTAGGAATTTTTTAATTTTAAAAATTCATTTTTTCACGCCATTTTCTAGGCTCATGCGATAGTAAATTTAAGTAATTCACAAGCACGCAATAACCCAACTCTTCCCCGCTGTAAACTCAATTATGCAAGATTACACTTATTTTTGTTGTAAATTGAGTTATTGCTAATATACTGAATTTTATCACGAAATTGCTTATGTTAATTTTGCAAGTGAAGAGCTATTTATTAAAATAAATATATTAAGCTTATATTGCTTTTCCATAGAAGTAATCAGTTATTGCAAAAACTATGCTTTTTGCAATGTGCAAAGCAGCAATTACACGGAACGGCTCCAGATTCGGAAGCTCTGTGTGCTAATTCTCTCGAAAATCCTAGATGTCGGTCTTACATCTTGCGTCCTCAAATTTAACGAAATGTATCAAATACATAAAGTAGTGTTCGAGAGGACATTCAATTGTGGGAAGCGCAACTGATGAAGGTTCCCTGACCAGAAACAATATATGTTATATATAATATATAATGTATATAGTCTTGCGTACAAAGGAATGACACCTCGAAGAGAGTATAAAAGAAAATGTGTCGATTCTATTCCATAGATTATACTGTTACATAGAATTTTTGAATTCACATATTGCCATTACAGCTTATTGCTCAAGGAAAAATATTACTTTTTAAGATTTTATCAATTTCTACTAATTACAAAAACAAAACCTGATTTTTTAAAATATCTTCGATTTTTCCATTTACATCGTTTTAACACACAAGAAAAGCACGTAAAACAATTATAGTTTTTTTTGTCACGGAAAAAAATTACCTTTTTTTACTATGATGATTATTTTTTTCTCCCAAAATGTTGTATAAAACTTAACATATAATATAAAAATGTATCGGTCTTTCACTGCCTTTTCGATATTGCAAAAAAGTACAGGTCCATATTAAAAAAAATAACGACGATTTATTTTTTTCAACGATACTGTCAAAATATTATTTCTGGTGTTTAAAAAATATATTGTGAAATTAAGAGATGTATCGTCACTACAATATGTTTTTTAATAGTAATCGCGTTTTGTTACCCCAAACAGTAAATTTCTTGTAATCGTGCCTTAAACATTTATTTGATTTTTCAATTTTTTGTTTCGATTTTGGATTTTTGAAACTACCAGAAATATCAATATTTTTATTGGGCAAAGTAATTAGTCTTATAGGAAATTTAATACTCTACAAAAGACATTTCTTAACATTTTTCATTAAATTCACTACGTTTATAGTTATTCTTTATTCAAAAATAATTTTGAATTTAATTTCAACTTCGAATAATTTTAATGTTAGTAGCCTTTTTGTAGTGAATTGAATGTCCTTCAAGCGTAAGTATTTTGATCAATAAAAATATGGATATTTATGGTATAACGAAAATCCAAAATCGAGCACTGGCTGAATGTAAACACTCACTCTCGCTCGTACCAGTCCTTTGACTTCCATAAAAACGGCTCTTTTGACGAGTATCACGAAGTGGCAGCAGCAGTGGCACTAACTAGAAAAGTATAGTGTTTACATTCTCTCACTTTCGTGTGTCGTGTGTTTGTGCTCCAGCTGTGTCAGGAATTTGACAGCTGATTTCAAATATATTTATTTGAGGTTAAGTTTTAACTATTGTTTTACTTCAAATAGTTCAAATAAGTCACAGTCGGTTACCACCTTCAAATCTTCTCTCTCTGTAAAGGTCTTTTATCCAGTAGCGTCTTCTTGATCTTTGTTTTTTTCTGTTTAATATGGTCATACAAAACAATAAAAGCTGCATATATTCTCCTAATATCGGACATCACAAATTTGTTTATAAACACAACATGTCAAAAGTCAGGTGAAAGTGAGGTTAGTTAACAAATTCAGTAATTTCGTACGTCAGAATTTGCAAACGCGTCCACATCAATAACTGAATGCGGCGCAAATCCTTTGATGTTCGTCGAAAAACCGACTCTGTGCGGATCGCGTGCGTTGAATGTCAAATAAATTCTTGCGTGCGTCAAAACGTCCACATTGACAGAAATTCTCCCGCACACACAAAAATTGACGTTGAATTTGACATTCGGCGCAAATTTTTATAGATCTGGACCCGGCTTTAAAAACTGTCTACCTCTTAATCTTAGTAAGTATAAGGTATGTACTTTTAGCCACAAAACCTATCCTATTTTATTTCAGTACCAAATGGATAATGTAGAGTAAATTAAATGTAGTGAAATCAGGGATCTGGGGATAGTGTTTGGCAGTAAATTAAACTTCGCCACACATAAAAATAATGTTAAATCTCATGCTACTAAATCTCTTGGTTTTAGCATTAGAAATTGTAAATTGTTTAATAATGAAGATGCATTAAACAGTCTGTACACTGCTTGGGTTCGTTCAAAAAAATGGAAAAATGAAGAAACCTTTTAAATTAATCATTCCGACCAAAACAAAACGTAAACATAGCCGCTGGAGTAATAGAAAAGGGACCACCCCAAGGTCGACTAGAAAATTCCGGAAAAACTCTGCGACAACAAAGGAATGACCATCGAAATACGGGAAAATTCCATCCTAATTATAAAAGGACAGTTGAGTTTAGTTTAATTTCTATCGCCATGTGAATTGTATCGATAAAAATCAGCTGCTGTAAATAATTAGTGGATTTATTTTTGTGAAAATAACGTCATCGGAAATGAACGTGAATATCTGAATTAAATTTTAATTTGAACTTACGGAATTTAAAAAATAAAAATAAATAAAATCAGATTTTTGAATTGACGAATTTTTCGAAATTGCCTTACTACAATTGGCTCGCCATTTACAATTTCAAGTAGTTATCTGTTGCAGGAAAAATCTAAAAAAACCCTTATCCACAGGCAAAATAATCAATAGACAATAGTGTTTCTGAAATTATTTACTTATTGTTGTCTATACGGCTTGTTATTCTTACTTACAGATTAAGTTATTTCGTATGACTATAATCATTTATACTTTCTTTGTTTGTGCCTAAATCTCTGTGTTAAAACTCAATTCGATTTTAAAGATTTCATTTAATTTCTATGTAGTCCAATGTATTTTTCCATATGGCGTTTGATTCCTTTGTTTTATTACAGCTGTGGTAATATTTTGTGCGCAGGTAGTTAATTCTCATCACCTGCTCCATGCCTTTCCAACTATTTTCAACTTGCAGTGCTCTACAGATTACAATACGTTTCGTTTTTTTTTCTGATAAAATCATGATATTTTATCCCTTTGCTTTGCCATCGAATGTATGGAGTTGCCATTGCAGGTCTTCCTCATTGTCTGCTATTAATACGGTGCCGACAGCCTAACATGTTATTGGAATTTTGTTAGTTTACATTTCGTATACGTCTCGCATATGGAGTGCAAATGGAGTTTTTGATTCATAATGACATTGAAAAAATGTTAGTTAATGGCTCGTCCTGCCGCATTCCCTCTTTTTTCCAATCCTGCTTATCTTTTTAATTCATTGTTATATTCATTGTGTATTGAAATTTTTATTTTCGAAAAAAATATAATATTAAGCTAATGTAAATATCATCATCTATATCATATTCATCTATATTCTACAAGTATTTCATATAGTCTCTCATACATTTTCATCTCAAAATCTTTCCATGCGCTTTTGTTCTTAGTTTTTTTGGGATATGTTTGTTATTAACATTTTTTCAGTAACATAGCTTGTGCCTTTTTATTTTTTCTGAGTTCTTTGGAAGTAACTACCACATAAACTTGAAAGTCTGTATATTTCAAAAGTCCAAACGTTTCAAGGTCTAAATCAGACCTCGTTTTCAATGGTATGAATACAAATTGAACAATTATTAAATTAAAAAATTAAGAGGATTCGCAATGACAAATATCGAAATCACAATATGACATTAATGTTTTTTTAAAAACTGCATCTACTTATACCATTGCACTAAAAATTGTATAAAATAAGTATTTATGTAACTTTTCCACCTATATACTAGGTTTAAAAAAATACATCAATTTTGTTTAAACGAGAGGTACCTTTATTTTTTTATAGTCTCTCAAATTCTAATATTATTTGAATTGAAAACTACTTCAAACTGTGATGTATTATTAAAAATTGTAATAAATTGAAAGTTCATTAGAAATAAATGGAAATAAATAAGTGTGTGTTCATAAGTTGTATTCAAACGGAAAACGTTCGTATGAATATTATTTAGAGACAAAGTTATTCTACATAAAAATATTTACAAGATCAGAAACCTATACTGTAATCATTACATGTCACAACTGTATACGAGGGTTGTCAGCAAATATGAATTTTGCTTAACAGTAAAATACCTGTTTCATAATTAAAAAATTATTATCAGACATAATTGTAAAATGCACCTAATTATGCCACATCACTAAAAATTGTATAATCTTCATGTCACTTGTCCAAATTGTGTACCTTTATTTTTAATAATAATTGTTATCAGATAAAGTTTATTAGAATTGAACTGTTTCAACGACTTTCTTATACAGTAAGCCTTGGTGTAGTTGCTGGTATTAGTCGGTATAAACAGTGTGTATTCATAAATCAAACGATTTCTTTTTATTAACAATTTTAAGAGGAAAAGTTATTCTACATAAATAGATTTACATGGTCTAAAACGTATACTGCGAGCATTCGATGTCCCCTTTTTCAACTAACCCTGTTACTTTATTTTTAATAATAACTAAAATTGTTAAAAGAAGAAGTTTATTATAATTAAAAACTATGTCTTGTTAGGCTATATTAATTAAAACTGTATAACGATTTATTATAAGATTCCGCGGAGAAGTGACTATTAAATGAATGTCAGTATAATTAACAGACCTAAAGAATGATGCTACTCAGATCGTCTGCAATATAGTGGATCAACCTATGTTACAGTCATATACAAAATTTTCTTAATACATATACATATTTAGAAAACAAGTTATTATAATCAATAGTAAACGACGTTGATCAAACTAATAAATGATGCTTAAAAGTAAAATAGCTTATTTTAGGCAATATAGATGAAGTTAATTAGATTTGAAAACTGCATCCAATTAAGCCATTGCATCTATTTCTGTACTAACTGCGTTCAATTATTTGTTACTATAGTGACTTTGAATTTTTGGCAATTACGACAATATCATCAACAAATTTCAGATGATTTTTTCCTGCTGCATTAAATGATTTGGTGTGCTGGTGAATAGCTTTGTATGACTGCTGTGTTGGTGGAAAATTCTGGGCTGCCTTCAAATATTCTGATTTTGGCTTCAGTTTCCCTGAATATATTGACCGTTGCTTCTATACATGGCTTAGCTACATCTTTCTCACCTTGGACATTGATTACTTTGATAACATGGTATCCAACGCATTTTTGAAGATTTTGAAGGGCAAGACTAACTTCTTCTTCTTAACTACCATAAAAGCGCTATTCGAATGTTCTGACATGTGTGTGGTTCTTGGGCATTGTGGATAAATTTTGGCTTACCATATTTCTCTATCAGCTTATTGTAGCAGTTCGGTCATTACTTTGTCGTTCCCACTGCCTTACCATTCCTAATTTTCTTGGCAGCTCACTCCAGTTCTTAAACGAGTATGTTGTATGAATATATAAAAAACATTTTTAAAAAAAATATAACCGACTTCTACCTATAACTAAAAAGCTATAAATAATTATATCAAAATACAACTCTAGCAAATAAATAACACATTCAATGTTGTAAGGTACCTACCCAGGAAGTAACAAATGTAAACATTAAAAGGTGCTCATTCTGTACAAATTAATTACCTACCAATCTAGTATATTTTTGAAGTCTGTGCCAAGCAAATCTAAAATGCTTCATTGCGTACTTATCTACTAATTCATCAAACTTGATTGTTGCTTGGCACCGACTTCAAAAATATACTAGATTGGTAGGTAATTAATTTGTACAGAATGAGCACCTTTTAATGTTTACATTTGTTACTTCCTGGGTAGGTACCTTACAACATTGAATGTGTTATTTATTTGCTAGAGTTGTATTTTGATATAATTATTTATAGCTTTTTAGTTATAGGTAGAAGTCGGTTATATATTTTTTTTAAAATGTTTTATTTTCAACTTTTTAGTTTTTTTGAACTCAGGTAGTTTTCATTCTTTATTTTGTATGTATAACCTTAATAGACAGAACCAGGTAACATCGAAAGCCTCAACATTACACAATGATAATTTATCATTTAAATTGACAGGTAAATCTTTACGAACAAAATGTACCAGTACGCGTTGACTTAATAAGCCCAAAATATATTTATGCCTTATGGTCTACGCCATGTAACTTTTCTTCAACTTTTTTGACAACCCTGTATAACTATAGATAATTCCACTCCAATCTATGTACCAACCATCCTGTACATACGACTGCCCACGGACAAGCATAAATTTGTTAGCTGTCTTCTGTAAAGTATAGGACAGAGTAGAATCCATCCTATATTTACGGAGTCAAATCCGTCCTATATTTCAACCATAGTATATAATTCCTTGTGGGCTACCCCATAAATTATTTAATTTTAACATTTTATGTTATCGCCCTGTGTAATATTAATTCCTCTCCACACTTTATGCAATTTCTTATAGGCTATAAAAGAAATAATTTTTTAATCACACTTTATAAATATAATTCAACTCCAGCATATATTTCAACCATCCTGTATATGATTTGCTTATGTCCACATCATGTAACAGTTTTTTAATCACCCTATATAATTTTAATTTCACATTTTTTTCAACATTTTTATACCACCAAACGTCCAGTCCACCCTATATTCCAACCATCCTGTATATACGGCTGCCTACGGACCACTATCATTCTAGTCCGTCCTATATTTCAATTTTCATATAAATGCAACTCCTTCTGCCACTTTACTTTGTGATTTTGTTTGCTATAACTAAACACCCTGTCTATAGGCCACCAAGTACCAGTTTAAAGTTTGACATGTGTTGTCACTGAATTTTCTAATAGGCCGGGAGAATGAGACAACAAAAAGTACCGTCTTCGCAAAATGGAAAATCTGCATTTAAATAGGTATTTACCTGGTATACAAACAAAACGAGCTTGGTACTCATTGATTTAAGGAGCCGAAAATACTATGCTTTACTACCTATATGGTTGAAATGTACATAGAAAATTTTCAAATTCGCAATTAAAACTTTCAGTGCTTAAAATTACCGCACTATTACGTTGGAATTAAAATATTTATGAGGAAATGTCTGTTATGTCATTTCGATGAAATTTTTGATAAGAATTTTGGAATTTTCGGCGATTATCTGCAAAACTGCAAGTTGCACGTCGCAGAAAAGTATATGAGATCACCTAAGGATCTTCCTTAATAGATTAAACGTTAAAAAACTATACACATCCATAAGGAGTTATCGAAAAATCGACTAAAATATTAGGGATATTGGTCGATTTCCATGCACGCATGTGTTCATTCACAAATTTTATCACTTTACCAATAGAATTCTTTTCTAAAATTTGAAGTTTCACCAATTCGGATATATACTCTATTAAACAAGACCATATTCATTCAAAACGGTGCACCACAGGAGAAGAAATCAGGTAACATACATACAAAAAAAAAGCGAAAAAATACACGACGAATTGATAACCTCCTCCTTTTTGGAAGTCGGTTAAAAACACCTGAAGTTTTTATAGATTTATACAACATTTTGTCACGGGCTCTATTATTTTGTTTGTTTCTGTTATTTGGATGTTTTTGGCTCTAAATGAATTACATAGCTTTTCCTGATTATGATATGATAAGCGTTCTAATAGCTTTTTCAATGTTTAATTGCAGATTATACTATTTTCTAGTAATTTTTTATGTGCCCTGCAGTCTTATTTCTTATGGTCTGGATGTCTGTTATCCATTTCCTGTCTTTAGCAACGTTTTATTTTCAGCTTGGTTTATGGTGTTGGTTTCGTTGTTGTGTTTCTCCCATTTCTCTCGTCAGGTCAGTATTGTGTACATTCATTGTGCGTTACCTTATTCTTATAGCTTTCCTTATAACAGTTCTTAAAACCCTTTGGACTTTTCTATTAAATAGCTATTATCTGAGCTATATGTCGCCCTTTTCTTACTGAGTTTGAATCTTTTAGGTTCGAATTAAGGTATAAAGCCAATTTTATTCTTGACTGATCCATTTTGAGCGACCCAAGAATTTTTTCGAGAAGGTGTTTCATGAGTACATAATATGTAAACTGTAGTAAATTCTTTGCTCAGTTGTTGGTTTGTTTGTAACATTAACTGATTTTCGTCAAAATTCATAGTCATCTTGTTGTCTGCCTGCATGATAGTGGTGATCAGTCAGTGCTGTAGTCGTTTGAATTTCTTTAACTGTACCTAATAATATCATAAAAATGGTTCATTTAACAGAAATGGAGAAAATAAACATTCTACAAATGACTGGTTACCGAGATAACACACGGACACAAATGAAAGTGACTCCTTTATTTCACGAAAATTGTCCAAATTTACCGCCTGTATCCCAAGGAACAATTAGCAAAATAGAAAAGCAGTTTCGCGAGCTTGGTCATGTAAGGCATAAAAAAAGCAGCTGCCAATGCTGTAGGTGATTACACGAAATTGGATATTATGCTCAAGCATTTTTCTGATATTACTACCTACAGTTAACGAAATTCAAAGGACAATAGCACTGACACTGATCACCACTGTCATGCAGGGAAACAACAAGATGCTAAGGTTATGAATTTGGACGAAAATGTACAAAACTGTATTTTTTTTTCAAACCAGTAAAGAGGAACGCATTAATGGTTTTTGCTTACTATCTCAATATTAAGAGCTAAACGGGATTAAGTATTGAGTGTAATGTAGCGAATTTGTGAAACAAAATAATTTCCTTTTTTTAATGTTAATTTTTGTAATAAATTTGAAAACACTTAATATTTCCGAAACAGTTGAAGATAGGTGTAGGGGATTGTACATGAATTATGTCTAGACTTTTCTGGAGAATCCAAAAATAAATAATATACAATGGCATTTTAGTATTGGCCACTGTCACATGACACACCCTATATGTTTTTTGTTGAAAAATGCGCATTTAAAAATACAGATCGACTTATCCAAGTGTTTCCCCCCACAAGCCCTCTCTAAGAATGGAGATGAAATCTTCCAAGCAAGTCAAGAAGACCAGAATCTATACTAATTTAGGAGTCACTTTTTCAACATCCTGTACCTTAGACTTCAAATAGATTAACCCAACAGGTGTAATTCCTACCAAAATCTTTATTATCTAAACTTTAAGAAACCTTAGTTCTAAACTCGGTACAATCAATTATCAGTCTTTAACACTGTATTTTTCGGTAAAACATTCTGCTAAAGTGTTCTCGTTTATTGTCAGTATATTTTGATATTAAGTAGTGGTAACATTTACGTCTTTCATGCTAGAAGTATGTACGAAGAATGTAAAAGGTTGACTTTATAATATGAACTCACAAATTGAATGCCACGTAAGGTTGCCTCTTTTTGCGGTGTACTGACTTCGGACGTATGTCAAGTCTTCAGTTTAAAATATCACAAATAGAGAATTGGAATGTTTATTAGTACAAAAAGCAAATTGTGTGCAGGTATTGTATATTAACTGGATGTTATATTTGTTTATTTACTATAATTTTTTTTATTTGCTATAAACAAATATACTCTTAATATATAGACTGTTGTATGGGTATTTCAAGATTAAGGAAATGGGAAAGTCTCCAAACAAATGCAATTTTTGCTTTTCATGTGTAGTGTGGGCCTTCGTTAAGAAGTTTTCGCTGCAAAAAAACGTGATTTTCAGAGAAAACTGCAATGTGAATAAACTAGGTCTATGAAATGGGGTTTGAAAGTTTTCTCCGGGAACACTAGTGGAAACATGTCATACTAAAGCTATAGCAAACTACGACACTGTATATTTAGGTGACACGTCTTCTACCAAATTTCGCTTTACGCAAAAACCATTATTTGCGAGTAGTGAAGCGTCAGTTCAAGCGTCTTCCTGAATACCGTTGTGACTCTTTTGCAGATGGGCTCTTCGGAGACGCTGCTTCACGAAGCACAGTGTGGGAGTACACAAGGCTGATGTGTTAATCGTTCAACAAAACTCGATCCGCCGAAGCTAGTCAGTTGCTGCGTTGACTCCGGTTGAGGAAGTTGTTTCGCCGTTTTCACACGCGTGATCCTCCGCCTTTCGCGTTATTCCGTGTGTTGCGTGTGCTCTCAGTGTTCTGTTGTGTTTTTGATCGGGGGATTTTCACAGTTGAAAAGTGAATTATTTTTCTTCTTGGAAATAGTTACGTCACTTTACATTTTCTTAATGGGTTGGATTTAAACAAGTCTTTGAAATGTAAGCGGCTATTTTTTTATTTTATTTGTATTGTATAAACAGTATAATCGTAATGATCTGCCATTTGTTTATAAAGAATGTACGTAATTGTTGTGGGAATCTGTTTCTGCGGCAGGTGTTTATTATTACATAATAGCAATAATTATTAGTTATATTTGAAGTTTTAATATGACTTTGTGATAAGATTTCCATTTTTTAAATTCAACATAGTAAGTTTTTGCATGTCTAATTGTTAAATACAGAAAAAATTAGGTATAATAATATTTAGTGTTGGATAAGAAGAAATGGTCCGCACTAGTTAGTCTCAGTTCTCACAGTTCAGAGATTATTTGTTATATCAGATTTTTATAAATTTGAAATAGTGCCCTGCACTTATCAACATTTTGTTATGCCATGATTGAAAATATGATCGTAAAATGTAATAAATGTTAAACACATTTACACTATAATACATAAAAAAATTTAGTGTTGTTCAAACTTACAAAATATTTCAAACCTTTGTTCTTCTGAAAAAAACATAGTTTTGCACTCTAACACCCAACCTTAAACACTCAACGCTGTTTCAACAACTCTAAGTTGTCATCATAAAGGATTTTGGTTTACTCTTTTCAATTGTTCTTCTGGTTACAATAGTTAGAATTCTAAATTGTGAATCTTTCCTCGAATTACTGTGGGTCTGGGTAGTTCATAAGATTGTAAAATCAATATTACATTCAAAGTGATTCTTTCTTTAGCGAAGCATCATCTTCAAGGTGTTGCAAAAGGGATGGCCACCAAAAGAATAACCTTTTTGAAGCTTGAAATAGTCGTGTATCTATAGACATGCACTATAGTTCTTTAAAAAATAGAATACACATCATTTCACCAGCTAATATGCCCTGGAAGTGACACTCTCTTTAGTGCATCACCATCTTCGGAAAGTTGCTATTTTCTATATTCTTCTATAAGTAAAAGTGGATCCTCTTTCATGGTACCACTCGTAGGGTGTATATTATCGGGTGATTATATTCAAACTGTTCACAAACTTGCTGTAGTAGAAATCACAGTGAAAGTATTCATTTGAATTACTATGAATCAGGTGCTGATGATAAGTTTTTGTTGATTACAAAAACAGTGACTATATTAAAAGAAAGCAAAATACTATCTTTGGGAATTAGGACTGCCACAAAGTGAATCAAGTTTATGAAACTGGCAATGGACTTATAAATTATCTTTTGTTACTATTTGTAATAAAAATTTTAATACAAGAGAGCTGCTTCTAATTTCCTATTTATTTACACATCTCAAGTACACCCTTCTGACAAACTAATACAACTGACACATAGATAATTTTAATTCACATGTATTGAAAATATAAAATCAAAATGAAAGTTTGATATATGACATTTAACTTGACATAAGAAAAATTTGTTGTTTCTAGATACAAATAGCACAAAAAAATCAAAGATCATATATTACAGTTAAACAGCTTTCAAGTTGGAAGAACTTGAAAGAGTTGCCTTTAGAATTTATAAGTGGCGTTCCTAGGTACGACTTTGATATAAGATAGAGCATTCGCCAAAAATGTGATCAAAGAAATCTTTTATTTCAGTGATCCCATTAACGTCATAACGGGAATCCTAGGAAAAACCTTATAAACTATCCTGATATTAGGTTGCTCAAAAGGAGATGGCCATTACTAATTTTGTTTCTTAATTGTCGGTAACCAAATATGACTGATTTCTACAGAAGAAATAACGCAGACTCTTTTATTTTTCGTTTTGTGTTATGTTGTTCTTTGTGAAGTATAGTTGAATTGTGAAATTGTATTTTATGGCCTAGGTTCCAACATGTTCACAAATTCTCCATTTTTCAAGTTGTCGTTTTTTATGTAATTCTTTTGTTCATTAATTCGTACGTTTAATGGTCTCGATGTTTCTCCAATATAAAATTTATTGCTTTCACAAGGAATCTTGTATATGCTGTTTCTTGAGTTCTGAGTTTTGTTGGTTGGTTTTGTTTTCGATATTAGTGATTTCAGTGTATTTCTTGTTTTGAATGCTGTTTTGACATTAAATCTGTTGCCACTCTTTTCAATCTTTCTGAGAGACCCTGGATATATGGAATAGTTGAAACTATACTGTGGTTGTCCTGAGTAGTAGTGTTACTAACAGAAGTTCTGGATTGATTTCGATAGTTTGTTTTCTGTTCAAGTCTGTTTAATTATTTGTTAATAAATTTTGTAGGGTAATAGTTTCCAGTGAGAACATTTTTTATAATTGTTTTTTCTTTGTTAAATTTGTTATCCTTAGAACAGTTCGTCTTTGCTCTATCATATAATGACTTAATAACACCTTTCTTTACTGTACTCGGGTGATTTTAATTGAAATTTAGGTATCTGTTAATATGAGTTGGTTTCCTATAAACGTCTGTTTCGAATGAAGATTCTGTTTTTAAGATTAATACGTCTAGGAAAGGTAGTTATGTTATTTTGTTCAACTTCTAGGGTAAATTTGATAGTTGGTTCTTTGTTGCTTATGTCATTTAACAATTTATCTAATTCTTCAAGGTTGTGTTCCCAAATTACGAAAATGTCGTCAACGTAACGCCACCAAACTACTAAAAGGTTTTTTTTTGATAAAATTATTTGTTGTTCAAATTTTTCCATAAATATGTTATTTAATGCCGGTGAGAGGCAAGAACCCATGGCCATGTCAAAATCTTGTTAGTAAAAGTCATCGTTTAATTGAACGTTAACAGTCTGCGTTTATTCTTTTGAATCAAGACGATTGTATCGCTTCTACTTCTGTAGAGTTCAGTTGTATCTGGTTACCGACAATTAAGGAAGAAATTAGTAATGGTCATCTCCTTTTTTCAACCGAATATCGCGATAGTTCATAAGGTTTTACCTAGGTTTTCCCTAGGATGGATCACTGAAATAAAAGAATTCTTTGATCACATTTTTTGCGAATGCATTATCTTATTTCAAAGTCATACCTAGGAAGGCCACTTATATATTCCAAAAACAACTCTTACCAGTTCTTCCAAGTTGAAAGCTGTTTAACTGTAATACATGATTTTTAGAATTTTTTGTGCTACTTGTATATCTAGAAACAACAAATTTTTCTTATGTCAACTTAAATGTCATATATCAAACTTTCATTTCGCATTTTATATTATGTTAAAGCCATTGAAAAGGTCAGAATAGACCTGGAAACGTTTAGTTTCTTGAATATACAGATTTTTGTTTCGATTGTGGTGTTACTTCCCAAGAACATAGAAAAAATAATCAAGAATATGCCACAAATAACATTGAATGCAAGACAACATATTGTTTCTAACCGAGAACTTTCATCCACATGATCGTACAGAATTTTGGGTTGGTTGGCATTATTCCATCCAGCTCAAAATTCAACTGAGTGCAATAATATTAACAAAACCAATCAAGGAACCAAACTACATAACAATCAGAATAAGGAGCAGGCATCACTATGGAAGAATATTTGTGAGTAATATTTTCACAGTTTAAAGGAACAAACCGCAATTTAAATTGTATGCCAGATTTTACCAAATTGAGTTTCAAACAAATGCAGTTTCAATTGGTAAAGAACATTATTTAACTACATTCAAATAACCAGCCTTTCTTATGGAACAACTGACTTCCGTATTTTTTTTGAAATGTTGGTATGTTGGAGTTGATGCTCTGACAAAAAGAGTTCATGGGTTCAAACTAGATTCCGAGATACAGGGTGTTAAATGCCTCATCTTTGATATCAGACTTCTCCGGTTGTCGGAGAAAACACCATTTCTCCATTATTGGACATAAATATCTCACAAAACAATTGCTATAAATTTTGGTAGATTACAGGGTGTTTCAAAAATACGTAATTTTCAGTTTCCTAGAAATTGTACAGGTTTACAATTTTCATTGGTAAGTACAAAAGCCTTAAAAGTAAAAATGTACTAACGCCTGTATACATATGAAGCATATAATTATATAATTGTTTCGGAGTATTGAAATATTCTGTTTAATTATGAAATGAAACATATGGTTTTAAAAAAGCAATATACAATTTTTAATTAAAATTTGTTAGTAGTATTTATTTCTTATAAATATCCTGAGGTCACAAGCTAAACGTATAACGATGAAGGTTCCGATTAATACTTTCAGATAGATTAATCAGAAACTTGACATTGTACGCCTTCGCACCGGCGTTTCTTCGAACCTTTGTTACATTTTCCACACACCCACTTAATATACGAGTTAGGCACTCGTTCCTACTAATATAATCACATTAACAGATAAGGTATAAATTATCATTACATTTTTTGAAGACGTGGTTATTGCACGATACAGTTATACCATTTTCTTTGCACTTTTCACTTCAGCTGTGGCCTGTTGTAGCATCGTTACTTTTTAAGAAGTATTTGTTCATTCTATAGGGTTCCAAAGATTTACAAAGTAAATTATTAACAAAAATGATTCCGATACATGGAAAATTCTGTTAACTGACAATTTTGTTGGGTCATTTTATATTTCTATTGAAATTTTCCGTTTATCTCACCTATTTTGGAGTTATGTTAATTAGCAATAACCATTATACTAGTCAACAAAAAAAGTTATCTTTACATGCACTATTGTTTCCGATGTATTTTTGCCTCCTGAAGTTCGAAACCGTTATCAGTTTTGGTCTATCAACCTTCAATTTGCAACAAATCGCCGAAAATCTACTGAATATGGATAATTTTTATGTTTTGAATCCATGTCTAGATTTGCTCCATTATCCTGAAACTTTCCACAATTCGCAGTAAGACACCAGAAAACTTTGGAAGTCGTCTGAAAATGGAAAATTTTGGGTGGCCCAGCAGTCTACAGTATTTTTGCCACCCGAAATAAAATTATAACTCATTCAATTTTTCACAACTGGCTGAAAATCTTAAAAAGGTAAAAATCATCTGAAAAATGGAGAATTTTGAGCACTGGAGCGAATTGCATATGTGATTTTTGTCTTTGAACAAAAATCCGATGTCAAATTTGACCCAATTTGCCTCATCATCCTTCAAATTTCAGTAAATCGCGAGAAACCAGGTCTTCATATCTTACCTCATGTTAAAGTCTAGTATCAGGTTTGAATACATAACTATTATAATTACTTTTCAATTTTCGCCTTTACTAAAACAGGTATAACCTGACTAAGTTTTTATCCAGTTTTAATAATATACTCACTTCTGCCCTCATCAGGTCGCTTTGTATTGTTCACGTATCCGGCAGCCCAAGCTTTTGGTTACTAGACAATGAGCAGCCATTTAGTACCCGCGAAAACTTTTCAAATAAGTCATAAAAAATAGTTTGTCTTTAAATAAATATTTATATACAATGTGTTGCATTTTCCTTGTTCTCCAGTATGTATGTAAATTATTAAATACGTAACAAACATATTCTGCAAATCCAAAATCTCCAACATTAACATTACAAAATTTATTTCGTTGGGGTTTGCTTACATTCGGCGAGTCCTTAAATGATTTCTACATATTATGTGTTGGAAATATTCGGGTTTCTGTGACAATATAACATTGTATTCACATGTGGTATATATTTCCTAACCAACTTTGAAGTTCGGAATCCTCGAATACAGTTATGGTGACGGCCTTACTGCTCACAGAGGATGCTGAATACATAATTTCATCACCATTTACTGGAATGAACAGATAATAAGTTGTAAAACTGCAGTAATTGTCTTCTTACATATCGTTACAGTGTTATTAATTAGGTATAAGATTGTGTAAAAATAAACTGGAGTTCATCGAATTTTTTTGGTTAAGAATGTTGTCAAGATTGCAGGAATCTTTCCTGAACTCTCGATCATAATTTTTGACCGGGAATGCATTTTGAATCATTAGCTGCCTATTCTACCATCAATTCGAGGGGTAACAAATTTTATTCTTTTATAAGCGATCCATGCAATTGTATAGTATAGTATTACAGTATAGTAGTGTAATATAGTATATTATAGTACAGTATACCATAGTATAGTATAATATAGCATAGTATAGTATAGTTTGTTATCCATTTGCCGAGTGCTTGTACTGATTATTGTTAATGGGTTACTTTCATCATCGTCCAAATGTTGAACAATTGTTACCAATATTAAGAAAAGTAAACGATTCTATAAGATCTTTGAATAGGATAACATTATGTTCAAGTCTCTTGCAAATTTTATAGCATGGATAAAAATACTATAATTATTTGACAACCTCCTCAATGGTTTTTCATATTTTTTCTATGACCTGTAGATTACGTTAAGCTCTCTTCTCTTCTAAACTAAATAAAACAAAATAGCTAGTTAAATTATGTTTCTTTTATTATGGGACCTGTCCAAAAATGATAACTGCTTCTCTGTTCTACTAATCTCATGTAGTACCAGCCCGATACTCCGGCGTTAAATAGCCCGTGTATTGAGGAAGCCTGTAGCGTATACACTTTAGCGCTATGGTTAAAAAAAGTGGATCAGTAACTCTACACCTCAAACTATCTGACAAACTTCAGGCAAGTACTCAAAGTAACAACAACGACTGGATAATTGTTAACTTTCTTTAAAACGTAGAAGTATATAGGCATCAAATTTAAGAAGCTTTTTGTCAAGCCGGTTTTTTGCCTCTCTTCACTTCATTTTAGTAATAGGTAACTGTGATGCAAGAATACGGTGTACATCCATTTCTCGGTTTGTGCTCTGAAAAGAACATTTTATCTGACGTTTCGCCAAAATCTCATTTGGCATTTTCAAAAGTTGAAATCTGAAAACAGAATGAAGAAGTTTAGAGACTGGCTTTTTATTTATACCTTCGTTGGAGATCGTAAACTGTATGATGACTGTTCAGGTGTGGTGCCGTTAGTGGTTTTTATTGCTGTACCTGCTAATCCTCTTGGGTTGTGACCATCCGTGGCGCTGTTTATTTTCCCTTGTGATTGTTTTTCATTAGGATTAGATTTATTACTAAGATTTTTATGATGCGATTTTTGTAGAAGTGCCTTCCACGTTTTTGGCAAGTTTAGAGCCTCGTCTGGTTTATTTAATTCTCCGATTTTTTGAATTTGGATTACTTCCCGTATTTGCATATTTCGGTGATTTTCTATGTTCGCTATTTCCGTGCACGTTTTAGTCTATTTTGTGTCCTGTCTGGAGTTCGTGTTGGAATAAGGCCGATGTCGTCTGCTTATTCCTGATACTTAGTTTGTGCTCCTCTGCTCCTACGGAAATGCGTCGGTTAGTACTTCCCACGTATGACTTTTGTCAGTCTCCGCAAGATATACTATAGACTCCGTGGTTGTCTAACTCGATTTTATCTTTTGGGTTACCGAGGACTTTGCCTCTGTTCGTGTGAGGCCTGAAAATTGGCTTTATGTTGTATTTTCTCAGTACCCGTCCTATTCTGTCAGTAGTACCTCTAATATAAGGTAAGATAGCTGTATGTTTGTATTCCTCTATGTCTTTGTGGTTTTCTTCTCGTGTCTTGCGGTTATTTGCATGTTTTATTGTATGATTTTTTGTATCCGTTTTTCTTTAGTTCTTCTGTTATAATTTCAATTTTTTCGTTTTTGGTGTTAGAGTCTGTTAATCTAAATGATCTGGAAATAAAGGTGTTGGCGACTGCTTGGATCTGCGCTGGATGATGGTGTGACGTGGCGTTCAGGTATCTATTGGTGTGTGTTGGTTTTCTGTAAACTGTAACTTGAAACTGTCTGCTTGGTGTTTTGGTAACGAGAACATCTAGAAATGGGAGACGGTTATCTTGTTCTAATTCTAAGGTGAACTGTATTTTAGGACGTAAGGTGTTGATATATGTCAGAAAGTTTTAAATTTGGCTTAAATAAACGAGAGGACGCTCTAAACTTGCCGAAAACCTGGAAGGCACTTCTACAAAAATCCTATCATACAAATCTTAGTAATAAATCTAATCCTAATGAAAAACAACCACAAGGGACAATAAACAGCGCGACGGGTGGTCACAACCCAAGAGGATTAACAGGTAAAGCAATAAAGACCACTCACGGCACCGCACCTGAACAGTCATCATACAGTTTACTATCTCCAACGAAGGTATAAATAGAAAGCCAGTCTCTAAATTTCTTCATTCTGTTTTCAGATTTCAACTTTTGAAAATGCCAAATGATAACGTCAGGTAAAATGTTCTTTTCAGGGCATAAATCGAGAAACGGATGTAAAGAAATAATTGTGACAGTATAGTTCATCTAATTTTTCGGTCACTTACCCTTCGAAGTAAGGAATAAGAAAGAACAACATTTTCTGAAGACACCAGAGTTGACAGCCATAGAGCAAAGTAGGACAATACTAAATGAAAGAAGGAAATTTTAAAAAAGGAAATTTACAGAAGTTAGCTGCCTGACGATATTTCGTCTCCATCTAGCGCTATCACCCTGGGTGGGTCTTGGCTGACTGCACAACTTTTTTTCAACAGATACAGTTTTCCATCATTATTTGGTCAAAAGGGATGCTCACTTCCTGGAGGTCTGGTCTGATGTTTCTCGAAGGCATTCCTCGCTGAAACCTACACCAATATTTCATCATGAAGCTGTTGTACGAGATCTGTCCATCTTAGTTGTTGAGTTTTGATCTTTTGAACGATCTCACTATCATTGTATAGCTCTTAGAGTTTGATTAGTGGTGGAAACATGATGTAATCATTTTTCCTGAGAATTTTTTGTTGTGAGAATAATGCTGCAGTCAGAGCTCTGTCAGCCTCGATATCAAGTTAGATAACACAAAGAAATAACGCAGAATTAATATATTTAGCAAAAACAACCTCAGACTTGCAGTTGAACCGTATCTACAACATATGCATTATGCAATACTCAGGAAGGTTGATTATATTGTAGAGCAGAGGTTGGCAACCTTTGACCAGCGGGTCATCGAGTGATCCATTTGATAATTTTAAGTCACCATTTTTAGTTCCCAAAATAATGTATAATCTATATACTAGGCATCTGCAACCAACATCACAACATTACACTAATTTGGGTGGCAAATCTTTGAAAATACGTTGTACTATAATGAGCCAAACGTCTCGTCAATTATCAAATTTTGGTTGATTTTATCCCACGTCAAAAAAGTTGGCGACATCTATAGTAGAGAGTTCTTATTCTCAGAAGATCTGTGAGGAAGACTTTCTGTGAATGATACTCAGTAATCCGGTCAATTTTTCTGCTATTCTTTATCTCCATTACAAATTTCAAACTCCCATCTGTTACAGAAAAGAAGTAAGGTGAGACAACCCTAATGAAGAAGCAAAATAGTCACGGACGAAACCTCATTACACAGAATAAGATAAAATTGCAAACAATTCAACCGTAATAAATTTTTAACTCAAAACTGATTCGGGAACACTTGAAAATGTTAACTCTCACAGACTGCCACGAGAACTCACCTGCTCAGGAAAAAAACAATAAAATTCCAACTGAGAGTGCTGTTAACTGGTAGCGTGTCTCAGAGACTAATTACTTTTGCCTCACGAGAGATCCCGAGCAATCAATTTTTGGTGGTGTTTACAAATTATTGGATACAACAGTTGCTGAACATAGACAGGGTAAATATTTTTATTTTGGAAGTTTTCATTAAAATTTACAGCTGCTTTACGTAGACTCTCATTACTCGCTCCGTCAATTAAAAATATTTCAATTGTTTCCTTTATAGGATTAACTCTTTTACAAACGTACTCATTTCGATGGCTTTGTTGTTGGCAGCTAAATACTGGCTAGCCGTGCAAAAATAAAAATTGAATACCTACTTGATATTTCAGTGTAAAAAGGCAAAAAACGCCGCCAAATACTCGGTCTCTATTATTGTTTGCAAAGCAAACATTTTGAGCAGCTATTTGTATTTATAATTTTCTACCTAATTGTTTGTTTTCAGCCTCAATATGTGATAATGGAAATAGTGTGGTAATTCGTTATAAGAGATTTATTTACACAAATTTCCGGCGTTGCAAAAAATTGTGATCATTTGTGTTCGCAATAAATGGTTTTAAATAAAACGATATACAGGGGGTAAATGAATAAGTAGGAAAGATTCCAAGATGTGCTTCCTCGAGTCATTTTATGACGAAAAAACCCTATGAACATATGCTCGCAAACGCTTGGTTACCCATGTTAAGGATTTTTCAGTTTTTTCTTCTGACTACTAAAGTTTGGAGCATTAATACCTGTTTGAAGTCTTCATAAGATCACAGAAACGGTCATGAAAAAAACCGAGGTGCTACTTTTTCTGGGGACACGTGTTCTTTCCCCCCCACAACTTTTTTTCAGTACCACCCCGGCAATTGACAAAAATTGTAAATGAATTTCTTATGAACTTGCAATCTTTTTTATTTCTTCCATTTTTTTCCTACCTGTCACTGTTTTTGTGTAAAAAGGATCAATTTCATAAGTATCGTAAAAACAAACAATCCTTCTGTAATGCTATTATGATTTCAAAACATTTAAAAAACAAGTTTAGCTAACTTTGAAAACGAAGAGATCAATTTAAGTGCTCTAAATGGCCACCTTCAGCCATTACACAGGAGTTTAGACGGCGACACATAGATCTTCGTATTCCATTGAAAATCCCAGGAGAATGTTGAATAACTCTACAAGAAACAATAATGCAGTTTCTTAAGTCTTCTATGTCTTGGACAGGAGTTAAACTACAAACCAACGTTTTTAAATGTCCCCAGGTTGAAAAGTCTATCGGATTTAAATCAGGGGACGAGTTGGCCAACCTCGACCTACTCAGCGATCTGTATATGTTTCCTTCAAATATTGACATGCTCTCATACAAAAATGGGCAGAAGCGCCATCGTGCGTAAACCACATCTCCGCTCTGATACCTAAAGGAATCGGATCAAGTAGAACTGGCAGCTTTTCGATTAGAAACTGAGTGCATGTATCTCCATTTAATGTAGGTGGAAGTAAATGTGGGCAAATTAGGTGTTCTCCAATAGTTCACGCGTTTAAAGAAAGTAGTTCCTGGTGGTGAGGTTCAACGATAGCATGAGGATTTTCTTCCGCCCATATGTGGTTGAGGTGGTTATTAACGGCTTCCTTTGAAAAACTTACTATGTCCGTGAATAAAATGTGCTGAAGAAATTCTGGGTGTTGTCTAATCATATCTAGCATCCAAAACGAAAATGCGAGACGGTTAGGAAAATTACGAGGTAACAGTGCCCGGACTCGTTGTACATGATACGGATAAAACAGCTGTTCCTTTAAGATGGCAAATACCGTCATATGATCAACATGTAGCTGTATATCAATTTTCCTAATGCTGGTATCGAATTGCTCGTCAATTAAATTAAGGACAGTTGAGGAGCTACACGTTGAGGATACATTGCAACATATCTTCTCGACGTTCCTTAAATGTCAAAATATGCCATGAAAGTATATCGTACAGGGTGTTTGTAATGGTTTTTATTTTACGGGGCTTACAATCGAGTTAAGTGGCACAATATATTCCATTAGTGTATCAACAAGAAAAATTTATATCTGCGATTTTTTTAATACGGCGTACGGTGCAGTGTGTGATATTAGGTATATATAGGATGATTAAAATATAAGGAGGAATAGAATTAAAGTTATACAGGGTCGTTAAAAAAATGTTGTATTGGGTAGCAAGTAGTTGAGTATACAAGGTGGTTATATAAGAGTTGAGTAAAACTATACTTACACAAAGTGAATCAAAAAACGTTAAAAAAATTGTTAAATAAGCATTTGCAGTAAAGATATTTGAGCTATAGGGCGCAGGGTTCAAAAAATTTTAGAAGCAGTTCCATATACAAGCTAGTTGAAATATCAGGTGGAGTGGAATTATAGTTACACAGGGTGGGTAAAAAAATGTTACATAGTTTGGAACATAAGTAGTTTTTTATACTTTCCAAATAGGGCGAATTAAAATTAAACATTCGAAAAATAGAAACAGACAATAGGTTGGAGAGGATTAATACTCATACAGGGTGCTTGTAACATAGCGTGCTGTCGAAATATAGCTGAACAAGGTGATTCAGAAAACGATAGAAAAATAATTCATATTGGGTGGTCAATATGAATATAAAATAATTATATAATTACCTGAATGCTAATAACTGGAGAGATTTGTAACTTTCAAGTTAAATTCAAACTAAATTTAAAAATATCCTTATTATGAGGATTGAACTGAACTCTTCATCGTACTTACCTTTATCCAAACGGCAATCATAATCAATGGGTTTTCCAAGGACTATATTTTTAGAAAGCGAATAGTACGAAGCAACATATAAAACGTAAGATAATGCTTTCGAATATCTCGAATGAGAATCTATTCGTTTTCATCTGGGATGGAAAAAGGTGAAATGGACTTTCGAAAACTTTTACGGTTTCATTACAAAAATTGTTCATCGGGTCTGGAAAGCTAACGTACGTTTGTACAATAAAACTTTATAATTATAGGCTTCCCAAGGCTTAATATACGTGGTAGTTTTAAGCGTATTTCCGAAATAAAAATGGCAAATTTACTGTCTCTTCAAAAAAGTGGCAGTAATAATGAATAATTAAAAGGTGCTCGCTTACTGCCAGTAGGTGGAGTTTTTCATTAATGGTGATTATTTTTGGGGTACAAACATCGTGTTGATTTGTTAGCTTCAATTAATAGAGTTGAGTTTGTTAAGTTGTTTTTTCTTTCAGGAATTTATCTTAATCAGAAAATATATCAATTACCGACTGAGGATGTTGGAAAACAAAATAAAAATATCGGACGAGAAACTTATTGGATGAATAGCAACATTTTAGATCTGATAGAAAGACGTTTGTATTTTGGGTGATGAGGACAGAAAGGTATATATCAAAGGTACTGCTACTTACGAAAAAATGAGATCAAAAAATAAAAACCGAATTCTAGGAAAGAAAATCCTGTGAGACAGGACATTTATTTGGACGTTCGAAATCAAAAACGGCATGGAAAACAATAAAGCCCCTACAAATAAATGAAAAAAGAAAAGTGAAGATTGATCAGTTTTGCTACAAAGGGACCATTCATAAAATATGCCACCCTTCCCTCCTCCTTCGTCGCGTTGTGTCACACTTTCTGCGGCTCCTCTATAAATATTACGTCACAAAAGCTAGACCCCCTTTATAACAACAGGGAGTGTACGACATTTCAAGTGCAGACTGTCATAAAACCTATGTGGGGCAAACTAACAGAAGAATTCAAGCTAGACGAGATGAACACCAGAACGCCATAAGAAAGCAAGAAAAAACAACATCCATTACCACGATGTGACACGAATAGACTTTGAGGATATTACAGTACAAGCAAATATAAAACACCCGAAATCGAGACTCGTAAAAGAGGCAAATGAAATCGCGAAGAGGCGTCACAGTCTAAAACGCACGCAATGAAATCCTGAACTTATCGAATTGTTGGAAAATTCTATTCAACATCGTACCGGCCAGCCAACCCCTATAACGATTCAACCGGAAATAACCAATCACCAAGCTCGAGGCGTGGCCACTGAGCGCCAAGGGCTAATCACACGCAGCTCTTCTTGGTACCAACTGATAAGCGCCGAATCGTGACTATATAATAGCGCGCGCTACTGAACATCCGGGACAACAACACGAACAGGATGTTAAAGGAGCTAAAGGGGTATACATAGACAGTAGACTGACGAGCCTTTTCAACAACATACTCAAGGACCAATGATATCCTAGGGAAAGGAAGAAAGCAGAGACCATAGTAATACCAAAGCAAGAAAAGAACAGGAAACTCCCACAGAACTATAGGCCAATAAGCCTATTGAGCAACACAAGCAAAATCATGGAAAGAAATATTTTGAAGAGGATCAAGGAAGAAGAGGAACAGTTATTATGCCACCCGAATAATGCGGAGAGAAGGAACTCGATCGTTGGATGACACAGAACAAAAGGTCGACGTGCATAATATTCTTCGACGTAGAGGAGGGATTCGACGGGATCTGGGATCGTTCGTTATGGATCTGATATAGAAATTGGCGTTAGTGCTTTCAAAGGGTAAAAACCATGCCTTTAGCTTCACAAAATTAAGGTTAAGGGTTAATGCAGAGGATACAATAAAATTATCTCCCACAAAAGGTAAACTACGAAAATGTTGTGAGTCAAGTGATAAAAATACTTCCGAAAATGTAGTTAAAACAGGAAAATTAATTAAGTTGAGGCAATTGCCAATTTAAACTTATAAAAGGTATGCTTTATTTTTAGAAAAATTGGTCATTTGTCTTACAAGAAAATATACTCAACGGTTAAATCTACTTGTAGTAAAAAAACAATATTTTCTAACGGTTTGTGTCGTTGATTTAGTGTCAGTTGATGAAGAGAAGTACCATGTTCCATATTTTAGCAAACTGGTATTAAAAAAGAGGAAAATTCTATACCTACCAGGTAAAATTGATAAGACTACGAAAAAAAGTAATATTTAGAAATAAATGTGGCAAAACAAATACATTACGATGATATGATAGAAGATGGTGACTACAAACCAGTCAAGATAACAATTATGGAAAGATTATTAAAAAATCATAGAGAGGTGTCCTAAAGGGATGGTTTTCACCTTCTGAAAACACTTACGTCAATTTCGATGGCAGATTCATAACGAATGACCCCCTTAGATATATTTTTACTCAATTTGTTTGAAAATAGTGATGATTATAAAATAGGGGTAGTTCGCGCAAAGATAGATCTACCCTTCTGGTGTGACTTAAAAAAATGTTGGACTCTTAATTTGTCAATAGAGACCTAAACAATATGCAACTTATTTAATTCAAGTAATATAATAAGGATTATATAGGAATGATTATAGGGGTGGATACCACCCTTCCAAGAGTTCCAGGGTCAATTTCGATATCAGATTCATAAGGAGCGACCACGATTACTCCTTAGAAATATATTTCACTCAATTTGCTCGAAAAAGGCGCTAGTTGCAACTACCCCCGTTCGGGCAAGGTTAGAATAACCTCTCTGGTGTGACTAAAAAATGTTTAACCCTCCATTTTTACTATTAACTTTGATTCATAATTTCTCTAATTATATAATAAGGCTTATATATAGGGATGGTTACCACCCTCCAATGTTTCAGGCGTTAACTGAATCCCATATTGGTTCTGAGCGACCTCAAAAGCAGTTTGAAAATAATTTTCAGCTAATTATGTTTTTAACTTACGAGATATAAAATTGGGGGTGAAAAGGAGTAGTTTACACCCCTTTTCTAAGAGATTCCGCCACGTCAGATTTTTTACTGGACGGATATTAAAGAAAGACAAAAGGTATCAAGTTTGTATCTTCAACTTTTTATCGTAACAGAAAAATGAATAAAAACAGTCGAGAGAAAAATTAAAGTAGAAATATTTGATGCAATGCCCCCAAACCCTTTGTCAAATCTCGTCACTCGCATATTCTCCACGCCCTCTGTAGGCAACGTATTTTATGAACAACCCCAAAATAAATGGAAAAAGTATTTTGATGATCTGTTATCAGAACAAAGATACTGAGTTTAAAAATATAACTTACGATGTACAAGAAGTATTAGGTAAATATAAGGACACTATCTCTTCGACATTTTGCAATCCATTGAACTAGAACCGTCATCAGTTGGGCTTCCCTCAACTTGAAATTGAAATTTCGAACAATTTATGTATTTAAAACATATAACTAAATTAAATATTTTATCACCAACTCATTATCGAAATTTCCCCAAATCGGGAGTCGTACTGTGTGCAACGCCGTTTCTCTCTAATTCCTGTGATTTCTGTCCTTGGAATCACGGAGAAATGACATTACACACATATTCCGATATCCATTTCGCGATAACGGATATAAAGATTTTGAAATATACTATAGGTCTGTTCCTACCCGATGCGAAACAGTACATGTGACGATCACCGTCATGCGCATTCAAAAAAACCTGTTACACCAAGTTAGGACTGTTTAGTTAACGATGCATCACAGTGTTCCAACTAAATGACATACCGTTCCTTGGCTCATCATTTCAATCCTTGGTGAAGAGCAAGAATCGTTTGGCAATTCTTATTAATCATGCGCAGTAGAAACTTTCAATAAATTAAGGTTAAGAAACGTAGGTCGCAGAATTCTTCCCACAAACTAGTCAGAAAAGCGTTCCAACTAATATTTTTTGAGACCATACTAGTATGTTGAATGATGCAAAACTCGCAGTTGCGTACAAAATCCTTACAGGCGATTTCGTGCCAGTTTCATGACCGTATGGAAACTGGAGGTTCCAATCAAACGGAAGATAAACAAAAATTAGATCAGTGTTTTTATCATTTTAAATCGTATGTGAACATATATTTTGAGCAGTGATTATTAATATTTGTTTGTATTTCAGTTTCTTTAATTTTTTTTTGGATGCGAAACAATTGAAAATGGCTCGTTAAGTGTTGAAACTAGTCAAGTATTTGTTGCAATAAATGTCACAATGTAACGGCTTCAAAAATGGAATTTTTGAATTTAATACAATTAGTTTTCATACCAAATGCTTTTGATGCAGATAGTCACTACAAACGCATATAAGCTTTAATGAAAAACCCACTTACCTCACATAGTTGCATGTATGCATAAAATATCAACATAAAGTGTTGAATACAAAACTGATGAATATATTTAATTTCCAGAAACTTAAATTTTAGAACTACTCTCAGCTCCCCTCGATCTTGTAAGCTTTTGTAATCCTTGCAATTATAAACTTCCATTGTGCAAACATACATTATGTTTCCAATTCCGATGAGCAGTTTTTGTAATGAAACAGGAAAAGTTTTCGAAAGCCCATTTCACCTTTTTCCATCTCGAGAAGATAAAAAGTGATAGATTCTGGCTCGGAAACATCAAGTTATATTTTATTTATTGCTTCATACCATTCGTTTACTAAAGTACAAACCTTAGAAACCCCATTGATTGTAACTGCAGTATCGATTGTTCATTAACGATAAGCTTGATGAATTCTTCCTTAAAAGGAGGTCCCATCAATCATACATAATTACAATGTACTTCGATTATATTTTTTTACTACACTGAGAAATATCAACAATTGTTGGCAGTTTTTCAGGAAATTGATTCATTTATGTATTGATAATAATACTCATAATGTAGTTGATTGTCTTATCTACAGACCAATTTCACTATGACTTGAGATATCAAATATATGGTTCCCCAAACATGGGTAATCCCTGCCGGGATTGATGGTAAAATGACGACGTTTCAGCAGAATCACATCTGCCCTCTTCAGGTCGGGCCGCATAATTCTCGTAGCCTTCTGCTTACTCTTCTAGTTACTCGAAAACTAAGATGTTCGGTAGCGTGCGCGCTGTCATATAGTCGCGGTTTGGCGCTTATCGGTTAGTACCGTGAACGGCTGCGTGTGATTCAGTTGCCTCCCGCTTGCTGATTGGTTATTTCCCGTTGAGTTGTTATAGGGGGGGGGGGGGGGCGGTACGGTGTTAATAGAATTTTCCAAGAATTCTATAAGTTCTGGATTGCATTGCGTGCGTTTAGACTGTGAGGCCTCTTGGCGATTTCAATTGCCTCTCTTACGAGTCTCGATTTCGGTTGTTCTATATTTGTCAATAATCTGGTATTCTCAAAGTCTATTCGGTGTGACGTCGTAGTGGTGTGTTTCGCAATGGATGTTATTTTTTCTTGTTTTCTTATGGCTTTGTGGTGTCAGCACGTCTAGCTTGAATTCTTCTGTTAGTTTGCCCCAAATCCACATCATTGCGGATCACGCCACTATGAGTTCACACCGAATAGACGTTGAGAATACCAGAGTATTGGCAAATATAGAACACCCGAAATCGAGACTCGTAAGAGAGGCAATCTGAAAATAGACTGAAGAAATTTAGAAGTGTCGTCACTTGAATAGCCAGAAAGATACGAGAAATATGCGAACCGACCTGATAAGGGTAGATGTGACTCTGCTGAAACCTCTTCATTTTACGATCGATCCCGGGAGGTATCAGCTCTTAGGCGGATAAATCCCGGAAACCACCTGATACATTTAGTACCCGCGAAAGCTTTTACAGCCCCCTGTTACTACATTAGTGCCAGAATTATAAAACAGTTTCAAGTATATTTATTTCAAATTATTAAACTATCTTACAGCCATTTTTATCAACATTATTTTAGCATTTTCAGTTCTTCCCTACAAACTTTGACATCCCTTCTCATCTTTTATCTCTTAACAGTTGAATGTATAAAAAATTGCTTAAAATATATTTAATCCAATTGCTCAAGTTATGTACCACCCAAATCTTAACAAGAGTCTGTGTGTCTTTCAATTCCAGTGTCTGTCTTTCTATGTATTTCAATGGGTTTCTGTGTCTTCCCGCATATTTCTGTGTCTTTGTGTTTTTTTTTCTGTATATTTGTTTTTCTTTCTCTGTCTTACTGTGTCCTTGTATTTCTATGTCTTTATATGGCATTCGTATGTGTTTCTATGCCTTCCCAATTTTTTTATGCCTTTCTATCTCTTTTTAGGTCTTTCTGTGTCTTTCTTTGTCTTTAATTCTCTATCTGTCGCTTTCTGGGTTTTTCTGTGTGTATTTTGTTTCTCTCTGTGTCTTTCTCTGTCTTTCTATATCTTTCTGTGTCGTCAAACCATTCCACATCAAATGCTATAGATCAGCGAATTCTATGATATGTTGATGCTGTAGAGATTCTTTGTTGTGAAAATCATCATCCTGTAGGAACTCTGTCTTTTAATTCGAAATAATAATTAGAAAATTCATTAATTATGGTTTTATACATTTAACTAAGAGTATATGGTAATTTATATTTGAAAAATCCGAATATGTGAAATAAAATGCAATCTAGAATCTAAATTTTTACATATTTAACAGGCTTTGAAAATTAATGTCAATAAGTTTCCTAAAGCATTTTACCTGCGCTTCGTGGTTTGACGTTCTTTGACAGTTAATAGTCTTGGGCAGTCTTAACAGTTTGGTCAATGATTGGAGATCTTCAAAATTCTTTTTTGTTTCCATAATTTGTTTTTAAATTTATGCAGTGCGTTTGCAGCAAAGAGGACTGTTTGTGAAAACTCTTACCATTGTGATATGACCTTGAACTGAAATTAACCTTCTTTATAATAAATTTAGACAAACTTTATTTGTATACATATATTTTTGATTCTTGTCTCTGGCTTCAAGTTAGTGTAGGTACCTATCATTGGAATTGCACTATACAAGTCTTACATCACTTAGAGTGCAATTTACATATACATCAGTATTATTCTACAATACTGTAAATGTTTGTAACGTTATGTAGACTGTTTGTTTTTATTTATTGGAGGGGCAAGAAAATAAATAGCAATTCTATGGGGTTAAGAAATATGTAATACTGTGTAGGAGTTCAAAATTCATTTGCCGTCAAAATTTTAGGGGGCAACTACCCCCTTTACTCTACGGTAAATACACCTGTGTCACTTAATAATCTTGTAAATTTATTATTAGCCAGTGAATATAAGTCACTTACCTATGAAGTGTAATAAATAAATTAAATAATAATCTAAATATAAATATTATTATTACAAAAATTATACCGTCTGAAAAAAACATGGTATATTCCTTACTGAAAATTCTGAACAGTTTCCAGATGATGTTGACCTACTCTAGCGATGTCAGTCGTCCATCGCTTTATCAAACAGTGTCCGTTTGCAACACATAAATGCAAATGCTGTTGACATATCGAGCTCGGAATTTTACACAGAAAGCAAATGGTCCTCAGCTTCTAGTTCTGTTTCAATAATAATGAGCTTGCCGTTTGCCGTAAAGTAATTCATTGTTTATAGATGATGCTCACCTGATTAACTAAATTAATCGATCTGATGTGACTACATACTTGCATTCGGCGTTAAAATAGCTGTAACCACCGAAGCTGAGCGCAAATTTCACAGGAGTAATTCACTGGTACAAATATTAACTGTTGTTTGCAGTTTTGACGGTAATAGGTACTAATGATTTTCGCATTTACAGTTCACATTTATGGGTGTTCTTCTTGGTTAATGGAAACTACTTAGATATTCAAGTCTATTTATCGACCACAATAAATAGCTTTAATAACTATGTTAACGATTGCTGAACTTTGAATGTCTTATTATTACCATATACTCAATGGTTCTTGTTGTATGTTTGGGAATGGGATGTTTTGTTTTTGTTGTGTCACTCCCTTATTACATTGTTTAATTACATTTTATTTTCTTTGCTTTTGGGGTTTACATGTTTACTCCATTAATTACTTCTTGCCTACGATATTGTTCAAGTAGATAAAACGGGAGTATCAATAGTATCGCAGTCAATGTAATTTTCGGGTAATCCTCGCACAACCAGATAACATGCGTGTGTGGGTTGGTCCTCGTGGATTTCGAATACAAATTTTGACTGGAAATGGAGAGGCCAAAGTTGGACTTTCTATTTCTGACTTAGCTAATTTCCAGAACTCATTTTAGAAACTACAGAAATATGTTAAGCTCGCAGGTAATTTTTTACGTTTACCACTCTGTTTGTAAGTAGGCACTCCTCTAGGATCTATGTAGAGGATAGGCTAGCTGCGTTCCCTAACCTAAATCATTTCCATGGCCATCTAACTCTTTTCTTGGACTTCCGTCATCTTCAAATAGTGTATTTCACAAAGAATGAAGAAGTTTGAATCTGCTATCGTCATCAGCGCCTGGCGGTTGGTTGTCAGTGATGCGGAGAGGCAGTGACTGAAGAACGGGTCTCCAAACGTTTCTAGTTTGGACGCTGGCCTGGCAACTTATATTCTCGTTTGTGTATGCCGTCTCTATACAGTTTCTTTTATGCCTGTGCTCATGCTTGTAAATTAACCTGCTCTGGTCAAAGTTGATATTGTGGTCTTCGAGCCATGCGTGATTTGCCAATCCCGACTTCGGCTGTTCTGCCCTTTGAGTAGCTATACGGTGCTCTTTAATCCCGCTGTCCAGTAGTCGCTTTGTCTCCCCAATGTAGAGAGAGTCACATTCACAGGGTATGCTGTATGTAAAGTTAAGGGATCCAATGAGCATGACCAGCGACGCATGGCCGGTTAAGGGTATAAATACAAGGGATAATCTGAATTTTCTATCATTCACCTGACGACGATAACATATTCAAACCTATTGAAATGTGAGAGCAACCATTTTAAGACGATGGGAGTCCAAGGAAACTTCGAGAAACGAGTTACATTGGAAAGCGTGTTATTCTAAATGCCTTCCTTATTGAAAGAAACATCATAAACGGGCCCCAGGTCCCAGGCAGTCTACAACTATCTGTTCAAGGTAGCGAACAGAATTGAAAGAAACATGGGGTACTAAGAAACACATAACAAACTGTAAACGTACTATCATTGATAGGTGAAGACCATCTCTAGTAACTGAAAAAAGAACTCAATATATTACAGCATATTTACAAAAAATCCGAAATCAATCACTGGGAAATTATGAAGCTCCTAGAAAATGTTAGAATAGACCAAACGTGTATAGCAATATTTAGACAGTGCATTAAAAAAATTACATTAGCAGGATTACAACAATATCCTAATAAATGGAAGAAGGCTTAATAGTATCAGATTTCTTGATGACATATTTTTGCTCGAAGAAACTCCTGAAGTATCGCCGAAGAAAGAGCGGAACTGGAATGAAGGATGAAAGTTGGAACAAGATAATTTTGAGCTGTCATATTTGGAGTGAAAATCCAGATGGCGGCCACTTTTCATACGATGGAAAATATAAAGTACTAAAGGGGTTCTGAGTGGTCAAAAATGGCGCAAAATGGCAAAGAATGGTGTAGGGATACGTCCAGAAATTAACCAAACAAGAAAGATGATGGGATGAGATTATGATGTTCTCTCATTTATTAGTAACTCAATTTTAAAAATTATAAAAACGGTATTATATTATTTGAAATCTATAGTTTTTTTGAGATTTTCATATTGTACAGTTTGTAATCTTAGGCATATGTATTTGACGTATTTGTCGTTTCTGACAGTTTAGAAATTTACATCTCTAAATGTTTGACAGGTCTGTTAATTTATGCATTGTGATATTTTTGACACAATTATCAGCTCACTGCCGTAGAACAAACCTGAAAATTAAAAATACAAAATTCTCAAATTCATGTCATTAATAATCAGATAGTTTTTTGCATATTTTAACTTAATACTGAACGAGGAAAAAATATGGAACCTCCCGAATAACTGTCATTTGATGGCTATATAGTTTGTCCTCTAAAAACCACAAATGATGATCAGCATGCACAAACTAATCCAAACAAGCATCATTACAATCTCAGGAATGAAAAGGTAAATATTAATAACAGTATTTTTTTTTAATAATCTTCATAATAAGAATCTGTCTCTAGTAACAAATAGTAAATGACCATTATAATAATTTCTGCAGCATAACTGTCAGTAGTATTAAACTCTAATTACTTATAACAACCCACCGTAACCGCAATTAAACTACAATGATTGTACATTCAACTTGACCCTTGATGTTGAAGCTGGTTTCAAGATCATTTATAAAATCAGAATGTCAATTCGGTGTTTGAAAATATACGTCTTGAATAAAAATAAAGATTTGAATTTCAACTAACCTTCATCTTTGACCTTGAAATCCTGGAACTAATCCCCTTACTATACTCAATAAGTTCAAGTTATTCAGAGTTTCCACTTTAACTCTTAAAATATCTTTCAAAATTAGGCATTTTTTTAAGTATTTTCAGCTCTCATTAATAGAAAGAAACAACGCAGAATGTTTACAACCTCATTTTGCTGATGGCTTCTTGAGCCCAAATTTCCTCGACGTTTATTAGAAATAACGTATCGTCGTAGACAGAAAAAAGTCAGATAACATTTTCATTTATTTACAAACAATCATAATAATGGCGACACTAAATTGCCTGCTTTCTCTCTCGGAACTTTTATTGCATGAACATCGCAGGCAATGTTTAATTTGACAGTCGGTTTCATAAAGTCCTTATCCCCTTAATTTGGCTGTAGTTAATTAGTGGGACAGTACTTGCGTCAGTAAATAGGAAGACGGCTGAAGTTTCCTGAAATTTCGAAATGGGAAACTGTGAAGTGTCTTTTGCAACGATATTCTTTGTGTTTGTTCGAAGATACACTAAGAATTCGATTATTACATTTCTTGGTATCGTGTTGTTGACTTATTATGAATAATTAAATTTAGAATAATAATAGTTTCAATATTAAGTTTCTACGAAGAAGGCATATTTGGTCTCACTTACTCAAATTAACTAAATTCTTAATAGTTTACCAATTTAGAAGGTTAACAACTAGTGTCATGAAAAGGAGCCACTAGATGTCGCTATATAATTCGCGTTTAAATAATTGATCATATAGATTAGATTAGTCCAAGCGGAATCTGTTCATAAATACCTATAACAGCTCAGAGAAAAATTAAACCTAACATAGGAAACAAAATAGGGAAATAAGTATCAACATATGGAGTAGGAGTAAGACATTAGTAAAATCAATTTAACTCTGAAAATAAAGATATGACTAAGATATTCATAAATGCTCTAGTTAGTCAAATGTTCTCTTTAGCTTATAGCTTATTTTCGTTAATTTTGAGTATAGTTCCATGGAGATTTTTTTTCTAATTTTATTGCGAAAAAAGAAACCTATTCATTTCTAACGTAGATATGATACAACAACAATACATTAATTCCAGAAATAAGAACATGGGTTAATAAAAAAGATGCAACACCGATTAACATTTTCAAAATGATTGGAAAAGTAGAAAATGGACTAGACTAGACTACATAATTTTTTCAATGACAAAAGTACGAAAGCAATAGAACAGAAATAGGAAAAAAGATCGGGAAGATAGGACCCCAGGGAATATAATAAACGTTATGTAATTGGAGTAGGCTCAGGAAAAATAATACTCGAAATAGAGCACAAGGCACAGGGGCTCAATTGATGCAAGCTAGTGAGAGCAATTCCTGGTAGTTTTGAAGAGAACAAATAGGTGGCTCTGATGGTTTTCCATTCACACAAAAAAAAACATAGGATTTGTATCGTGAAATTTATAACAAATTGAAACCTTTTGGAACATCATTACAGGACAATAAACCTCCGATTTCAGAATTTCAGCTTCCTAATTTCTTCTATTAAACCTGCACTGGACAAAACAAACGATAAAATCATTAAATAAACTGTTGGATGAAATGCAAAAAATCCTAATGAAGAGAGAGAAATTACAAACAAAGATTTTGTTGTTTTAATAGTAAATACAAGAATGATTGAAGAATACCAAGGCTTTCGTCAGAACAGATTAACCGTCGATACATCCAGTTCAACAAGACTGCCTTATAAAAGCGTGCGACGGAGTCAAACTGAGAAAGGAGATGAATCTGCATACCTAAGTGAGGGATTCATTATTATCACGATCAAAGAAAGATAGTTGTGGCAGCCCTCGTTTGTATTTTTTTCATTTTTGGGAATAACACAACAATTTTGAGAAACTCTGTACATTTCAAATAGTTCAAACGTTTCAGGGTTTGGAGGAGAAAATTGCGAATGTTTTATTGTTTAATTTTCTTGTACAGTTGTGTTAAGTTTTATTACCATTAAAGATGGGGTCTGATTTAGATCCTGAAACGATTGGACTATTTTAAATAAACAAACTTTCCTGCAATTGTGGTGTTATTCCGAAAAAAACAGAAAAAGACAAAGAACAACAAAAACAACACGATCGCAAGTGAAATGAGGTAATAAAACAGCCTCAGTCCAATTCAGTTCAATCTAGTCATGGACGAAATAATAACCTAAGTTAATACAGCAGGGAATGGTTATCCAATGGAAGGAAAATGATAAACATAATATGATACGCGGATCATGTGGTTATCACTATCAAACAATCAGGAACAATCAGGATGACTTACAAAGAATGCTTCATAAATTTGAATTAACGGCCAGCGAGCTCAATATCTTGCAAGTAAAATGAAAACAGCCGCCGTTTAAAAAAAACAACCAAATTTAAACTGGCCATATACAATGAAAGTGTGAACCAAGTCAAGAAACGCAAATATTCAGGAGCATACATCACTAACAACAAAAATGCAAAGGAAGAGGTGAAGGCACAAACAACAAACGCTTGGTTAATATCTGATTTCCTCAGAGACGTAATATGGAAGAATAAACACATGACAACACTAGCAAAAATTAGGATCAATAAAACACGCATAAGACCAATAATAACATACGCAGGATAAACAGGAGCCGAAACCATATCAACAAAACGCCTCGTAAGAATAGCTTAGATGGGGATTTTACGAGCAGTTACCGGAAATACATTACACGATAAAGAAGCAGCTGCATAAGAGGACAGTGCCACGTGCAGGACATTGCAGGACTACGTAGAGAGGATGACGGAAGATAAAAAATAGAAAAAACAATGACACCAAATACAACAAAACGACGAGCATGGTCACCAGGGAAATAGGAAACAGCACTATAGTCGTAAAAAAAGAGAAATAGAAGAATAAATTCCGTATCCATTTTATTCGATAAAAATCCCACCTTATCCATTTTTATTGTGACGGGCATCCGATATTTCGTTGAATATAAAAGTCATCGAATGTTCGAGAATCCATGAAGGAAGTTTCTCGGCGGCTATTTGATCTAGACCCTTCTGAGAAGAAATATATATCTAAGAAGTCTAAAAAATTAAAATTATAACGTTGTTTACTAATTGTATTTAATATTGACATCTATTCGTTAGAAATAATACCAACTCAATCAGCACGTCTTAAAGCAAAGAGAATAAAATTAAATAAAGAAATCCTGGACTGGGAAATGATTTTAAATCGGAATTGTTTTATCCGGAGAATAGGAAAAAAACGTATTATCGAGAGGAGCAAAGTGTTCTGAGATTGAACAGACACGTACTTTGGCTCCAGATTAACGATAAAAGGACGATGGGGGATGGCGGATTAAAAGGCCAGCGATATACAATTCGCACAATGATTAAGGCTTATAGAGAAGTGATGATTTTTTTTTTCAGTGATTTGGTACGTAAAACTCGTTTCATATAAAAACGTCTGACGTAATGTACACTTTTAATTCGTATTTCATAATTTAAAGGGATCAAATTCAAGAAAACTTCCAGCGAGTCTAAGTAATCTTTTTTGGCAGCAGGCCATAAAACTTACAGATGCTGTTTCGGTATCTGGACACCATTAGGGAAGTTCTCAAAGCCATGACCCCTAAAAAGTTATCGCGTTTAAAAGAACTGAAATAGTAAAAATAATATATTGTCCTTCTTATAAAACCTCTTCAATGTTATCCTGTAGTAAATAATGAATAAATACAGTTTTCGCACAAATTTGTATTCATATTTTAATTTTTGAAATAAACGTTATTGTAAACATAAAATAAATTATAGTTATAAAGAATATTAAATAATTAGACAAAAGCTTTTAAAGCACCCGAATATATTATGTATAAGGGTTGCATATACTTAGAGGTTGGAATTGAAATTAAATAATATAAATAATTAACTGATACTACAATTGCAATTTCCACAATTTACGTTTTTTAAAAAACTGAATCAATTCAGTAAGTAATATAAACTTAACCATTAGCAAACTTAGCTCTATGTTCAAATCGCAATACCAAATACCTAGAAAAAAGAATTATATAACCAGTTTGTTGGTTGACCCCTGGTACCACATTTGCTAATATTCCTATTAAAATTTGATCTGAAATTTGGATCACAAGCTTAACATATCGTATTCTCTTTTAAAATACCTATATATTCAAATTTTGTAACATGCTGTTTCATTTCTTTTTCTGATAAACGATTTTGTTTCCAGTTATATGAGGATACCCCTATAGCACCCTTATTTCTCCTGGACAGATGCTCCCTAATTATTTCAATGAACTCCCTCAAGGCGTGCTCCACCTACCAGGCAGAATACAACGAAAACATTTCTTGGCACCTTCGAAGTCTTTGGCCAAAACACACTCACAATAGTGAGCCCATATTTTAAATACTGGATTTTTTTCATTTCTTTCCGCATTTGAATTCAATAATAGCTTAAAATACATCTTATTTTTGACTAGTTCCTTTAGACCATTAAAGATTCTTAGGGCGTTAAACTTTTGCCCCAACATTGACGAAAATCTTACATAAAAGTGTGTAGAAATTTTTGCATACTTGTAATCACTTGTCAAAATTTCAGTTGATCATGGCTTGTTTAAGTACCTAATACATAAAAAAAAACTACGATTATACAGTGAGGACGCGAGGGTTGGAACAATTTCATTTAAAATTCAGGTGTTGTTTTTTTGGAAAAACGCTTGGACACGTGGTTTTTTTTGAACTGCGGTTTTTGTGATGATAAACACATTTATACAGGGTAGGCCAGAAATAAATTGCGACTATTAACTCCATTTTTTCAAATGGAAACATTTGTTTTTATTTTATTTTTGAATTTTGCATTGAATTCTAAGTATTTTTCATGTACAATGTCCTATACTGAAAATTAACAGTTATTAAAGAAATTACATTTATTTCAAATTTGAAGAAAAAAATATCAACATATCAAATTAAATGTTCAAATTGTTAACCATTAACTTCCTGACAATACCTAAGACGGTTTTCAAATTCTCGTAACACTTCATTTAGCGTTTGTGGCAGGATTCGTTGTATTTCGGCCCTAATTCTATTCTTTAATTCCTCGATATTTTCCGGCTTATTGAAGTAGACTTTCGATTTCACGTAACCCCAAAGATAAAAATTTAATGGGCTTAGATCTGGAGACCTAGCTGGTCATTCGATATTACCTCTCCTTCCGATCCATCTATTTGGGAAAATATTGTCAAGATAATCTCGCGCTCCATTCTGTTGAAACCATACCGAATCTGCCAGTATATTGGGGTTTCCACCATTCGGGTAAAGGTCTGTTAAACAGGGTATTATGTCATTTTGTAATAGGTCTAAATACTTTTCCGAGTTAAGTGTTCCCTCAGTAAAAAAAGGACCCACAATTGAAATACCCACAATTCCGGAATATACGTTAACTTTCTTGGAAAACTGTGTTTGACTTTCCATAATCCAATGTGGGTTTTTTGATGCCCAATTTCGAACATTTTGTCTGTTTACTGAACCGTTTAAACAAAATGTTGCCTCGTCGGAAAAAACTATCTTACTTGAAAAGGGCCGGTTTGCATTGCATCTATCCATCATTCAAAATTCTACTCTCCGGTCCAAATCATGTTCAGTAAGTACCTGAACTAAATGAACTTTGTATGGGTGCCATTTATTTCTAGTCAAGCATTTTACAACAGAAGATTTACTCATTGACTGTTGTGCGGCTATTTGTCTAGTGAATTTATGAGGATTTTCTTATAAATCGAGCAAAACATTTAATTGGGTATCTTCTGGAAAGTGTTTGGTTTTGTAATTGTCTCTTACGTGGCCAAATTCTAGAATCTTTTTTCTATTTTACTAACTACCGATCGTGTAATAGGCCGCTCCGAATACTTCATATTAAACAATTCGCAAACTTCAGCTTGTATTCGAGTTCTCTCGCCATATCCTACTATCCTCAAAATTTCTATACGCTGCTTTTCAGTTAAACGCGGCTTACTTTGAAACTTTGAAACTGCACTTGACAACTACTTATTTGAAGTAAAATTAAAGTACAGTTTCTATGGAAATAAACAAGTGTTAAAAACTCCAGCATTAAAAAAAATGGTTTCCGTTCATGCCACTAAAATCATAAAAACCAGACGTAAATAAATAGGTTCAAACTAACAAACACCTTATTTTTTCCGTTGTTTTCTTAACTTTAGAAAGAAATGTATTTTTTTACTGTTGATTTTCGGTATAGGACATTGTACATGAAAAATACTTAGAATTCAACGCAGAATTCAAAAATAAAATAAACAAATGTTTCCATTCGAAAAAATGAAGTTGATGGTCGCAATTTATTTCTGGCCCACCCTGTATAAACGAGTTTATCATCACAAAAACCGCAGTTCAAACAAAAACAGTCGTGTCAGAGCGTTTTTCTAAAAAAACAACTTCTGAATTCTAAATGAATTTGTTCCAACCCACGCGTCCTCTGTGTAAATATTTCAAAATACACTATTTTTAAACAGCACCAACTCAACCTATTCCCTCGTAAAACTAACCCAAACATGTGGAAGCAAAATGGCCACAATAAGGTTATAAGATTTTCGTTAAAGTTAAGGCAAAGGTTTAACGCCGTAAGAAGCTTTAACGATCTAAAAGATCTAGTCAAGTGTTTAAGCGATTTTTAAATCCGAATTTGGAAAGATATGAAAAAATGCAGTATTTAATGTATAGGCTCACCATTGTGAGTGTGTTTTGACCCAAAGACTTTTGGATTCTGCCTTGAGAGAGCTCATTCAAAAAATGAGACAGAATCTGTCCAGGAGAAGTAAGGAATTTGCATTGGGTGCCATAGGTGTATCCTCTTATAACTGGGAGCAAAATCGAATATCAGAAAAAGAAATGAAACAGAATTTTACAGAATTTGAATATTTAGATGTTTTAAAAGAGTATATAACTAGTGTATCGTGCCTGCTGTGACTTACGGTGCTGAAACATGGTGTCTTAAAAAAATCTGATGCACAAACTCTCAACAATACAGATGACCCATAAGAAAATAATGCTTGGCATTAAGCTAAGCGACTGAAAACTAAATTCCTGGGTAAGAGAGCAAACCAAACTATAGGACGAAGTACACAAGACTACTGGATGAGAGACGTACAGAACAGAGAATGGTAGGGAGAGAAGTGGGAGGCCATTATCCAGAAGTGAATATAAATCTTGATAGTGTTATTTGGTCTATATGTCCTAACGCAAAAGTACCAAATGACACAATTATGGAAGTCGTAGAAGCAACTTTGCATAAACAGGATTTTAGTACGGCTGTTGTTACCAGTATATTCATGGAATATTTTGCTTTGGTATAGTGAAGATATGTTGATGATATGTTTCAGAGTATAGAGTTGGAGACATGTACTCATTTCTAGATTAGCAGTACAGAGACGTATAATCAAATTCACAATGGAAACCTAAAATCATATTTAACGAAAGGGGTCTTAAAGTATCGTGTGATAGTGCAGAAAACACATTTATACAAGTGAATTATGTAATCAGTGTACCTTATGTTTGTGATCAAGTATATAGCGCTAAGATTTCGAGACCTCTAAAAGTCCCGGAAAATGAGTACCAATTCAGTTTCTGCTCACAGACATCTGAAAATATCAAAAACATATACTAACCAGCGCTAGCAGCCATAGATTGGAGTGGGACCACACATAAAGAGGGAAACAAGAGGAAATTTATGGCTTCTAGCTGCATGCAGATTGCAATCAAGTATTTCTAGAAGAGTACAAAAGGGGAGTCTTCACTATAAAGTGATTGCAAAGCCAGGTACACGACCATTGTCAAATTTTTGTATAACGGATCAAACTGAAGATACTTCTTTCCCTCAGTATATGTGTGAGGAAGACTTTCAGTATAAGTCGACTAATAATTTTGCCCTATTACATTTAATTTCTACTACAAATCTCAAATACTTATGTGATGCCAGAAAATGAGTATGGAGAGAAACTTCCAATGCACCGAGAGAATCATATAATTGCTACTTAGCTCAGTTAAAAACTTTATCTCCGTCCATGCGTCTGGAACTAGTCCGAAAAGTGGAGGCGCTGTCTCCTCGAGAGCTACTAAGAAGCAATGCAACCGCTAGGACCTACTTTGCAGGAAAACGATCTAGAGTTGCCGATGCACTAGCTCGAATGCCGATAGAAAAGGAAGGATGTCATGTTTGGATGGACTTCTCATTGATATGCTTGAGCCTTGAATCAAATAGTTGAAAATTCAGTTAATCTGTTTAAATGTTTATGTCATTATACAAATTACTTTTATCTTTAAAAATTACATTCTTACAGCTCAAAATTGTACTGCGTTTGTTAATGTGTGAACCAAAATTGGATCCTTGTGGTACACCTAATGTTGCCATAATATTGATTGATATTGAAAATATCATTGCTAACTCTAACTATTTAGTGATATATGCAAATCAAGAGCATGCAACTAAGGCGTTTGTAGCATAGGATATAAATATATCTTTCGTGATCAGGTCTGATAGTTACACCAAACATCCTGTCGTCGCAGGTTATTTCAAATGAAAACAAATCTCACCTAACATCTGCGTTTTACTTTCAAGTCCAATAATGCTGGTAGCAATTGTTTTGATAATATTCAATCTAATATTGATTCACCAGTAAAAGGAAAATTGTATGTACAATTTCCTCAAGTACACAGACTGAATGAAAGGATAATAAAGAAAAAAACGCATTTATTTATGTATTTTTTATATTTAATCGAACACATAACCGCCGCAAATTTGTCTTGCTTACCCTAATTCTGTTCATAAGGTGGTTTTTCTCTATGACTGAAGATATCTATTCTAAAATTCTAAATGATTAACCATTTCGTTTTGAAATTCATTATAATTCTACTGACAATGAAGTCTGATATAGACTTTGAAAAGTCTGGTGTTTTGAAATATACAAACTTTCTCTTCAAATCCAGCAGTTATTACGAAAAAAACCTAAACATTATGCAACTTTTATCTAATTTGAGAAAACTTATTCCATTGTGATTGTACGGATTTATTTCCGTTTTCAGTCTGTGCGGATCTAACTTCATTAGTGCTTCACGGAAAATTTTATAAAATAATAGTTGCGGAAACTATAATACAGTTTCCTAAAGTTTTGTTTAGAGAGAGCAATTTGTAGCTTATCGAAACTGGATTCGGGTAAACATTTGTTCTTTCTTGAATACCTGCAGGTTATTTTATATATTAAAGTAGTTTATGTTTGTTTCAAATATTGCGGAATGATATCCTTGACTAAAATGGATTTTAGTATATAGTTTTGTTATATAGTACGACAGCACATATGGAAAGAATAGTAGTGCTACAGCCGTATATTTTACGTTTATTTAATACCCCAAACATTTTACATTAAAAAGACAGTAGAACATTAGTCCAGGTCATTTACGAGATAAAATATGACTACCTATATCACCCCCCCCCCAGCTTTTCAAAGGCTTGAGGCCTGCTCGATTCCATAAAATATTTAAAACACCACGCTTATAGAGCGGAATAGGAAAGAAATTTGATTAAGAACAAGGTCGGATCCAAAAGGAAATGAAAAAAGCTATAGCCCAATCCGAGAGCCTCAGAATCAATGTGTTTAAAATGAAAAAGTGGAAATATGCATTCCACGGTCTGGAGGAAAACCACTTCTATGAGTTTAAACCGTAAATCAATTATTTTTGTATGCATCTTAGATCATAGAGAATCCTTCGCGCCTCCCTTGCCGTATGAATTTAGTATAAGCTCGTCCCCTGAAGCACGACATTGCCTCCCTGAAGCACGACATCGCCCCCTGAAGCAGGACTCTTTTCTCGATCTGGCCCTTTTCTGTCATTTGGATGTGGAAAAGTGAAGTAGGCCTCTAACAGTATCTTCGAGGAGTGCTTAATAGCCGCTATCCTAGAGTTTTTTTGTCTTTTTCTATTAAATACTCTCTTCGAGGTGTCATTCGGTCTTACATCTCGCGTCTTCAAATTTTTATATTAAAATTGATATATTTACGAACTACATGTTAAAATATTGTTTATGTTAAACTATTGAATAAGTTGTTTAGGCCAGTACGCGGGGATGATCTTCTATTAGCTCACCACATTTCCACCAACCATCCAATAGTTGCCTGATCCTAGGCAAAAGATTTTCCAGCATTGATTGACAAATTATTTTATCGCTAAACGAATATGGACATGTAAGCGTTTTAGGGAAAATTAGCTCATTGAGATCGCAAATCGGGTGTCGTACTGTGTATAACGCTGTATTCCTGTAATTCCTGGGATATAAATCATACGAAATGGTTAGCAGGTTAACTAAAACCTATCTAAGCAATTAAGATACTACCTTTTGTAGATCTTACAGTCTATTGAACTTAAGGTAATATACAGGGCGTTCATTTCAAAACTAACCACCCAAAATAACTTTTAAAATATCTTTAATGGAATTTACAGGGGGACATATTTTAAACGTATCGGTAACCCTGCAGGTTCAATCTCTAAGCGGGGGTGAATATCACTTCTACAAGTTTAAATACAAAGGGGTAGCATGTAATACTTTTTTTTAAAGGTCTAAATTTTGACAATCTTTTGACACATCATTTTTTTAAATCAGATTATTTTTTACAGAGTAATGATCTAGAAATCGTAAAAAATAAAATTTTTGAAAATAATTTCCAATTACACCAAAATTGATTTAGGGTGGTTTTTAGGGTCTTTGATCACGAATCCGAGGTCAAATTTGCAAAATTCAACAGGCGGATCCAAGATGACGAATGAAAATTTAAAAAATCAGCCATTGTGCATCAAACTTCTTATAAGGGGGTTTTTGGCTTCGTTGATCACGAAACTGATGAAATTCAAAATGGAGTATCCAATATGGACGATGAAAATAACCAACGAGGCGAAAATTTCACACGCCAAAAACCCCTATATACCAATTTTGGCGTATATCGGTTGGTTTTATAAATTTTGGTTCTCCATTTTGGATCCGCCATTTTGAATTTTGCAAATCTGACCTCGGATTCGTGATCAGAGACCCTATAAATTACCTTAAACCAATTTTGGTACAATTGGCAATTATTTTAAATTTTTTTTTTTTTCGTTTCTAGGTCATTGCTCTGTAAAAAATAATCTGATTTTAAAAAATGATGTGAAAAAAGATTGGCAACAAAGAGACGTTTAAAAAGAGGTATCACAGATACCCCTATGTATTTAAACTTGTAGAAGTACTTAGGGGTTGAAACTGAAGAGTGACGGTAAATATAAACTAAGGTTTTTTCTCTCTCTTTTTTGGGTATTGTTTTGGTCGAGAAATTGCATCACTTGCACTTCCCTCAACATCTAGGAGTTTCAAGGAAAAGTAGGTTACAGTGACCTCAAATTGGAGTCGTACTTTTTGTACAAAATGTCGAATACATGTTGCTTTGATATTGACGTGGACTGAATTCCTTGATATTAAATGCAGTTTTATGTACTAAGTAATTTTCACGATTTCAGTCAGTTGGGAGAAAATCAATCAATGAATTTTCTCGACGAGAAACAATATATTGTCTTGCTTTCATTGGATTGTAAAATCCCGAAAGATGAACATTTTTTAATTAACGTATTTTTCACTCATCATGCAATATTTTGGTTACATCCACAAGTACATAAATAAAATTATCGTTAGTGGCTTAACGTTGAAGAGTGACTGCTTACTTATTTAATTGCTTAAATGACGAAAAATATGTTCACATTGTTGACGTTTTAATATGAGCTTGACCTAAATATTCGTTAAATGCTTGACACATTTGAATGATATACAGTTTAAGCAAAATATCGTTTCGTTTTCCTAATTTTAAAATTATTGGGGCACTTAGATTATTTATAATATGTTTCCTCTATATTTAGAGAAATCAGTTCCATATTCTTTAATCGTATTTAAAATTTCAGTTTTAAATCCTTCTGCATTGCAATCGGATACCGCTATATATTATCACTATTTTCTGTTATCGATATGTTTCGAAAAACTACAGAAAGTCTTGTGTTGTATCTAAAATAATTGCCAGAAATGGGGCTTTTTTTAATTTCTAAAATAATATTCCCCCATTTAAGTGAATGACTAAAAGGGGGGAATCTTGCAATAACCGATATAGAAAAAAAGAGATTGCTCTTTTTGAATTTCGTCAGTTCTGAAGTGAAAATTTTATACGCATGTATGACAGTTTTTTTTTGTTTTTTTTGGGGAAGCACTAGATTATGTGACATTGTGGATAACATTTTACTAAATTTTGCTTACAGGGGCTCCGTATCATTGGTACGGCTGAAACGGCAGTAGCTACGCCCCTGGTGCATACTTAACGTTGCTTCAATGGGCTGGATCGGAACATTTGGAACATTGATTTGACCTTAAAATGTCCTATAATAGTCATAGTCAAGGACAAATTTGTAAACGGTGAGGATCATATTTTAACGTAACATTTCTCGCTCTTTCCGATGCCGTGGTCAAAATTAAGAGCTTCCATTAAAAAATGCAATTGACCTTAAAATGACCTTAACGGTCAAGGTCATGGTTAAGATGGACATTAGGTAGCTAGGGGAAAATTCTAACCTTTATGTATTGAACATTTTTCTCTAAAATGGTTTCTTGCCGAGTTATTCAGCAGTTTCCATAGTTTAGCATCATCCAGTATAAATGAACCGACTGTGTAAAATATACAGTTAGCTCAGGAGGTTCCACAATTTCTTGGCACCTTAATTGGGGTCAAATTTGTTGAAATTAGTTTTAGTTTTCAAAATGAATTTTCTCAAGGGCTGGCCGAAACAATAAGCAGGCAGTTCAAGCCATTTCCTATTTAAAATACTTTTCTTGGCTGTGTTCATGAAATCGAAATGACTTGTAACTTAAACGATGTCACAAACTAATGGAAAACTGACTAACCTCATTACGTTTTCATTTCAATGAAATCCGAAACGAATATTGGCAACCTCCAATTTCCGCCAAAATAAATAAACACGCGATATGTGTATGTTTTATATCTGTGCGAAATATTTACAAAATTGATATTTGACGACAGCCTATGACTTTATTTATTCAATCTACCGTCGCTTGTTGACACATATCTATCGACGGCGAATTCAATACTAGTAATGTTTACCGAAATGTCTCAAAACCTATAAGAAAAACTGATTGAAAATTCCGATCATATTTCTGTTGCATTGGTGGGATCCACACGCAACTGATACCGCTCAAATGCGCCATTTAATGCGTTTGTATGAATATTTGGCCGGGAAACGGTTTTTATGTAGTATAGTTAATGAGGAATTCCAATTATTGAAAATGCTGATTGGTAGAATGACATTTTGTAATAGGGAATTCAACAGGATTTGTAAAAGTATTTTAAATTGTCCGCACTCAATTTTATTGTAGAAGTAATTAATTTGTGAAGATTACGGATACTGATTAAATAAAAAGAATTTCTTTATTTTACAAAACTGGAGAAACATGTTTTGAGAGAAACTTTCTTGATAGCACCTCTGCCAAAACTATTATATTAAAGAAATTATCAGTAATGTTAATAATAATAATCAAGCACAGGAAATCCCTACATGGCATATTTGGACTACAAAAAAGCCTTTCATACTGAAAGTCTATAAAGTAAATAATATGTCAAGCCTATCTGGCAAACCAAAATTTTTATGAATGAAGCCGACTGTTCGATACAAAATGACCCTATTCTTATCAGACGGGGTATTCCAGGGAGACTCTCTTAGCCCGCCATGGATCTACTTTGCCATGAATCACACATACTGGGTTGACTCTCAAACACGACAACGTACAAATATTAAAGGTAATCCATTTATTATACATGGACGACTTAAAGTTGATGGCAGCTACAAAACAACAGTTGCATGACATGTTTAAAGTAGCAGAAGCGTTCTCTAGGGACATCCACATGCAATTTGACCTAGATACATGCGGAATTATTAATATAATGAAACGCAATATTCAGCAGGGGCGCTACGATGGGAAATGGCCTCTCAATAGAATCTATAGTGAAAGGTCGAATTTATAAATAGCTTGGAATAAGCTTGACAACTTGTATCACTTCACTATGAAAAAGAACCGGGCAACAGAGTTTTATTGAGGGATAGGATGATTGTTGAAAACAGTAAATATCTGTTTATGGCTATTAACACCAATGCGTGTTCAGTGCTCAATTACTCTTACGGTATAGTTAACTGGAACTGGTGCAAGAGTGATATTGAACAAAGGATTGCAACGGAAAGTTCGAATTCTACTGACAATAGTCACCATCTAAAGAGCTGTGTCGAACGTACAACTTTGCGACAGTATGAAGACGGAAGAGGATTAGGAGATATAAGCTAGCTACTAGATTCTAATTTTCTGATCTAGACATAGGCATATGTCAGGTTTATGAATCAACACTATTGCGATTGACAGAACAACAAGTCCAATTAAACCATCAGGCATCTGATCAGAAACTGCTCAAATTGAAAGAGAAGCCCCTATATGGAACACATTTAAACGACTTCAACCAAAAGTATGTCGACAGGCCATCGTCGAACTACTTGTTGATCTCTAGTTGTATGTTTCCTGAAATGAAAGACAAAGTAATTCCAACTACGAATCTATCCAGCATATCACAGGAAATTGTCAAGCGTTCGCTGCAACTGAATACAAAGAACGACACGATGGTGGGACAAAAATACTGTACCAGGAACTAGTACTGAAACTTGAACTATACAGTCGGTAGGAATACTCTTTTATATATACAAACCCCTATTGTAGTTTTTTTAGAAAAAAAAAAACTACAAGCTCTATTGTGACCGCACGATATTGAGTGTTCCTTACAATAGACTAGATATAGTTTTAGTAGATAAAGTTTCTAGAAAAACAACCTGCAGTGACATAGCAATCCCTAACAACAATAATATTAATAGTAAGCTCACTTAAAAAATAACTATATACAGGAGGGATTTAGAACTTCAAATGAAGAGACAGTAGGAAATGAACAACATTCTAACTGTACTAATTGTTATGTAAACAACAGGAGTACTCCTAAAACATCTATTAAACAATTTAAAATACTTCAGTCTCGACGAACAATTTTACCAACTGATGCGGAGTTTTCCCGATAGGAACAGCCCCGATGATCAGAAACTTCACGTAAAACTAGCCATGATGCCAACCATGGACCTGATAACCTAGCAAGGGCTCGCACAGTGCTAAGTCCTTTAGAAATACCAAAGTTTATTAAGATACAATATTTTAGGACAAGGATTTCCAAACTTTCCAGCCTTGGGGTAGTGATCGATTTTTTTTAATGTAAAGCATACTTCTATTACCGAATTACGAAGTAACGAATGACCTTGAAAGTTAACATTCTATGTCGATTTGACAAAATGAACGAACCGAATTTGAGATTACAAGCAGAAAACCAGCTTCTTCCTAATTTATACATAGATATAAAATCTTTCAGTTTGAAGATAACCTAGCCGAAAGAATCTAGCAGAACCATGGTTACCTGAAACGCTGTATACTCTGAATTACTGACCGGAGTTAGGTTAGGGTTGCACAGTATGCCTCTGCATCGACCTGATGAGCAGTTCTGGGAAGATTTGTCACAGTCCCGCACATAACTTAATGCGTTGAGACCACATACTTCACACATCCGACCATGAATTTGTGCAGGCGACATATTTCTTGTAATGAAGATCACTGAACTGATACTAACATTCTAGGTTTACCCACTGAAGCTACATGCCTTTAAGTAGTGTGTATGTCGTTACCAAGGTGCATGAGAACTGTACGAGTGATTTTTTGCTGTAACCGTAGTCGAGAACCTTCATTGTTGCACTCCCCTCAACTATTTGAAATTTCGAATAATTATTTTGTATTTATTACAGATAACTGAATTTCATATTTTTCAGGAAAAGCTCACAGCGCCTCCAAATCGGGAGTCGTTCTGTGTTTGACGCCGCACTATTGGTCACATGGCATTCTTTTAAGGGAAACCTAATATTTGTCTTCTAAACGTTGTTTGTGGCATATTCTTGATTACTTTTATGTTTTTTGGGCCGTAACACCACAATCGAAATAAAACGACGTATTTGGAAGGAAAACCAAACGTTTCAAAGTCTATTGTGACTTCGTTGTCAATGGCTTTATATTTTCATTTTGCAGTTTACATCAATAAAATGTAAATTGTAAAATGAAAATTTTATTAATGACATTTAAATTGACATTAGAAAATTTGTTGTTTTTGGATATACAGGTATCACAAAAAATTCTAAAGATCATGTATTATAGTTAAACAGCTTTCAAAGAATTTGAAAGAGTTGTCTTTAGAATTTATAAGTGGCGTTTCTAGGTACGACTTTGTTATAAGATAGCGCATTCGTCAAAAATGCGATCAACGAAATCTATTCTTTCAGTGATCCCATTAACGTCATAAGGGAAAACCTAGGAAAAACCTTATGAACTATCCCTATACTGGGTTGTTCAAAAGGAGGTTACCATTAATAATTTATTTCTTAATTGTCGGTAACCAGATACGATTGAATTCTGTAGAAGTAGAAGCGATACAATCGTCTTCATTCAAAAGAATTAAGATAGACTCTTTTATTTTTCGTTTTGTGTTATGTTGTTCTTTGCGAAGTATAGTTGAATTGTCAAATTGTATTTTATCGCCTAGGTCCCAAGCATGTTCACAAATTTTCGACAGGGTCTGTCAGAAAGATTGGAAAGGGTGGGCAACAGATTTAATGTTACAACATTCCAAACAAGAAATACACTGAAATCTCTAATATCGAAAACAAAACCAACCAGCAAAACCCAGAACTCAAAAAACTGCATATACAAGATTCCTTGAGAATGCTATAAATTTTATATTGGAGAAACATCGAGACCATTAAACGTACGAATAAATAAACACAAGAATTACATAAAAAAAACGACAATTTGAAAAAAAAAATTAATTGGACCTTAGGCTATGTAGATTAAGACAAAATTATTATGAATATCATCATCCACTATTAGTGGTGGAAATCAAGAGTAAAATGGTTCACATGTCAAAATTCGATAATTTTTTTCATTTCCTGATGGTATATCTCAAAGACAAATACCAGATATTAATACAAATTTTATTTAAGTTTGTGGGGTTATTAATATAGAATAGAAAAACGTTTATTATCTTCCAAAACGTATATGTGAAAATAGGGGGTGAGAGGATGCAAACGTGAAAAATCACCAAAAATACCGGTTAGTAATTCATTGGATGCCTGAACACGGTTCTAAAAACCATTTCGTTATCATTTCCCACTGTGGACATCTTTTGTCGTTATAATTGTTCACTATAGGAATGAAAACGAGGGTATGGGAGTGAAAAAAAATCGTTGATGAATCCCATAAGTGAATTCTCCGCAAATTATTTGGAATATTATTCGACAACTTTTAGTTAGATCCTCAATTTTTGATTTTTTGCCACTTTAAGGGGTAATTCTTTTCGTAGTATGTGCTAGATGGTTAGAGGCTATGCATTACATTCAAACTCTTTTATTCCATTCCTGGGGTATCTATTAAGAAAAACGTGTATAACTATCGTTTTCGTGAAAGAAAATTATTGTATTGAATTTTTTAACAGATCAGAATGAATCATACAAGCATTTTTGATGCTTATAGGGAAAATGATAACGAGAAACTATCTCCACCATGGGCGGATCCAAAGAGGAGGCGATCCCCTCCATCGCCCCTTCCAAGAGCCTCAAAGTTAGTAAATTTAATATCAAAACGAGGTAATCTTAACCCCTGGAGCCTAGAAGATGGTCACTTCTATGGGTTTAAACCGCATAACGACTATTTTAAATGTAAGAAACCAAGAAATATCAGTTTAAAATTATATTTTGGTAAATTTTGTAGTGTAGTAGTAGAATAGTCGATGATGACGTTCTAAATAATTTTCCTTTAATCTACATAACCTAAGGTTCAATCCCTTTTCCTGAAACTCCTAGATGTCGAAATTCAAATTGCGGTAAAATATTAAATTAAGTTATATGTACTAAATAGGTACAGATTTATTCGGGATATCACTCAGTTGAAGGGAACGCAACTGAAGGTTATCCACTAGAAACAATATATTGTCTTGCATTCATTGGATTAAAAAATCTCGAAAAGATAGTATCATAATTCCTTTGATAGATTTTAGATAACTTACGAATTCTTTTGTGTGATCCTAGGAATCACAAGGGTTACACATTACTGCCGATTTGTAGTCTCTGTGAGATAGTTTTTCCTGAGACTCCTAAATGTCAAAATTCATTTAGCGGTAAAATATCAGTAACATTATCACCCACAAGTAGAAAAATCAGGTTTTTCAAGTGTTTGAAATGCAGTTTTAAACATGATTTTAGTCGTTCGGTAACACGGTGTAAGACGGGAAACGCTTTCCCTTATTAAGGATTTAAATCTTTCTTCAGTAGGTGGCGTTGCGTAGTATACCATTCAAGACCATTACCGACGAAAAAATGACCACCAGACTGTCTTTTTTTCGTCATTACTACATTGTCACACGTACGTGTAGCAAATAGAGAGCAATTACTGTATACAAAAAAATTCCTTATTTTATTTTTTTTGCTTTATAACAGTTTGAGTTTTTGAAAAATGCATATGGTCTGCTTTTACGATTTGTTATGTGATGTTCTTTTCAAATATCACCCTCAAATCACGTCACAGTCTATTTGCAATGACCAAAAAGTATAACCGATTATATTTATATTGAACAAACAACTTAATATTTTATACAATTATAAGTGTAAATGTAAATTACATTCTTATTTTTGTTGAGATTGAATATATGGAAATGACTTAATTTTAATGTCTTGGGTACAATTCCGTTTTTATAAAACTCTGTTTCATACTCGTGCATGATCAGTTTTTATTGAAGCCAGGTATTTTATTATAAATATTTATTTGCATCTGATTTGTACATCCATTTAATATTAAAATACTAAAAAATAATTTAGTGTTGAAGTCAAGTTGATTTTCTTGTATTCATCTTTTCACAACCCATCATCGCCAAATGACTTAAGGTATTATAGTTATATTTTAAATATTGTGCAACATTTAAGCAATATTTATTTATCTACGAAATTAACCCAGAGTTAATTCTTACGACATTTTCTATTTTATTAATTTTTTTGATCAAATAATTGGTAGCATGTTATGATGGCGCCACCAGTTGTTGTTGTTAATTGAAATCCTCATTAAATTCCCAGGTTTCCACATGAGTGGGTCAAGCATGTAATCTTACACCATGTTCTGTAATCATACAAGTTATAAATTTAGTAGGTATCTAGTTTTTTAGAGATTTTATTGTGTAATAATTGATTACTGTAACATTTTTGCGTTTCTTTTTTTCTTTAACATCAGTACGGAAAATTTATTTGGTGAAGCATCATGCAATTATTATCAAAAAGTTTCCCTTGTAAAATGGAAGTACTTAATTTACTGTTTACATATATGTATACATGTTTCTATGTTTCTCTTCGGTTAAATTACTATTATAAACTAATGTGTTTAACGCACGGCACAAAAAAACATTAAATGCAATTTATATTGAAAATTCGTTTCACGAATAACATTTGGATTGACATAAATCCAATAACCCAATAGTTATTGTGCATATTATACGAGGATACATTGAATGTGGTTGTCAGTTGTTCTGAAATTGCCGTTATTTGTACAACTGCTATCCAGTTTTCATAGAAACTGTTCATGAACACCTGCCCTAATTGTGGACCAAAATGCAATCGCTTTGACGTTCAAAACCTAGTGACGAGGTGTGTTCACGTTATCAAATATCACACAAAATCTTTTACTTTGGGACAAAATTTTTTACTTTTTAGCAAACCTGACAGGAAACTTGCGCATTTATAAAAGTTTATACCAACTACGATGATATGAAATGCTCCTCACTCTGGTTTCTAGGTTTCTACTTTATTTTAACCAGATAATTAGATTCCGTTAGAAGATTGTACACATTTAGATATTTAAACACGAGTTGAAATTTCTAACATAGAAACCACAGGATATTAGCATTACTCTTGATTTGGGAGTGTGTGCGGTCTCGTTTTCTGGAAACTTCTAGATTCGATATTCAAATTTATTATTTAATCATACAGTCATATCTATTTCTGAAAAACGAAAAAGGAAAATAAGACAGCCCCACAAAACTTTTGGGGTCGTTGATTCCGAATCCGGGGTTCGTTCGACCTTATAACGCCAGGGTCAAGGTCATTTGAAGGTCAAATCGAGAAGACCCTTCAAACAAATTCTGGAAAAAATCACTATGAGGTTTTTGAGATTGCTGGTTTCGAATCCGAGGTCAGTTTGATAAAAACTAAATACGTAATCACTTTGTCAGTTTTTTGAAGCCATTCAGGTTCATGAATTTAAGATCCAGATCATTCAATTCGTTTGGCGATAGAGTTCAGATTAAAATTTGAAATAACTTCTCTATCATTAATTGTTTTTTTATAGTACCTGACCCGATGAGAGGTCCTGGGCTGATAACTCTCATACATCCCTAGCTCTAAGTATGAAAGCTGTTTTAGAACAGAGCATAGCGGCGCATTCGTTTGCAAATTTGTTTTAATTCATATATTTTTTTTAAATGTCCGGGAGGTCTTCTTGATTATCAAAGTGTAAGATGGCACTTGATATCTTTTGACGGTATTGTTTAAACAACGAAAAACTATATAGCCTGGAAAAAATGCATTTTTTCTAATTAATTATTTTTGTATATTCTATGCAATATTTCAAATGAAAAAAGTCCTCACACCCATCACCGTATCTCCAACCCATTAATTGTTATGAATTTTTTAAAATTGACAATCGCCGAAATTTCTAATTTTCTTGAATTAAATAATATACCTTGAAAATTGAAATGCTATAATTTTTAATTTTTTAATAAAAAATACTCTCTTCGAGGTGTCATTCCTTTGTACGCAAGACAATATATATTATATATAAATATAATATATATTGTTTCTGGTCGGGAACTTTCATCAGTTGCGCTTCCCATAATTGAATGTCATCTCGAACACTTCTTTATGCATTTGATGCATTTCGTTAAATTTGAAGACGCGAGATGTAAGACCGACATCTAGGATTTTCAAGAGAATCAGTACACAGAGGTTCCGAATCTGTTTGCTGTTCTCCCTTAACTCCTAGGACAGAATGTCACGATAAAATTTTCAGGTTACTTCACCTGTCAGAGATATTGAATACTCTCTTCGAGGTGTCATTCCTTTGTACGCAAGACAATATATATTATATACAAATATAATATATATTGTACGCAAGACAATATATATTATATATAAATATAATATATATTGTACAAAGGAATGACACCTCGAAGAGAGTATTCAATATCTCTGACCGGTGAAGTAACCTGAAAATTTTATCGTGACATTCTGTCCTAGGAGTTAAGGGAGAACAGCAAACAGATTCGGAACCTCTGTGTACTGATTCTCTTGAAAATCCTAGATGTCGGTCTTACATCTCGCGTCTTCAAATTTAACGAAATGCATCAAATGCATAAAGAAGTGTTCCAGATGACATTCAATTGTGGGAAGCGCAACTGATGAAGGTTCCCGACCAGAAACAATATATATTATATTTATATATAATATATATTGTCTTGCGTACAAAGGAATGACACCTCGAAGAGATTCAATATCTCTGACAGTTGAAGTAACCTGAAAATTTTATCGTGACATTCTGTCCTAGGAGTTAAGGGAGAACAGCAATTGCACGGAACGGCTCCAGTTTCGGAACCTCTGTGTACTGATTCTCTTGAAAATCCTAGATTTCGGTCTTACATCTCGCGTCTTCAAATAGAATAAAAAAATGGTATAAATAGATTTTAAAAATTTTGTTTAGTCCTATGGTTCTTTTTACATTATAACAATATGCTTCTTACACGTATGCACTTTTGAGAGAGGAGTATCTTTATCTCGCTCTCATCTCGATGTAGAAAATGAGTAAGAGAAAGGTAGACGGCGCACTTTTTTCCTCGGTTTTTAGCGGTAATACGTTAAAAAAATAACGTTACTGTTTCTCATATAATTTAATATAATAATTTTATATTAATGAATGAGAAACAGTAATATTATTTTTTAACGTATTACCGCTCAAAAACCGCGAAAAAATTTTACAAGTGCGTCGTCTGCCTTTCTCTTACTCATCTTATAAATCGAGTTGAGAGTGAGATGAAGATACTCCTCTCTCAAATGTGCATGCGCGTAGGAAGCATATTGTTATAATGTAGAAAAACATAGAACTAAAGAAAATTTTTAAAATCTATTTAAGCTTTTTTGTTTAATAGAGTTGACATTTTTGAGAATAAAATAAAAATTATAGCATTTCAATTTTTAAGGTATATTATTTAATTCAAGAGAATTAGGAATTTCGGCGATTTCCAATTTTAACAAATTCTTAATAATTAATGGGTTGGAGATACGATGATGGGTGTGAGGACTTTTTTCATTCGAAATATTGTAAAGAATATAAAAAAAATAATTGCAAAAGATGGATTTTTTCTAAGCTATATAGTTTTTCCTTGTTTAAACAATACCATCAAAAGATATCAAGTGTCATCTTACACTTTTACAATCAAGAAGACCTCCCTTACAGGCCACTATGGCCTGCACTATCCGACTTCGACGAGGAGAATGTCAACTCGTCGTCAGACACACTTGGGAATTATTCTCACACCTTAACAACGTCATCCTGCAAGGCAGCGAGCCATCGCTGGCTTTATTACTACTTTGGACTTGTAAGCGAATCATTCTACATATTTCTATCGAATCAGTTGTTATCGTTTCAACTATTCATCTTGGCAGCAGGATATTGAGTTGTGCTATTGTTGTTATGTTGATTTGCAATCAATGAAAAACCTGTTTCGCACTATACATTGTATATTCTTCACACTAATTGGAAGAACTCATATCTGAAAATTTTGTGCTCCCTTTACACTAGATCTAGTTTACCCAGAGAAAATGTTGGGGAATGGAGACCGGTGAGAGCTTCGCTCACAACAGGAGGTTGCAGTGCCATTGAATTTCTGTTCGATTTGATCTAAGTAAGAGCAGATATTGAAGAAACACCAAGTTAAAAAAAGGGGACGATGTGATTGTTAATCTACTGTTGCAACACAATGGTGTCGAGTAAAATTTCCAATGAATGACATTTATTTAGTCCTTATAAAGTCAAACGGACCCCGGATTCGGAATCAACGACCCCAAAAACGTCATAATAAATTCTTCCAGAATTTTTTAAGGGTTTTCTCGATTTGACATTCAAATGGCCTTGACCTTGGCTTTATAAGGTCAAACGGATTCGGAATCATCCACCTCAAAAACCTCTAGTTACCATAGTGAAGTTCTTAGAGCAGACAATTTTTTTGTGGGGCTGTGAAATTGAACCTCAATATTTAGTAAGGAAATTTGGGGAAATTGCCAGGAACACTAGAACAGATCCTATCCAATAAACATCAAATAGGCCTGCTTTCTCTCAGTTAATCCTGCGAGAGTTTTTCTATAAGAGGACAACTAGTGTTCACAAATTGCCCTTACCACTTCATTTACTTTATCGATTTTTCAGAAATCGCTATGAAGACAGAAAACCCACATGAACAATCAAAATAGATATTTAACTCCTCAATAACTGAGAAATTATATAAAATCATGTATTGTAGAAATTTGGATCTCTTGGGGGGGTTGTGCTACTAACGAAGGTTCTCATCTAGAAACGGTACACTGTCTCGCATTCAAACGCTTGTATCGTCTTGAAAGGCTATGAATATTTGGTACATATTTGTTCTGCACCTGTTGTCTATAAAGTGGAAAACTTTTCGTGATCTGTGTCTTTATTTAGGTGTGCATCATTTAAAAGAAGTGATTTCTTATACAGTGATGGGCAACTGTGTGGAACAAAGTAAATATCTCTGGAATTATTAGAGATATCAAAATGAAATTTGGAAGGTGGATACTGCAGTAGATTGCCTATTTGTTTCCAATTTTTTTTACAAATTTGAACTTCCCGTTTTACCGGAAGTAATGTCGATTTTAAAATTTGCAATAAAACACCCTGTATAGTATTTTAGTTTATGATGAAACATTTTATTGGGAATACAAAAATATCGGGTTTGATATTGTTTACTTCAATACCTACCGAGATATTAACAGAAAAGTAACTAAGGAAAGGAAAAATTCGATGGTAGCTAAACTTCAGCTTTCATTTACGCCCGATATAAACAAACCGCTCGGTAAGGATTTGTGTTTCTATTGGCCAATCGGGGGCATTATACCGTCACAGCCAACAGCACTGCTTGTTCCAAAGTCGAATACACGTGCGTTTGTTTAAATCAGGCGCAAATTAAATCTGAATCAAGTTTAGTAGTCCATGAAATTGATTGCAGAAGTGACAGTAGTTGTTAAAATAAGTTATTAGTTTTTTTATTTGAACGTAAAAAGATTGTATTGTTTAAATTTGATCGTAAAATGGCCGAATTAAGTGAAAGAGAAAGACTAGAAATATTAATGATGATTGTGTATGAGGAAAAGGACGCATCAAGAAGTTTGTGACCTTTTTAACATTGTTCATCCGAATACACAAATATCCCGTTCAGTAGTGACGAAAACTTTGCGAAGGTACGACACAAGTGGAACAGTTAGCAATTTACCAAAAAGTGGACAGTTAAAAAGTGCAAGTAATGAAGGTGTAGCTCAAAACGTTGCTATATCTTTGGAAGAAAATCCTCATTTATCCACTACCGACTTCGCCAATATGCATGGAATTAGCCGTCGTTCAGTAGGAAGGATATTAAGGTGAGAAACATATCATCCATACAAAATTCGCCTCGTTCAAGAACTCCCCGAAGACGATTTTGACAGACGTTTGCAATTTTGTGAAACGATGATGGATATTTGTAACCGTGATAATAATTTTATAAGAAATGTGGTGTTTTCAGACGAGGCTACATTTTGTTTAAATGGTACGGTTAATCAACATAACTGCCGCTACTGGTCGCAAAGTAATCTTAATTGGGTACAAGAGGCTCATACACAACATCCCCAAAAATTGAACGTTTGGGCCGGCATTTATAACAAAAGAATCGTGGGACCCTCCTTCCTACAAGAAACTTTAAACGGAGATAGATATTTACAGCTCTTGGAGACACAAGTTATTCCGGCATTGGAGGTAAATGGACAATTACCAAATAATATCTGGTTTCAGCAGGATGGTGCACCACCCCATTACGCTCGCATTGTTCGAGATCATTTAGATAGGACATTTCATCACAGATGGATGGGAAGAAGGGGTACTTATGAATGGCCTGCACGAAGTCCCGACCTTAATCCACTAGACTATTTTCTGTGGGGTTACTTAAAGTCTAAGGTTTATGTTGATAGAGCAAGTAATTTGCAAGAATTACCTGCAAGAATAACTCAAGACATCCAGAGAATTACACCAGAAGTAATAGCTAATGCTACTAGAGAATTTAAAAACCGACTTGCTTATTGTCAAGATGTAAACGGTGCTCAGTTTGAACATCTAATACATTAGGTTTAGTTAAGTTAAATTTCAATGTTTTGAAAATCACTTAGATTTAGTTAATAATTATGATTATGTATTTCTTTATTGGATATTAGATTTTTCCTTTCCTTAATTACTTTTCTGTTAATATCTCTGTAGGTATTGAAGTAAACAATATCAAAGCCGATATTTTTGTATTCGCAATAAAATTTTTCATCAGAAATTAAAATACTATACAGGGTGTTTCATTGCAAATGTTAAAATCGACATTACTTCCGGTAAAACAGGAAGTTTAAAATTGTAAGAAAATTTGGGAAACAAATAGGCAATCTACTGCAGTATCCACCTTCCAAATTTCATTTTGATATCTCTAATAATTCCAGAGATATTTGCTTGGTTCCACACATTTGCCCATCACTGTATAACACAACTCGTTTTCATTCTCAATTAAGATCTTGCAAGAATTCCTTGCTGTCATCAATGACTCTTTTCTGGTATATTAATTTTGATCTACGCTCATAAATAAGAAATTTGGTATTATTATATTCTGACTTCACTTGACCACTCAATATTGTCGTTAAAGTGGTCAACTTGAATTTTAACACTTGATACAATATTCGAAAAATTAATTGACCTATTAGTGACAATTACGGTTCTTTAATATATTGAATGCAATAAGACATTATGCGGGTGCCATTGTTACATAATTGCGCCAACAATTCTGTATCTGCAGTAAGGTTATAAACAAGTCTGAAACTGCAATTTGATTGTCTATGTTGTAGAATTGCGATTTATTGTTTTTTTTGCTAAATTCTAGATTAGTGTTTGGTTTATAACAAATTGATGTACGGGGTTTTTGACGAGAAAGAAAGTTGTTCGTTTAATGTATTTTCTGCAAAACTTTATCGCAACAATGTACATCGTTTTTCCAAACAAATCTTGTTTTCATTTTCATTAAAGGTACTATGTTTTGGATTGGCCGATTCTTACAAAGCTTGTATTAAAGTGATTTGTTTCATTGCTATATATTGTATAAGAACTTTTTGTAATTTATCCTTAGATTAGATTGTAGCTTAATCAAAAAAAAAAAAAATCAACTAAAATATCCGATGACAAAACTGTTGATTGTTGAAGACAGATTTATAAAACTAGTCAGATTAGAGTCCAATTGTTTGGAATCACAAAAAGTACGCAAACTGAAGAGCTCCATTTAAAATGATGATAGTTTATTCAACAATGCGCTTTTAAATTGGTCATAAAATTCAGATGGTTGCTAATTGGCCAGAAAGTTATACCGTCACGATTTCAGAGTGGAAATTCGATTATTCAGTCGGCTGGTGCTATTGAAACAATGCATAATATTGCGTGCTTGAAATATCGAGCATACCAATAAAAGTCTTATGGTAATAAGCAAATCTATTACATCATTATAATAGGTAAATTATCTGCTCATGAATAAATTGTTAGAGCAATAAAATCGTGTTAGTTTATTTCTTGTTCATTTAATTAACATACCAACTCTATACCAGCCATTAGCTATATTATATCTATTTGAAATCTGAAGATTAACCGAATTCACATTATGGTCGATGGCAATTAACTAGGATAGGAAATTATTATGTAATACATTCCTTTTCAGATACTGATCGTTTTGTGTTTTGATATTATGTCACCACGTAAACCACTAATTACTTTTGTGGTTGTCTTCGGAAGCATATTTGTTCCGGTTTATCTCCGGGGACGAACTAGAGAGGTAACAGCTAGTTTATCATCAATATAAAAATTATTATAACAAGATAGAAGTGAAACACAAATGGTCAAATCTAGCCAATTCTTAACTTTAACATACTCTGCTTTATTTGATGTATAAATTAAAAACAAATAAAAATGTAAAAAAATAACTTACTTCTGGGCATAAGATACACATACATATGATTTTCTCGTCACCTAATAAGTGACGCACCAGTAAAGCCACTCTATTAAGAGGTTCGTAGTTATTCCTGCACTTTAACTTGTGCTGGTCAAAGATGCATACCTGCAACTTGCAGATGCCTAGTCAACTAAAAAGTAATGCGCCCGAATAGAGACTTTATTAAGAGAGTCCTAATTACACCCGCCGCTTACCCGAGCTTGTCAAAGATGCATACCTGCAACTTGCAGCTGCCTAGTCAACTAAAAAGTAATGCGCCCGAATAGAGACTTTATTAAGAGGGTCCTAATTACACCCGCCGCTTACCCGAGCTTGTCAAAGATGCATACCTGCAATTTGCAGATGCCTAGTCAACTAGAAAGTGACGCACCCGAATAGAGACTTTATTAAGAGGGTATTTACTCCTGCTGTTTACCCGCGCTCGTCAAAGATGCATACTTGAGACTTGCAGTTGCTAAGTCACCAAATGGTGACGTGCCCGAATAGAGACTTTATTAAGAGGGTCTTAGTTACACCCGCCGTTTATCCGAGCTTGCCAAAGATGCATATCTGCAACTTGCAGCTGCCTAGTCAACTAAAAATTGATTCGCCCGAATAGAGACTTTATTAAGATGGTCCAATTACATCCGCGATTACCCGAACTTGTCAAAAATGCATACCTGCAACTTGCAGCTGCATAGTCAACTAGAAAGTGACGCGCCCGAATAGAGACTTTATTAAGAGGGTTGTAATTATACCCGCTGTTTACGCAAGCTAGCCAAAGAGGCATATCTGTAACTGGCAGTTGCTGAAGTGAAATAAATGTCAAATAAAAGTGACGTGCCGAAATGGAGACTTGAGAGGCGTAGTTACTCCCGCCGTTTATTCGCGCTCGTTATGCATACATGCAATTTGCAGCTGCCTCGTCATCTAATAAGTGACATGCACGACTGGAGAGAGACTTTATTGAGAGAATCATAGTTACTCCTGTCGTTTACAACCGCTCGCCTAGGATACATACTTGCATCTTGCAGCTACTCAACATCACATTAAGTTACGCGCCTGTATGGAGATTTTAGTAACAGGGCTACAGTTACTTCTGTCTTTTGCTATAATATCCATAGTATATCAAAACCAAACTGTTTGTAGCTCAACCAAAAAAGATCTACCAAAGTTCTACTTTTATATACATCAATTTGGAATGTGAACAATGAACACATTGTACTGAAGGATTAATAAGTTGTGTCCAAAAATTACACAATCACTGGAAATTACACCAAACGTTTGACATGAAAATTCTTTTAACTAATTAGATTTTATACCAAACAAAAAATAAATTATTAATAATATAATCAAATCCGTTAAGACTTACGTAAGCTTCACGGAGATGAGATGTTTTCCTACACAGGGTCGACACTTGAGTAATTCACTTTAAAAATAAATAATGTGTAAGCATCACCTGCTGACGGGCTAGTTTCGTTCACAGACCACAAAATGCTCCTAAAAAGTTTCACTTCAAAAATCATCCGAAAGCCAATGGAACGCAAACGGAAAATATTTATACATTAAAAGCTGTCAGCTATATAATATTTGTTAAAGAGTTTTTCTATTGGGTGAAAACTTCATGACAGTCAAATTCCCAAACAATGTTTAAGAATGATGATAAAAAGAATTCTGGAAAATAAAACTGATTTGGATGCAGTGCCTTTTTTCAGTACTTAAACGCTGCACTTTAATCCAACACCGTTAGTAGAACGCATTTCATTGATTAAAATGGCGAATTTAAATTAGATTTGTTAGAATTATTTCAAACCGCTACCCATTGTGCATGAAATTCGCGTCCAAAACGGACGCATTTACTAGGCGGGCGTTCATTTAGGGAGATTATTCCGAGAACGGTCATTCCAGGAAAGCCCTCGGGCCTGACCCTCGTTATCGAATGATTTTTGAAATAGATAGCTACAGTTTTATAATTAAAAGTCACTAGTTAGCTATTATATAACATTTACGTCAAAGTGAAAAAGCGAGTGTCCCACTACAATACGTTTCGAATTCAGACGAGACTTGTGGATTATGATAAGTGTAATCAGGAAAGGGACCAGTCGAAAATACAGAAAAGTATGTAGAGAACCTTAGAGAATGAGAGAGCAACCAAAAGGGAAACATTATTTAGCAAACAATAAAAGCTTCAATCGAAGAATTTTTACGATCTACGAAGACACCAGATTACTGTAAAACAGACCACCAGCGGCGAATAGTATTTCCATACGTAGTTTTGCTATATATTTGAAAGTCCCGTAAAAACTGTGCGGTTTTTCTACCATACAAAACAGTTTTCAGACAATAACCAACATGACCAGATAAGAATCAGTGTATGGTAACCAAGTTTATACAATATCATGTCCAGATTGTCCAAAAAAGTCCACTGCTAATTGTATAACCAATTATTCTTGCTTCAACCGACAGCCAGTTCTGTACTGAATGCCTTCTCAATCACTTTTACTGCAAACTGGGGAGTAGGAAGATCGATTATCTTGTCACGATATTCAAACTCTGCTAGTTCTGTGTAATCGTTATTCTGATTACTTTTTGTCTGGTGATGAGAATGGCTTCAAAGTAGGAGTCGAAATATCTGAACATAAGAAATTTAAACAACTTCTCAACGACTGAAAAGGCAACAGTGACCATGAACAATGCGACCTGTAGATGCTATTGGTGGTTTGATAGATACTTGAGAAAAAATAACTTTTTTCTCATGTGTTACGTTATTTCCGAATTAAATTATAAAAAGAAACCAGAAAATGCCACAGGTCAACTTCAGAAACCATTGTTTTGTGGTGGATAGAGCTTACGAATAGGGATTAAGAAGTAAAGCAATAAAAATCTCTAATTACATTGTAAAAGCAAAGATTATACAACTTGCGACTCTGAAAAACGGATATCAAAAACCCAAGCAGTTGCTAATTTTCAGATTGTAGTTCTTGTTCTTTTCACACTACTCAACAACAAATTGATACAGACCGGGAAACGACATGAAAAAAACTTGATAAAGATATTGTATAACGAAACAGCGAACAAAATAAATCAGTGTAAATCTTGAAGTGTCTTTTTGTGTTTATAATCCTTGAATTTGGCATAAACCATCTGCCATTAGAAGGATGCAGTTAAAAAGCCAAGAAATGTATAATTTTATGAATTATTGATTTTAATAAACAGTGAAACGCTGGTGAGTGAGTATGTTCCACATTGACAGTTCGTGTGAGTCTAACGAGATGGAAAGGTTGATATATAATTGACGGAATATCTTTTTGATGTTGTAAGTGTTTCAGAGCACTTTATAAGAGAAGGAAATCTGATTAATGACAATTTAAATGTTCTTGTATGTGTTTTCAGCGGGAAGTTAAAGTATGATAGCGAAAAGTCAATGTCTGTAAAATATGATTTTAAATTGAATGTTGTTTCAATTTCTTGCCTTGATAATATCTATATTAAAACTAACATAATTTTTTTCGAAGCAGTCTGACTAAGTACCACAGGTTTTGCTGTTCCGACTAATGAAAGTGAAAATACTTTACCTTTCAGGAATATTCAAATTGAAAAAAATACAAAAACACTCATTTACGTAGGTAAAATAACAGAGTAATCTGGTTCAAAGTAAAATTAGTAACCATAATAACTTTGCAAAAGGTAAGCTAGGGAAAATACAAAAAAGGTAACAAAATTGAATATCTAACAGATGGCAATAATGTAAACAATGTTTGGAATAGCTATGTACGCAACAAAAGTATCGGTTTAGCAAAAATAGAAAAATTTGTAAGCAATGAAAGTAAACCAAATCAATCAATCAATCATTTAATAATAGTGCTCATATCAAACGAAAAATACTGGTAAAAAATGAATATAAAAAATTCTGGTGCACTGATTATCTTAAACTGAATACTTTTTTCGATCTAAGTTCAGGGACGGATCTAGAGTCGAGCTTCGGAGGAGGATCTCTTACGAAATTTACAAAAATAGGGGGAGCTTCTTCGAATGACAGACATTGGTCTTGTATTTCATGGGGTTATTGTTTTAAAAATAGTGGATTTTCGCGTTAAATTCACAATAATGGCTTCATTTTATGCTTGTGGATGTAAGAATTCCTTGTTCTATTTTATGGAACTCAATGATCTTCAAGCTCTCGGAGGGGGCGATCGCTCCCATCGCCTCTCCCTGGATCTGCCTCTGTCTTAGTTTTAGTACTACTTCAGACCAGAGGTAATCTTTTTCACCCCTTTAGTTTTATGTTACATATTTATGTTATTACTTGAATTAGAATAAGTGGAATTAATAAGCAAATACATTATTCTACATTATTCAAAGTTTTTTAGTATAGCTGTTATTATAAATGTTTACAACAGCTGTGAAACATTTAGATAGTCATAAAAAAAATCTACGTAAGTTGTGAAATTCTTAGTAAAAGTAAGTAGTTTATGATAAATACTTGCACTAATTTAAATTTAGAACATAAACTGTTCTCTAGTCAATTTTATATTTATAAAAATATACATACACGACTAGGAAAATAGTAAAGAAAAGGCTCCTAACAAATTTATTTCTTGCTCAAATAGTGGAGCAAACGCTCGGTGACAAATGATAAAGCGCAAGAGTTACAAAACATAAATCTGGAAGATATCTTTTACCATTGAGATTTTTCCCGACGCTTTTGAATTTGTCAAAAGTTCTTCCTCTACATAAGAAATGTATATAGTGATGGACATATGGACGCATGTCTATTATGAATATTAGTTACATTCTGATATATGTCATGAATTGTCACATATTTGGTGTCATTACCCTTTGGGTTAAATATATTAGTTAAGCCTTGAAAGTAAATTGTCCTATGCTATTTCAACAGGTTATGGGCCCAGTCTTGCCTGCTTTACAGTGGATAACTTGTTGAACTCAAGGGAGTTAACCTTTACTGGTTAGTAGTAATTCAATGATTATTGACAAACTCACGGGTCGCAATAATTGGGCAAGTTGGAGTTTTGCTTTCAAATATCACTTGCAACATGAAGATTTATACAACTGCATTTTGAGAGAACCAGATCCAACCGATCAAAGAAAGGTAAAATAAGATATTGTAGCCCAATCTAAATGATTACTATTAGTGGCTTCACTATTATGTGTACACATTCAAGAAGCCCAAAATGCAAAACAGATATGGGACAATTTAGCAAAAGTATTTGAAGATGGTGGATTAACCCGAAAAGTTAGTTTGTTAAGAGAGTTTGTGAATACCAATAGAAAAGTTTATCAGTGGACGGCTATGCAAACAAAATAATGACCGCGGATGATAAGTGGTTGGGCACATTAATGCTGGCAGGATTGCCAGAAATGTACAAGCCTATGATTATAGTATGCTGACTTGGTCAAAAATAAATTGTCCTCTATTCTTTCAACATATAGAAACACTACTCAAACAAAATTTTCTATGAGGTGAACATTTAAATTGTGTGAACTTTCCAAGACTTTTAACATTAACTTTTGTTAAAAATTTCAGAAAAAAATTAATAAAAAAAATTAAGAAGAAAGTTGCTAAAGGTTGAAAATTAGTAATTTTGAAACCATTTTTATGAGTAGATTTACTGATGTAATAGAAAATAGAATATGTATATTTATAACGTTGTTTTCTAGCAGTGATTGCAGTAGTTAATTCTAATTTACTAAAAATTATTCATTTCAGACTTCATTGAAACTTCTGGGACCCGCTAAACGGTGTCATCACCGTCTTGATTTCATTAATGAAAAGTAAAAGCTCAAGGATATAGCCCAGTAATATAATATGGCAACCAGATTACCATAAACAACAGCAATATTGTTTGAATAAATATCATTGAGGTCTATTTTCGAGGATACTAACTGAAGATCTTTCGAACTCTCTCTGTCTGTAAAAGTCGATAAAAGGGAGACAACAGCACCATTTAGAGTTGCCATCTTCCAAAAGATTCAACTTTCTATTCATGAGTGCTTTCAGGAGGTTGTATACTATCCGTCAGGATTACGCCACGAATGGGAATAATGAAGCAGTCCACGCAATTTTACGCACATTTAACAAACATGTTAGGTGAAAACGCCTTTGAGAGAGCTTTGGTTACTGATATCGAATACAGAATGATCCTTTTGTGTTTACCCATTAATACCAACAGTTTCGGAGGCTTATATTTTCCCCGGTAAGAAAAATCCGAAAGGTTTTTGTTTATGAGTATAGTGGGACTAACTACAAAATGTTCGGATAAAATATATCTCTCAATTTACGGGATTTGTAATTCACGTTATTTATATTTGCTCTTTTATACTGGAATCTCTAGAGCAGCAATTTAGAAAACGCATTCATAGTTGCTGTACTAGAGCCGATTTAAAACTCAATGCAACGTTCACTTTAATTTTTGACCCCTCGAGGGTCTGATTATTTTGCCTGTTCATTAGGGTGTTCTCTTCCCAGTTTTTTCCTGCAACAGATTCGAAAAATTGTCCCGATTATTGGTTGCCTGTAAAAAAATTCTTATTCACAGATATTCTGAGAGAAAAGGATGTTTACAATAAGTTCAGCCAGTATTTGTGTACATAAATAGTGTTCTGAATTTTGTGTGAAATTTATCTGTTTTTAGAGACGTTATTCTGAAATTCTAGCTTTGATATAATTTTTTCGACAAACAGGAAAATTGTATTAATTGTTTCCAAATTGCCTTCATTTTGTTCCCCATTTATTATTTTAAGAACTTATATGTGAGTAGGAGTGCTGAGTTTTGTATCCCTTAATGATTCGTTATCATAGAATAGAGAGCAATAAAATAATATATTTTTTAAATTAACTTTTATTTAGTTAAAAGGGAATTAATTATTTAATAATTCAAAGTAAAAAATTAAAATATAAATTTAAGTTAAATTTGTCATGCATATATACAGTAGCTATATTCTAGGTCAGAATAACGCCCCTCTTGGTAACGCAGATAGGTAGGCTATAGGGACGTATATAAATTTAGTTTTTTTATCAAAATATATAATGTAATGTCAGCGCTTAACTTTTTCAAATTTATATATATTTTGTATGTTTGCTATGAAGGAGTTATAGTCTCTACATCCCACATCTTAGTTATATCCTTTTTAGGGTTCCGTATATACAAATACGGATACCCTTATAATATCAATCCGGATTTCTTCCTTTTTCACATCACAGAAATTTTCTCCTAAACTACTGGACAGAGACGTTTGAAAATTGGTATCAGTATTTATTTAGTGACGCGATTATGGTTACTTCTGGGGGGAAAAACTAAAAAAAAAACGACCGTTTCCACCCCTTATCTCCGAAACTATAAGCCGTACAATTTTGAAAAAATATAGAGGTGTAGGCTCTCATCTGAATTTTACCGAAAAATAAGGAGAAACCTCTACTATTAATTTTGGGGCACAAATTACAGAATTAAATGGAAAATATAAAATTAAAATTGTTTCTAACACATAATGTAATATATCAAATGAAAGGGCTCATTATGGCGAAATCAAATATATTTTTTTCGTATTTTTAAAATAAATTATATTAAGGATATTAACAAAAATATAACATATCTTACTTTATCTCCTAAACTATAAGACGTAAAAATTTGATAAAATAAGGAACTTTACTGGAAAAATAAGAAGAAAAATTACGAAGAAATCCCTAATAATAATTTTGGGAGTCAAATTATGGAATTAAACGGAAAATAAAAAAATATTTTCTAACGCATCATGCAAGAAATCAAATGAAAGGGCTTATTATGAGGAATACAAATATATATTTTTCATATTATTAAAATTAATTGTTTACAAGAAATTAACAAAAATATTCATTTCCCGGTTTATTTCCGAAACCATACTAAATAAGGTTTTGAAAATAATTAAGGGTATTGGGGCTCACTTGAAATTTATAAGAAAAAAAAACGCAGATATTATAGAATTAAATGGAAAATAAAAATTAAATTTTCAAACTCATCATGTAATATATCAAATAAAATGTGAATTACAAATATATCATATCTTTAAATCATTCGATTAAAATATATTAAGAAAAATATTAAACATCGACTTAATTCCCACTTCATAAATTACACTATCTAAAATTTTGAAAAATATATTTTATTTATATTTGTAAATAATTTGTCTAAAAGATTTAATGATTTATTATTTAAAACTTGACCTATTTTCCCCTTTATCTTCCAATCTAAAGAGCCTAAAATTCAGACAGTTGGTCATAAAAGGCTTCCCTGAAAGTTTATTAGTAAAATAAAACTCTAATGTTACTTTTTGGGGGCCAAATTAGAGAATTAAATACATACTTTTATAAAAATCAAGAGAATCATGTATCCGATAAAATAAAAAGTATATGTCTGGAAAATAAAAGTGTATATTTTTTATAAATTTAAAACGCTTCTTTCAAAAGATATTAGGGCAAATATAATAAGAAAATGCACTCATTCCCTGCTTCTCTGAAAGTGGAATATTAGAATCTTGAAAGTGTTACGGAACCCTTAGTATGCGAGTTCAACTCGCACTTGACTAATTTATTTACTTTTTGATATTGAATATTGAAACTTAAAAATTTAACAATATCTATTTTCAAAAATCAAAATTTTCTGTAATGAACCTATAGTATGGGATAAAACTATGGAAATAGACTTTGAAATTTGAGATCTCTAACTGACTTTTTATTGAAATAATAATTCTTGCAATATTTCATAGCTAATTGGAACACATTATATAAAATTGAGGTAGACCATTATTTATATTTAGCTTTCATCCATTACATCTCCCCTAGATCATTTATGGTCCAGTAATTTTACAATGTGTAAATCTACATTAAATTTTCAAACTGAAACGGTTTGATAAAGAAACACTTTTTTATGACGAATTTAAAGCATGACATATTCAAAAAAACAAACAGAGCTATCAACGAAAACGTTTTTTAGTGCTATTTCATGTTATAACTACTGAAAACTTCATTATTAAAATTCGAATTTAATTTTTTATATAACAAATGCATGGCAAAAATTTAATACTAAGAATTTGCTCATTGGTAAGATAATGATTTTAAGGAAAAATCGTTTGCTAGAAAAAGGGAAAAATGTAATTTTCAATTAAAAATTTGTTTTAGTTCTTAAAAATTAATATTCAGGAACATTTTCTCGTTATAATCATTTTATTTATATTTTATTATCTACGTAGGGTGTCCACTTTGTATCAGTTTTACTGTTTGGCGCTCTAATTTTGCACTTAATTTTTGTTAATTTTTTTTTGTATTTATACCTTCTTTTTATTATACTTACACATTGTATATATATATATATATATATATATATATATATATATATATATATACAAATAATGTGCAAAATAAACCCCCGGGGTATATCCATAATATATCTATTGTCTTCATTACTACATAAAATAAAAACAACCATGTCGGACTTTTGCGGAAAAAATTGTTTTTTCAATTTTTTACATAATTTCAAATTTTTCTCTTAATTGACAATTGATTGATTAACTTTTAAGTTTCCATTTTATGTTCATTTGCCAGGAGCTGTTGCCATGTAACTCTACAGAGGGTGTCTTAATTTTTTAACAAATACACAGGGCATATCAGTTAAGTAAACTACTCGTCGGATAGCAAATAAAAGCATTGAATAGAGAATAAAAATATCTTTCAAATAAGGTATCACAAAACTATTTGGAAAAAAGTTGATAGTGCTCATTTGGCACGGGTAATGTGGCAAACTTAGTATGATTGACATTTTTCGTGGTTCTTCTTCTTGATCGAGATCTGTTTCCATTCAAGAATTAATCAGGGGGCAAAAAAAGTCCTCACTGTGTTCTTTAGGTTCTTTAACTATAATTTATTTATTAGACTACAGAATAAGATTAGCCACAATAACAGCAAGGATTGTTAAAATTTTAAATTTTCTAGTAAGTAAAAATGCTTCCGAATTCCCCAGTTTAACAGTGTGCGAATAACATCCAAAGATTATACCAATTAGTAGCATTATTATTTTTAATTGAAACCCATCAGCTCATCAGCTGTTGCGACATACTACACCAAGGTTCGAGCTCATATATAGATTTTTAATGAACTTAAATTTCCGTAAACTTGTATCCGGCATTGTATACCGAGCTTGAAATGATGGCCTTGTGTATTCATGCGATAAAAATATGCGTAAGCACGCTGTTAAATGTTTGTATTATTCTTTCTTTCGTACAATTAGTATAACTTTGTCCTACAACAACACAAGACTCTTGTAATGACCTAATTCAAGATGAATTAGTGAATTGAAAGGAATTCGTTGAACGAAATTGAAGGTTTCGTGTTTGCCTACATTTTTGTTCTCTGAAAAATGCCTAATATTTTAGTCAGCGAGTATACTTTCTATGAACTCATGTTGGCCATCTTCGAAATTTATGGTTGAGAAGTTAAGATATATAGAATTTAAAAAAATCTAGTGTCGCACAAAAAGATGTTTAATTTTTAGTATTTAGTATCTGAAAGACTATTGCAGATATCGCAAATCTTAAAAAGACTCTCAAGGGCAGGACATATTCAAAAAGAAAGTTTTAATTCCCGAAACTCTGAGAGCGATACTTATACCTTTAATTTAAAGGTTTTTTGTCCGATTAAATATGACCCACATAGCAAAATATATTGCAGAAATATTGCAATACGGGTGATAAACTAATGATATTACAGAAAAGTTACATGGTGATATATAAATAAGCAATATTTTTTTCAATATTGCGGTAATATTTAATATCGCAGATGTATCGTAGCAATACTACTGCAATATTATTGGCAATATAGCTGTGATAAAATACTAGCGGACATTTAATATTTCTGCAATCTGACATTAATATTTTTGACAATATCACAACGAATTTGTGACATTCTCCTGATATTGTTGCAATAGATTTTGCTATATGGGGCGGGTTAAAGAACATAGAAACTTCTAAGTTTCAAACTAACAAATTATACAGGAAAATAGAAACTCTAATAAAATGTAAAAAAATATTAATGCACTTATTGACAAAGAAATCGCAGCGCACAGAAGGAGAGTTTAAATTTAATATTGTTTTGGTTTCATGTAGTAAAGTTTTTTTTTATCAATTAATAGATATTGTAGTCGTTCTTTGCATTTTTTTAACTTAACAAAAAACAAACTGATGGGATTCAAAATCGATGATTAGTAATGTCCAAATGGCTAGAGTACGTGTAAGCCGAATATATCGCCAGCTAAGTTAATTTGAAATGGGTCGAATTATTGTTTTAGGGAAGGCGGATTTTTCATTTCGAGAAATCGCTAACTGTACGAACAGAAATCCAAGTACTGTTGTCAGACGTGGTTTGGTAATACCCAAAATCTGAGAAGAGTAGGCACCGGACATCGAAGGGGCATAAATGAAGTTCTAGGTCGATGTCTAAAACTTATGGCCTTCAGAGATTGATTTTTGACAACTCGAAATTTGGCTAATGAGTGGTTAGGAGAACAAGGTCAGTTTGTTTTACCGCCGTATAAGGTCTTGTGGACTGCAGCATTATCGACCCCATCTTGTGCTACCTCTGACCGCTGAGCATCGCCGGCAACGACTACAGTTGTGTAGAGAATGACAACATTGGAATGTGGAATGACATCAGGTCATCTTCTCTGATGAATCTAGATTCTGCTTGGGTGGACATGATGACCGAAGAAGTGTTAGACCTTAATTTGATGTTGAGCGACATGTACACCGAGCAGTACACGTCATGGTACGGGGTGCTATTGCACATGGAGGTAAGTCACCTTTAGTCGAGGTAACATGACAGCGCAACGTTATCTTCAGGAAGTAGTGGAGCCATATATACTCCCTTACCTTAATCGGATCAAGGATCAAATATTTCAAGACAATGCTTGGCCTTATGTAGCTAGAATTAACTTCATCTTTTTTGAACAGACCCATATGAATCTGTTGCCGTGGCCGCCTAGATCCTCCGATCTTTCGCCCATAGAACATGTTTGGGATATGATAGCTAGAAGACCTGGAAATTTATCCCAGCCCCCACTTTGAAGGTTCTAAGACATGAAATTCGGGTAGCTTGGGATAGTATTCTTCAAGAAGAAATAGATTTTAATCATTTACTCTTTACTAAATAATAATAATAATAAATCTTCAGCTAAAATATACAGCTACTGATAACGACCCCAGATTTGAAGTTCCGTCTCCGAATACAGAAATGTATCACACAATATACAAAACTGTATAGACAATCGGTAATCAGGGCAATTTTTCTAAATTGCTTTACTACACTTTGTTCCCCATTTACAATTTGAAAAACTTATCTGTTGCAAGACAGAACCCCAATGAACAAATAAAATAATTACTTAAAAAAGTTTCACTTCAAAAATAATCATTCGATATGCAAATATACATGGTACTCCATTCAATATATTAATTGCTAATAATGTTGCCGTCAAAATCTTTAAGGCGCTGCAGCAACTTGTGTGTATCATAATAGTAGGTGTATCATGTGTAGCGCTTGATTAAGGATACACACCACATGCTTCTTGTCTTAGCAGGATAAATTGTTCTTAGCTGACGGGGATTCCAAATATAAAATTATAATTGTAATTGGAATTCAAGACAGCTCTGTGGGAAAGTAAATCGTACATGAATGATATTTCCATTTGCAGTGTAATTTTGCATTCACCATACTCCGCAGCTAGCATTCTAGCTAATAAATAACGAAATTTTCACTTTACCGAATACACCTAATCAAAATTTGCATGAAATTAAAGTAAAACATATTGATGCAAAAAATAATTACGTTGGAAGTGTTCAAATTGCACTCGCTGTGTTTCTTTTACTTTTATTAGTCCTTATTGGATAAAAGGGAATAGCGACGCACAACTGGGAATTAGACAGCGCCGGAAATAATGGATGAAAAAGGAGCTAGATATCCGCGATGGACATTCAGATAATAGTCTGCACAGATTCCACTTGTCCACTGATGAGATTTTTCAAACGTTCTCTCGCTGGGAGCTTAATAATGAAATAAACTGGACCAGAAAAAACCGACGCGTATAGCTGAGCACATTGTTAAAACTCCGTATTAAAGAGCTGAAGAGCTGAATGGACGTGAATATTTTAAACGTTGTGATCGCGTTTACGTTAGGCCAGCTGTTATTGAATACCTTGGCGATTGAATTAATTTACACTTATAGTCGTACGTTTCAGTTATTTAGTAACAGAAAAACAAACGTATAAATAAGTAATTCAGTAATGAATTTCTTAGAACACGTATGTGTTTGATTATTGCTTCTATCTTTACTTGGTGTTTAATATTTATTAAAATGAACACACTTAGGTAATTTTCACTTATATTTATTTACTATTGTCAATATTGTTTCACCAGTTTACTGGCTTCTTCAGTATACAAAGTAGAACTAAATGCTAAATACCTAAAACTCTTACAAAGAAATATAGATATGCAATTACTATTGCAGGTACTATTAACAGGATTATTATGGGATATTTAAGCAGGTAGGAGTGAAATACCACTATTAAGAAAACAAAATATTGGAATGGACAGTTTTAAATGGAATAAATTATGTCTGCAATAAGATTACTAGCCATTACACGCGGTTTCACCCGCGTATGGAATATGGAATTCTTTGCAAAAAGAAATAGATTATGAAACATATAGGTTATCCAATATAACAATTTATTTCTATGTTGAACCACCTTACATAACTATAAATCTACCAATCCCGAATATATTTCACCCAAACTGAAAGTGCTTATGGGCCACCCCATAAAACAATTTATTATTTTTCTGCACCGCCTTGTATAACTGTAGCTTTGTTTCATCCTATAGTGCAACAATCCTGTATATGTTGCTGTTTATTTGTCACCCAAGATAACATTTTTAATAACCATAATTCTACTCCACCCTATATTTCAGCTATGCAACTGCTTATGGTCTACGTTATATAACAATTATTTATGACACCTATTTTTTGAGCCAACTATAATTACCTTCCACCTTATATTTTAAACACCCTTTATATGCAACTTTTTCTAACATTTTGTTAAACACAATATATAACTATAATTTTGCTTCGCCCCATATTTCAGGTATTCCATATAACAAGATGATAGTATTTATGGTCTAACTCATATAACACATTTTGTAAACATTTTTTAATCCACCCTATAATACTATAATTCTAAGTCCCTAATCTCAACTACCTCATATATACAACTATTTATGGACAACCCAATATAACATTTTTTGTATAAATATAAATCCATCAATTTCCAACAAATTTCACCAAAACTGCTTGTGGGGCATCCTATGTAACAATTTTTAATTACTTAACTACTTAACTCTGTGCAACTGATTATGAGCTACTCTATTTCACAATTTTTCCTCATATTTTTGAACCACAGTATATATAATTTCACCACACTTCAATTAAACCACCCTTCATTTGGATTTTTTCTAATCTTGTTTTTATCTCACTGTGTAATTATAACTTGACCTCGCCCTATATTTCAGGTACTTCATATATGCAACTGGTCATGCCCTACCCATATAACAACATTTTCCTAACAATTACCTGCACTGTATAATTATTATTCTACTCCACTCTATATTTCAACAACTACTTATGAGCCACACAATATAACATTTTTGCACCACCCTGTATACTTAGAATTCTAGTCTATCCTATATTTCACCTATCTGGTATATGGCATTGCTTGTAGATGGTAACATTGATTTACAATATTTTTTAAACCCACCGGTATATCTGCCATTATACTCTACTACATATTTCAACCATCCTATATATGCTACTTGTGAACTACTTGTGGATATAAATCATATTTTTAACCACCCTTTAAACTATAATTTCACTCAATTTTATTAGTTCAACTACCCTGTATAAACAACTGCTTCTAAGATTTTTTCAACCCATTTCATAACTCTAATAATATCCTAACTGCTTACATAACACACTTTTCTGCCCTTATTTCAACCACATTGTATAAGCAACTACTTATGAGACTAACAATATAACATTTTGTTATCCAAATATAATTCAACTTCACCAGTTTTTCAGCCACCTGGTATCTGCAACTAATTATGGTCCACTCAATATACTTTTTTCGAACCAGCCCGTATAACTTCCCCCTTATTTCAACCACATTGTATATATGCAGCTGCTTAAGGGCCACCTTATATACCTTTTTCTTTCAAGATTTTTTAAATCCATGTAATTCTCCTCCGCTCTAATTTTCACCTATTCTATATCTGAAACATCCTGTAAAATTATACTTGATATATCAGTTTTTAAAATCGAAACGTTCTCATTGGCATATTCTGAATTTGAATAAAAGCTAAAGTGACGCTAGTATCTAATATTTGGTGCGTACGGTGGAACCAATTGACTAATTGTGTGTTACCGAACGTGGTAGTAGTTTTTTCGCTATATCTACTGTTTCTGTCAATGTGGGGAGATAAAATGTACACTAGATTATAAGTCAAACTATACTCTTTGCAACAAAAAAGATTCAGCAAAATCAGTTGAGTAGTTCTTACGTGATGCCCAATCAAACAAACAAACAGACAACTACAATTTTATAGTATAGATTATATAATTCTATTGAAATGATTAAGTAATGGGGATGAATTGGTTTCGGCATGATCATCAAAAAAGCAACTAATTGTATCTTTTAGAGTCACTAGAAATTAACACAAACAAAAATTCACCATACCTCTGGAATGATCAAACCGAAACCAATTCATCCCCATTACTTAATCTTTTCAATAGAATTTTATAATCTATATAAATATTTTGTTCTTTCTTAATAGTGGTATTTCCCTACAACCTAAGTGTGTTTATTTAAATCATGTGATTAATAGGACACTGTTTACCTCACATAAAAAAATTCCTTCTAAATAAATAATAAATACATCTGGGGTCCCACAGGGCTTCAACCTGGGACCGTTGTATACCCAATACAACAATTTAATATACTCTATAAGAAAGAACGGGAGGATTAAAATGAGAGGGTGAGAGAAGAAATGTTATTTTGTTAGAAGCTTTCACTTCCAGCGATTAGGCATATTGACCGTCACGATTTTTTTCGTTTAAGCACCATTTTACAGTATGTGTAATGTAAACAACAACATCTGAGCGATGATGTACCGAGTTATAGCTTGCCAAGTTTTAATAATATTGTTTTGGATAGCTTGCACAACCAAATAGTAGCTCAAAAAAGCTTTTTTTCGCATTTGTTTTTTTTTCTGTTCCTGTCAAAATATACATTCTGTTCTAATAATGTGTTAATAAACGTGTGGTTATGCCGATTGGTTAAAATTTGGAACAGTACTTAGAATGTGCTGCACTACGAATTGCTGCAAATGAGAATGCCATGAAAGACTACCACAATAGTTTTGCTTATCACATGGAGTTGTTATGTGGAACCCATAAATAAGTAACAACTGGTGGGTAGCGCAAAAACGGACAAACAACATATCAGACTCGAATGAGCTTCGCGTAAATCCAAAGCAGTACTTCTAAGACGAACAGAAGGTGAAAAATTCATGGAAATAAAACAAAAATCATGATTGATACGACTACAATTATGTCGCGAAAAAGTATTAAAGACCTTGGTGTTTATCTTTACCAGCAAGAGACTTTAATAGACCAATCTACTTTACTATATGAAGCCCCAGTTTGGTACTCGACAATGAAAACCAAGAAATTTAAAAATATGGAGTAAAGCACTATTGTGAAATTTCGATAACATAATAATAACCAAAAAGAAGAATCGATCAAGACTTGGAAGAAGCAGAGGATACAAACTAAGAAACAGGAAGTATGGATCAAAATATTAATTCCAGAACTAAGAATATGGGTAAAATAAAAAAGATGCTACACAGATTACCAATACAGGTGGAAGACACTGCTGAGCACATATTTTTGAGATGCAAGAAACACTAAAGAACTCGAACAGAATTAAAAACCATGATCGGGAAGAGAGTGATCTCAGATGAAATAATAAACGTTACGAATGAAGATGACACAGTAAATAATTAGATTAGGAGAATAATAATGTCAAAGGAGATAAAAAATACTCGAATTATTGTATAAAGCGCAGAAGATCTGTTAACGCAAGTTAGAGACAGCAATTCTGGCCAGGGTCATATAGATCAATATGTCAACTAGATACTCAGAGCAGACTAAATGAGGTCATAATTAAAAATGGAATAAATAGAAAGATAAAAAATGGGGCACAGGTTTTACCAGCGAAAAGTTTACTGCAATGGCCATGACTATATCAACAGAGCGGAACAGCAAAAATTTTGACGTCAGAAATGCCTTCTTTACAGCTCATAGATAATAGAAGATATAAAATTCAATAGAGAGAATATGTTTCAAATGAGCCAAGGGGTTACCCAAAGCTCCGAATTGTGATCTAGTCTGACAAGAAAAATAAAGGTGGATTCTGACGGAACAATCGATGAATAAACTAACAGTAACAGAAGGAGTAACGTAGCATCAACTTTTGGGCATAACATTCAAGCAACCTGAATAAGAAACATAGCAAAAATAAAAGATGTTACCGAAGCAATAGCGGAATTCAAATGGAACCAAACGGAGTATTTAGCAATCAATACTGAAATGGAGACCTTATTTGGGGAAAAAAATATAGGGGATGTATAATGCGATTGACAGGAGATTTAAACGCACCTATAGGACTGATGTGGATAAGAGGTGCCCAAGAGACAAGTAAGAATCAGGGATGACCTTGTACAGAAATGGCTCAAAGAAGAAGGCTGTTCAGATGTATAGTGTAGTTTGTACTGAATAACCTTTTAAAATCAACCAAGCCTAGTATTATACAGCGTGGAAGAGCCAATTGGAATAAATTTGATAACGAATAAAGGAGGGCGTGTTGGGAAAAACGCTTAGATACGTCAATTTGTATATCTAAATGCGCATTTTTTCAACTACAAAAAATTATATAGGGTGTGACATGAACCAGTGGCCAATACGAACTTTCTTATTTTAAATACAAGCCTCTGTATATTATTAATTTTTTTGGATTCTCCAGAAAATTTAGGCATAATTCATGTACAATGTCCTACACCTGTTTCAACTGTTTCGGAAATATTAAATGTTTTCAAATTTTAGACAAAAATTAATATTAAAAAAAGAAAATTATTTTATCTCACAAACTCGCTACATTAAACTCAATACTTAATTCGCATTTAGTTTTTGATATTGAGATAGTAAACAAAAACTATTCCTGCGTTACTTTTTACTGATTTGAAAAAAAAACAGGTTTGTTTATTCTCGTCAAAACTCATAGACAACAAGATGCTACTTGTTGTCTGCCTGCATGACAGTGGTGATCAGTGTCAAGTGCTATTGTCGTTTGAATCTCGTTAACTATAGGTAATAATATCAGAAAAATGGATCACTAACAGAAATGACAGAAAATAAGCATTCTACAAATGATTGGTTATGGAGATAACACAGGGGCACAAATGGAAGTTTCTCGCTTATTTTAAGAAAATTTTCCAAATTTGCCGCCGGTGTCCCAAGGAACAATTAGTAAAATAGTAAAGCAGTTTCGCGAGTTTGGGCATGTGAGACAGATACAAAATCTAGCTTTCAATGCAATGCAAGTGATAATACGCAAATGGATATTATGCCTGAGTTTCAAGAAAACCCATATAATTCTGGTCAAAAAGTAGCCCCACTGTTCAAGGTTAGCCACACATCAATTTTTCGAGTATTAAAAGAAAGTAAAATGCATCACTATAAAATGATGCCTACTCAGGAGCTCATAAAAGACAATTTCGATAGGAGAACGTATTTCTGTGAATAAATGATGAAAGCACATTTACACTTCACGGTCATGTTAATCGTCAAAATTGCCGCTATTGGTCTAATGAGAATCCTCACTTAATGTTTGGGCAGGAATTGTTGGAAATCATATCGTATTTAATTGATAGCAACTTGAATGGAGATAAATATTTAGAACTACTTCAAAATAATATCGTGCCAACTTTGACAAACTTATACCCTGATTCAGTAAACCCACAAGTTCCTGCCAATACAATATGGTTTCAGCAAGATGGAGTACCGCCCCATTACGAAATCAATGTCCGGCAGTACCTGACCCAAATTTTTCCAAATCGGTGGATTGGGAGGCGCTGATCGAGAGAATGGCCAACACGATCTCCTGATTTGACGCCACTGGACTACTTTTTGTATGGATTTGTCAAAAGTACTGTATACAAAAGTAAACTTAGATATCCTAAAAAGACGAATCACGATTGCGATTAGATCAGTAATGCCTGAGATGTTGAGTCTCTTTTTTTTATATTATTAAGAAATAATCAGGATTACTTATTAGGTTTTAAAGTTAATATAGCGAATTTGTGAAATAGAATAGAATTTTCGTAATAAACCTGAAACCACTTAATATTTCCGTAATAGTAGGACATTGTACATGAATTATGTCTAGAATTTTCTGGAGAATCCAAAAAATAAATAATATTGAATTTAAAATAAGAAAGATGGTATTGGCAACTGTCACATGACACACCATATATATATTTTTTTGTTGAAAAAACAATTTAAAATACAAATTGACGTGTCCAAGCGTTTTTCCCAACACGCATCACGTCAATTTTCTCCTAAACTAGTGGACGGTAAAGGTGGAAATTTGGTATCAGTGTATATTTTGGTGACTCGATCAAGAGTACATATCGTTAATGGAGAAATTTTGATTTTAGGGGTAAAAAATAGGACAAATCCCTAATATCAATTTTAGGGGGCAAATTACAGCATTAAATTGAAACAATAAAATTAAAATTATTTCTAACGCATCATGTAATATATCATATCAAAGGGCGCATTATGACAAATAGAAATATATTTTTGTTCATATTTTTTAAATTAATATTTTAAAATATATTAACAAAAATATAAAAAAAAACACCCATTCTCCCCTTTATTCCCCGAACTATACGACCTAAAATTTTTTGTTTACAGGAAAAATACGAAGAAATCCCTAATTTTGGGAGCGAAATTAAAGAATTAAACGGAAAATCAAAAAATATTTCTTAATGCATTATGCAATCTATCAAATGAAAGGGCTCATTATGAGGAATACAAATATATGTTTTTGATATTTTTAAAATTAATTGTTTACTAGATATACAAAATTCTCATTTTCCGCTTTACTTCCGAAACCACACTACCAAAAATTTTGAAAATAATTAGGGATTCTGGGGCTCACTTGAAATTTATAAGAACAATTAGTAGAAAATCCCAATATTAATTTTGGGACAAATCATCGAATTAAATGGAAAATAAAAATTAAATTTTCAAACGCCATCATGTAATATATCAAATATATTACAAATATATCATATTTTTAAATCATTTGTTTAAAAGATATTAATGAACATATTATACATCGACTTAATTCCCACTTTAGAAACTACACTATAATTTGTCTAACAGATTTAATTATTTATAATTTAAAACATGACCTATTTTCCCCTTCATCTTCCAATCTACAGAGCCTAAAATTCAGACAGTAGATTATAAAAGGCTTCCCTGGAGGTTTACTAGTAATATAAAACTCTAATGTTAATTTTGGGGCCAAATTAAAAAAGTAAATACATATTTTTATAAAAATCAAGTGAATCATGTAGCAGATAAAATAAAAAGAGTCTGTGTAGAAAATAAAATTGTTTATTTTTTATAAATTTAAAACGCATATTTGTTATCGAATTTATTCCATTTGGCTGTTCCACACTGTATTAACTTAAATAAAATTTCCTTTGCTATCAAAGGGTTAAAGGAATTGCTTACAGTAACCATTACAATCTACCTTGTTTTTTTAGGTAAACAACACTACATTAGAGCAAAAAAAAATATTTATAGAAACTAGAATATGCCAAAAATAAACTTCAGAAAACAATCAATAGTTCACATTCACATAGCAGATCGCTAGATTTTTAAAAATCTAATAAATTTTCGAAATCCTCAATCCCTGGCCGTTTAAGTCAAATTGTCGTTTATCTTTCAAAATTCGTTCTGATATCTACAAGAGAGTTTCAGGCCTAAGTTAGTGTAACTCATAAACGGAGAAGTGTAATTCTAAAAATGCGTGTGGTGACTGTCAAAATGGAATTGTACCCGCAGCACGCCTGGCATTTTAGTCCCAACCCAATTCAAGAAAATTAAAAATCATGAATTCCGTACGACTAAATTGTACATTCTTCATTCTTTCAGACGTTTAAATAATTCACCCCCACAGACTTCCACCGTCGTTTTTCATTTATAGATTGTATACAGGAATTCCATATCCCTTTTGCCTTGTGAAGCACAGGTGTACACTGCCATAACGCCCTCCTAAGAACGATATTAAATGTTACAGTCAATATCGAGATGGTTTCACATGTCACCTAGCATTTTAAACTACGCGAACTTCAATTCTCAAGAATATTCGAAAAAGGTGGCTCGAATAATGGTGGAGTTTTATGAATACAGCTTTTTCAGTTTTAAATTTTCATTCGATCCAGCAGAATTGACGTGTTTCATTATTTTCATGCCCTCCTTTGCGTTCCGTTCTCGCTGCGTAACCCCGACTTATAGATTTATGTGGCCTTTGAAACTTTTTATAGGGGGAACAGTGGTTCACACGCACGTTTTTTTTGCAAGTTATCTAAACTCATAAGATGCAATGCACAGTGCTTCTGATTATTTGAGTTATATTTACCGGGTGATGAATCTGAAGTGTCCTGAGTTGGCAATACATAAGTTCTTGCGGCAACAATGTGCAGTTCGTATTGAAACTAAAGACACAGAATAATGACAGTTGACACAATTGTTAATTTGTCAATTATGACATTTGAAAATTTCGTGTGAGTTCGTGTTGACATAAGTCATAACGTCAAACATTGCAGGAAATGCAACCAAGGAAGTGACTCTGGCACTTAATTAAAAAGTTTATTAAAGAAAATAAAGTTGTTTTATGTGAAAATAAAGAGTATGAACTCGGTGTAAATCAACAGATTCACTTTGGTACAAGAGGACGTCTAGAAATCCTAATATTGAACAACTAACAATAATCTATGGCCCAAGTCCTTTACGAAAATACGTGACAAAATTAATAGTAGAACAAAACCGACATCAACTTGTTCTGTTAATTAACATAAAATTCAACATTTTTGATCGATGCGTTTTCGTTTATAATATAAACCGCCAAAAATCGGTAACAATTTAGTTTTTTACCTTTTACACAAAATCCACCTCTGAAATCGTGTTTGCTTCTCTGGGCAATGTTAAAGAGAAATGAAAAACCTACAAAATGAGCTAATATAAGCTAACTTCGTTAATTGGTTTCTTAGACAATGGAATCTTTACCCAAAATTCCAAAAAATAAATAATCGCTTATATATATTTTTATTTTATAGCTAAAACATTCTTATTAATTGAACCGATAGATCTTCTCATGCCAAATTCATGTTCTAAAAATAAATGCTGTAGACCGGGTAGTTTTTGCAAAATTTCAATCAATCCTATGGAAGACATAACGTTTTGAAAGGTCATATTACCTCACCGGATGACCCTATCATTATGAATAAACCACCATTGGAAAGTAAAAGAGTTGATCTCCAGACCCCTCATCTCACTTTTTTATATTTTTAAGTATAAATACATATAAGTATAGAAAACATTTCGTCATTCCGTGTCAATTTTTCTGACGAGTTCATTCGAAAAATTACCTGTGTAAATATATCCTTATATTAAATAATCTTAATGCAAATTTTTAAGCAGACACATATCTATATTCCTTGGATGATATGGATTTATGTGATAAATTTAGCAAAATAGAATCCCTAAACTCCACAAATGATAATGACGGAGCAATCATAATATGCAAAATGCCAAGGCTATTGCAAGCGATTTTTCCATCTGCAAATGTTTCAACAAAAGATCAAAACATATATATCTAAAGAAATTTGGCTTGTCATTAATTAGTATTTACTAATAAAAAAATTCTTAACAGGAATCTGAATTGAACAACATAAAATTTGCGTTGGTAACTAATTGAAGAATACCATTTTTTAACCGACTTCCAAAAAGGACGAGGTTATCAATTCGTCGCGTATTTTTTCGCTTTTTTTTGTATGTATGTTACCTGATTTCTTCTCCTGTGGTGCACCGTTCTGAACGAATATGGTCTTGTTTAATAGAGTATATATCCCGATTGGTGAAACTTCAAATTTTGGAAAAGAGTTCTATTGGTAAAGTGATAAAATTTGTGAATGAACACATGCGTGCATGGAAATCGACCAATATCCCTAATATTTTAGTGGATTTTTCGATAACTCCTTATGGATGTCTATAGTTTTTTAACGTTTAATATATTAAGAAAGATCCTTAGGTGATCTCATATACTTTTCTGCGACGTGCAACTTGCAGTTTTGCAGAAAATCGCCGAAAATTCCATAATTCTTATCAAAAATTTCATCGAAATGACATAACGGACATTTCCTCATAAATATTTTAATTCCAACGTAATAGTGCGGTAATTTTAGGCACGGGAAGTTTTAATTGCGAATTTGAAAATTTTCTATGTACATCTCAAGCATATAGGTAGTAAAGCATAGTATTTTCGGCTCCTTAAATTAATGAGTACCAAGCTCGCTTTGTTTGTATGCCAGGTATATACCTATTTAAATGCAAATTTTTCCATTTTGCGAAGACGGTACTTTTGGTTGTCACATTCTCCCGGCCTAATAGAAAATTCAGTGACAACACATGTCAAACTTTAAACTGGTACTTGGTGGCTTATAGACAGGGTGTTTAGTTATAGCAAACAAAATCACAAAGTAAAGTGGTAGAAGGAGTTGCATTTATATGAAAATTGAAATATAGGACGGACTAGAATGATAATGGTCCGTGGGCAGCCGTATATACAGGATGGTTGGAATATAGGGTGGACTGGACATAAAAAACGTATAAAAATGTTGAAAAAAAAATGTGAAATTAAAATTAAATAGGGTGATTAAAAAACTGTTATATGATGTGGACATAAGCAATTCATATACAGGATGCTTGAAATATATGCTGGAGTTGAATTATATTTATACAGTGTGATTAAAAAATATTTCTTTTATAGCCCATAAGAAGTTGCATAAAGTGTGGAGAGGAATTAATGTTACACAGGGCGATAACATAAAATGTTACAAAGGAAATAATTTATGGGGTAGCCCACAAGGAGTTATATACTGTGGTTGAAATATAAGACGGATTTGACCCCGTAAATATAGGATGGATTCGACTCCGTCCTATAGTTTACAGAAGGCAGATAACAAATTTATGCTTGTCCGTGGGCAGTCGTATGTACAGGCTGGTTGGTACATAGGTTGGAGTGGAATTATCTAGTTATACAGGGTTGTCAATAAAAGTTGAAAAAAGGTTACATGGCGTAGTCCATAAGGCATAAATATATTTTGGGCTTATTAAGTCAACGTGTACTAGTACATTTTGTTCGTAAAGATTTACCTGTCAATTTAAATGTTAAAGTATCATTGTGTAATGTTGAGGCTTTCGATGTTACCTGGTTCTGTCTATTAAGGTTATACATACAAAATAACAAATAAAGAATGAAAACTACCTAGAGTTAAAAAAAAACTAAAAAGTTGAAAATAAAACATTTAAAAAAAATATATAACCGACTTCTACCTATAACTAAAAAGCTAAAAATAATTATAACAAAATATAACTCTAGCAAATAAATAACACATTCAATGTTGTAAGGTACCTACCCAGGAAGTAAAAAATGTAAACATTAAAAGGTGCTCATTCTGTACAAATTAATCACCCACCAATCTAGTATATTTTTGAAGTCGGTGCCAAGCAACAATCCAGTTTGATGAATTAGTAGATAAGTACGCAATGAAGGATTTTAGATTTGCTTGGCACCGACTTCATAAAATATACTAGATTGGTAGGTAATTAATTTGTACAGAATGAGCACCTTTTAATGTTTACATTTTTTACTTCCTGGGTAGGTACCTTACAACATTGAATGTGTTATTTATTTGCTAGAGTTATATTTTGTTATAATTATTTTTAGCTTTTTAGTTATAGGTAGAAGTCGGTTATATTTTTCTTTAAAATGTTTTATTTATTAACTATTGTCAATTTGTATCAGCGTTTCATTTTTATAAAATAATAAAATATAAAATGTACTGAAAGTGTTAACAAAGGGATAGTAGGTTCCTTTAAATTTGTGTAATAAGAATTATTTAGCTATAAAATAAAAAAATATATAAGCGAATATTTATTTTTTTGAAATTTCGGGTAAAGATTCCATTATCTAAGCAACCAATTAACGAAATTGAGCGTATGTAGCTCGTTTTGTAAGTTTTTCATTTCTCTTCAACATTACTCATAGTAGCAAACATTTTTTGTGTTTGTTTTGTTATAAAACAAAAACGTATCGATAAAAAATGTTGAATTTTATGTCAATTAGTCAGGTTTTATCATTAGAACACATTAATGTTGGTTTTGTTATATAATTAATTTTGTCACCGAAAGGCCTTTTTTCCGTAAATAACCTGAGCTACTACTATTAAATGAAAAATTAGCAAACTATGTTTCAGAAAGAAGTTTACATCAACTCATAATGAACATAATGGTCAATTTATTGCTAATAATTTGCAAAAACTAAAAAGGTGCAAATAAATAAACGCCACATTAAACTAAAATAAGGGTTACCTGCATTGAGTATGATAAATATCAAATGCAGACTTAAAGAATGACTTTAAGGATGGGAATCATTGATAATCATGAAGTATCCTATTCTTAAATATAGACATGGATGTAATTGGTGCAAAAATAGTGTTGATTTTAATATAAATTGATACAAGAATTGTGTTTATGGTCATACTTCTAACAAATGTAGGACCAGTGTTGTCTGACTTTATTGTTATTGCTGGACGGCTCTTTCTTAGAGTATCCTGATGAGAAGAAAACAATTTCTTAAACTGCTGCAAGTATAATAATAAACATCAAAATAAAAGGGGGTAGATGACAGAACTGAAAGAGTAGTTTCTATAAATTTATAATTAAGAACAAATTTTATAACATGTTACAAGTATACTTTGTTCTGCATTTTTTGAAAATATATTGATATAACAATTATTGTGGTATTACCATTTTAGTTCAAAATATAACCTGCCTTACACACAGTTATATCTTTACTTTAATCACTGATATATACTGTTGAGTAAAGGCGTGTTCCTACCCGACGTAAAACCGATAAGCAACCGGTAATTGTATTGCGCCTAACAATATTGTAAACGGTAACTAGTCACCGCGCACGAAGATTATTGGTTGTGTATCTGTAATTCGGTTTGTAGGAACGAACCTTAAATATATTTAAAAAATAATAAATATGGATATGAGAAAATATCGGTTTAAATATCATGTTTTATTAACATAGTCATTATTAAAAGTAAACTATTATGATGTAAAAATAAAGAGTATGAGCTCAGGCTAACCAAACCGATTGACTGTGATAATTGTCAGAGCCCATAGGAATTTAATAGTGAACTGAAAAATAATCTATTGTTAAATAACAAATTGGCAAATCTTGTTTGTAAAAGAAATTTACATCAAGTGATACATTATGAGCCTAATGGCCAAATTCATACTATCATTTTATGCAAAAACTATACATAAAAGACCCAATTAAATAAACGTTGAATTTGAAGAATTGAAAAAACCCAGAATTACAGTTACCAGCATTGAGTATGATATATGTAATTATAGTCATGCAGGCTTAATAAATCATAATCTTGACAATAATCATGAAGTAAGTTGTATTTATGGCCACAGTCCTTAAAAGTGTAGAAACAGCACTATCTGCCTTTATTGTGTTGGAGGGCACTTTCTTAAAATGTTGCAAATAAATAATAAACATCATATCAAGGGAATACAAGATAGAACTGAAAGAGTATGATTCTATGTATTTGTTATTGAGAACAAATTCCAATATATGTTTATAATAAATTAGTACAGTAATAAGATTTTTAACTTAGGTTAAAATGCAACCAGACTTACATACATGTATACCTGTCAATCTGAGTAGTATAAACAATTTAATTAATCACATATATAGTGCTGGTTAAATAATAAAAAAAGATAAACATGGATATTAGAAAATATTTGTTTAAATGTCAGTATACTCCATGTCATGTTTTAACAATCAACAAAAAAAGAAGACTACAGATCAAAAAATATTTGTTAAGAAGTAACATTTATTTAGCACAAATATATTTTAGTATAAACTGTATTTTACTTTTTACAACAAATGTTCGATGTGACCTCCATTGTTTTCTAAGCATACATTGATACGTCTTCTCATATTAGTAACGATATTTTCTAAAATTTCTGCAGATATATTATTTATTTCTTCATTAATTGCTGCTGCCATTTCATTTAAAAAATTCATTTTGAAAAACTCTGTTTTTTAAAGCTCAAGAAAGGAAAAAATCTAAGGGCGTTAGATCTGGTGAATTACCTGGCCAACAAGTTGTGGAAATAAGCCGGTTATCATAATATTGTTCCAAAAAACTTATTGCAGTGCAGTATGTGCTGTGGAAACAACAGTCTGTTAATTCATCATCATGTAAATTGTTAATAAATGGTTCCAACATTTCTTCTCTGTATGTTACTACATTTACCGTATTATAAAAAAATATTGGCCCTATAACCCCTCCCTTTGACATTGCTACTCATACCACTACTTAGATAGGATGAAGGTCAGTTTCAATAAATGTATGGGGATTTTTAGTAGACCATGTCCGAAAATTTTGAGAATTAATATATCCCGATAAATGAAGCCATACTTCGTCGGAATAAAACGTTAGGTTCAAATCTTCATTACTAATTATTTCGTTAAACCATAAACAATAATTCTGAATATGTTCAAAATCTTGGTCTCGTAAGTGTTGAAAGGATACATAAGTAATTTTTTTTAATGCTGTTTGTGCACTTCCATAAGAAAGACCTACAATTACAAAGGTTATATATAAAACATTAATTGAAGAAACAAGTAGTAGGTACTTTTACATGTTTGAGCTACTAATTTTATTATAGACTTATTCGGACTGTTTTCAATTCTGTCACCTACCCACATCATTCAAGACATCTTGTATTAATACCGTTGCCGCTTTTTCATGTTTACGTTTTAGTACACTCCCAATCTCTTCAAATCTCGTGACAATTCTATTTAGGTGTTTTCCAAACGTTTCAATAGAAAATTCTGCATGAGGATATTCTGTAATAAACTGTTCTAAGCACGACTGTAGCGAATACGTCTATGACCCATAGTCATTTAGTACACTACTATAATATGTTATTACAAAAAAAGTAACCATTTCCACCGAAAATGGCTTTGTGTTGTCTTGAAACAGTTTTATATACAATAAAAAGGCCTATAGAGAATAATCAATAATTACGAAGAAATAAAACTAGTCAAAAGCCCGCCAAATATCACAATACCATGTTGACACTTGCCATCGCGAACTCGTCAGTCATAAATTCAAGGGTCTCCAATAAACGAACTGAAAAATCCCCAAAAGTAGGGAAAAGCGGGTTGCCAATTCAGGACACTTGATATTTATCACTCGGTACATTAAAAGCAAAAACCCAAACAAAAGGTTACTATATAAGAATGTCGGTTAAAAAGTTTTTGCCGATATTCTAAAAAAATGGGAACAGTTAGGAATCTGCCTTGAATCCACTTTAGACGATGCAAAAAACATATTTATACAGACGAATTGAGAACCTCCTTCAATTCACAACTATTATTTATTTATTTAAAATTTAGGAGGTAAAACCCCATTTACATTACATAGATTTATACATCAAAATATACGAACACAAAAAGAAACGGTACAGAATAATTAACAACAACACTAAGAAATGCATAGGAATACTTAAATATACCTTTTGAGTTACTACTAACATTTGCAACATTACAGTTATATAATTCAAGTCACGAAGAGTTAGTATTCATAAGTTCTGATATTCTTTTCATAGGCGACAACCAATGATATTATGACTCATAAAAATATTAAGTGTGTCGAAGATGTCGCATAGGTACATGAAAGTTTAACCTGCCCAATAACTCAATACAATCTATTTTGTTGTTAATAATTTTAAAGCTAAAAACAATGTCACTTCTTGACAATGATGAGCATAAATCAGGAATTTTAAGTGTTTAAGCAATGTTACAATATTTTATAATATACTAATTTATCAATAAGCTTACCAAAAACACAATTTTTCGTAATAGGTCTATAGTTATTCACATCAGATCTGTCCCCATTTATAAATAAGGGTATGACAAAACTAGTTTTCCAAGAATTTGGAAAAGTTCCTGTAGAAATAGACCAATTAAATAATTTAGTTAAATAAGGGACAAAAACATCTTTACAGCCCTTGATCAAAGGCGGGTGTATACCACCAGGGCCTGGGGAAGAGTTACCATCAAGGTCAGTTATGGCTTTTATTATGTCAGATTCCAAGAACACCAATTTGCTAAAATAATCTAAAAAATCAAATTTAATCAACGTCGATGATAAGTCTAGATTAATATATACACTACTAAATATTTTGCGAAAAATTGGCAATATGCAGACCAGTGTCAGCTATCTCATTTTCAAGATGCATAACTCCAGGGAGATCCCTATTAGGACAGATTGAATTCACATAGCTAAAAAAGGTGTTAGAATTATCAAATAGTGATTCTTCTACCGCCATATTAAAACTAGTTTTATCGCGTTTCATCTGCTTGAACCTGTTAGTGCATTTCCAGTGCTTTTGTTTTTTGTGGGTCAAGTAAATGGTATACCAAAAATTAAACAGCTATAATATAAATTATATATTTAATTAAAAACTGCTGTTATTTATTTACAGTTTCACACTCCAAAAAAGAAGCGGATTCCAAATGTGTTCGATAGTTTCCGAGCATGCATCAGCGCAGTTGATAATGAAATGACGACGTTTCGTCAGAGTCACATCCGCCCTTATCAGGTCTGTTAGAGCTTACTTAAAAACGAGGGTAGGCGAAGCGCTGTTAGATACTAGTTGCTGTGTTCTGTTGGTTCCATGAGCGACTCTTTTATCATTGGCCCTCGGCGTGTAGTCGACACGCCGATTGCTGGCTGATCTGTAATTTCCGGTTTACTTGCTATATGGTGGAAAAGGTGTTTAATAGAATCTTCCATGAGTTCGATACTTTTTGGGTTTCTTAGCGTATGTTTAAACTGTGTGGCCTGTTCCATCTCTTCGCGATCTCAGCAACGTTTCTTACCAGCTTCGACTGTGTTCTATATATGCCAGCATGTTCATATTCTTAATGTCCATTTGGTGTGACGTCATGATGGCGGGTTCAATCGTTGCTGTTCTTCTGTTTTCCGTATAGTGATTTCATGTTCATCTGTGCTGGCATGAATCCTATAATTGGTTTGCCCAGTATATGGGTGATTCTTAGATAACTGTGATTTTTGCAAATCAACATTTTTTTAAAACTTTTGGGTGCTATTGGTCCTTTATTATGCACAAAATTACGCCTGTAACTACTACTACAACTTCAATAGAAAATAAACTAGAACAAAAATTAGAAATTTCACGTCCACGGTACTGACACCAAATGAAATATTCAAAATACTTTCCCAATAAATCTCTTTAAATTCTAAAAATAATTAAACAAATGATAAATTAAAGGACTTTGATAATCATACAGAGATATTTAAGGTATTTTCTTTCTTGATTATAACAATCTTTAAAATTTATTAACAGTAGGATTAAAATAACATTTTTTATAATATGTAACAAGATTTAACATTACGTAAATCTATTATTCCTTTCTACCAATCAATATTAGTGTATAATTGCAGCATAATTTTATGAATTATACAATAGATCTCATGTATCCCTATAAGTGAGAGTCCATAAGATTAAGTTCTGGAGTACCAGGCGGCCAAGGGAATTCACTGCTATGTCCAATCCAACGATGCGAAAAGTAGTCATTTAAATATTGCTGGATTATAAGTGGATAATGTGGCGGGGCGCCATCGTGCATAAACCACATATGTTGTTTTCAATAAGAGGAACTTTTTCGAGTAAATTACCCAAATTATTTTCCAAAAATTCTAAATACTGTATTGAATTTAATGTCGTTGGAAGTTCAAACGGAGCAATGAAGTGATCGCCAATAATTCCACACCAGATGTTAATAGAAAATTCATGTTGAAAATGAGCTTCAGGATACTTATGAGGATTATCAAAGCCATAATAGAATTGAAGAATCCACGGCGTGTGAATGTAGCTTCGTCAGAAAATAGGATGTTCTCTAGAAACGTTGGATCTTCAATGATTTTATGTTGCATCCGCTGACAGAACTGTAGCCTACGTGGTAAATCATTGGGTAATAAATTTTGTACAGGCGTAAAGTGATACGGATACAATTTGTCTGTATGTAAAATTAGTGATATACTCGATTTACTTACACCAGTAGCTGCTTGCAAGCGAGGAGTACTTAATGCAGGATTTTCCAGAATTCCAACTAAAATATCATCTTCATGATCAGCTGAAATTCTTTAGGTCGGCCACCAGAATTTTTTGTGTGAAACGAACCTATTTTACCTAAATTTGTGTATAATCAATCGTTGGAATATTTTACGATTAGGCAAATTTCGATTTAAATTGTAATATCTCGAATACGCCTTGAAATATGGAGATTCAACAAATATGCGTTTTTTGTATTGAAATTATGGCAGTTTCAATATTTATCGTCGAAACGAAAATTATACGGGGTGTTAAAAAAATAAACATGGATTTGTCTAAGTCGACCTTCTTAACAAACACTCTGAAAGAGTACCATGATTCTTGTTTATCGTCCTTGAAAACTATGCTGTACCAAATTTGAGTTCAATACATGGAGCCGTTTTTCAAATATCACCAATTTTCAAAAACCAAATACCCAATTTAGGGCCCTGTATATCGTTTACTACAAACATTTTACTAAGGCATGGGTAGTCATTAAGAATATCCTTTCGTTTGTTCTATTTTTTAAGTTTCTGTTGTTTGGAGGCACCCCCACTTTGTTTTATTCGCTATTCAGTTTAGGTTTTGAGAAGCTTCTATATTCTTAAGCTTACCTCCTGCAAATTACTATTAAGGTTACTGAGAACTTTTAAAATTATGTTTACATGAATAACTTCACACTTATTTCTAATACCACATCAACTATTTACTGTACTGTTAAAAATTTCTATGGTAATTTTAAAAGAAATGTATTGGAAGCTAATAGGCAAAACATTTAGTCAAAATTCAAATAGGGTATAGTAATTATACAAAACTTTATTTTTGTAATTGTTTTAGAAAATTACAAAATAATTTTAGTAATACTACCAAAAAAATTTGAAGTTGGATTATTAATTTTACATTACAAATATTGTAATTTTACAATAAAAGCATATTTAGCAAGTTGTGTATCATAAGGTATTGCAATTTTACAAAACATATGATGTTCTACAAGTTAAATGAATTTGTTGGGAGGTTTTGTAATTTCACAAATTCTTTAAGATGTGTTATTTTTAAAATTACAATTATATTACAAAATTTTACAACATTTTAATAAGTAATTTCACCACAAGATAATGTGATTTTACAAACAATTTTTAATCAGGCAATTGGTAAAATTACAATAAAGTATTGTAATTTTACGAAACCATATTATGTAGTCATTAAAGTATAGCCTCATATATTTCTAAAATTTACAGTACGCTGTGCTTATGCTAAAGTACAAAGTAAATGTATAATGTAAAATCACAATATTGTAACGTGAAATTAGTATACTAAATTAAATTATACTTGGCTATATTACTATAACTATTTTGTAATATCACTGACGAAGAAAAGTTGTGCATAATTATTTCCAATTAAATTTTTATTTAAATATTTTGCCCATTAGTTTCCAATACAGTTCCCATAGAAATTTTCCATATTATCTCTTAATATAATCTAACGATCTAATAAAAGTATACGCTTTACAATACATTATAAATATAATTATATATTTATGAGAGCAGATTTTTTAAATTTTATATTTAAGTTAATGTATAGATTATTAATTATTTAAATTAATAATCTATACACTGGCTCAGTTTGGGACCTGAGAAACCGAAAAACCGGCATATAGTACACAATAACTTTAGCATTATACACACAAAAAATTTGGAGCATTCGATGGAGGGTTTTTCATAAATAAGAAGTATTCAATAAAGAATTGAAAATAACAATTTAAGACCACCCGCATTATACAAAACAAAATAAAATTACAATCTCATCTATAAGAAAATCCAAAAAACAGTATATATATATATATATATATATATATATATATATATATATATATATATATATATATTCCTATGTTTTTAAATGAGGAACAAATCTACATAAACATAACCTCTCAATTTGCAATTTCACTAGATCTCTAAATTTCATTTTCTAATGTGTATTGGGCGACCTTTTCTTATATTTACTCAGGGTGTTGAATTGTAGCCTCTCTTTTCCCACCATGTTTACCCTTAGGTGGTAGGTTTCAAAAATAATCTAAAAAATACTAACCTGTAAGAAAATAATGTATTATTATAACAGGAATTTTTGTAAGCACCACAAAAAATCTTAATACCAAAATAAAATATGTTTTTCATTCCCAATCTCAACACTATACTTTGTTAAAACCAATATTGATTTTTATTGATAGATAACACTATTGATTAGTAAATTTTAATGTGTTATTGATCAATTAAATTGAAACTAGTGATATTTTGTTGCCATTTACTAAATTAAAAGAATAAAAAATTATAATCTATTACTACATCGCGTCACTCGTGCCAAAAATGATTGAGAGTTAAAAACTACTTATAACATAACCTTAACATGAACTTACGTTTTCGCTCAATTTTTTCCTTTCCACACATTTTATTTCCATTATTAAGTTAAGTAGTTGCCCTCTTCGTTTCCAGTTCCACACTTTTTATTAATAATAATCACAAATATTACCTGTTTAAATAAAACACCTTATAAAATAATGCTCTCAATGTAAAATCTCAGAAAAACGTAAAACGGCCCACACTGTCAACTGAACGTCCACAACGCAATTCAATCAACCGCCAATTTCAGTATTGCCAACATGCACGCATTACTAACATAAGAGAGTTAAAAAACTACATCAAATAATTAGTTTACTCGATTTGTGATATAATTTTATATTGGTATACTGTGTTTTGTGATTTTAATCATCCTTTGTTTTGCAAAAATTTGTAATTTTACAAAAATTTTGTACAGTGTGTATTTGAACTAATATCTGGCAAATATCTAGCTCATGTAACGTAACCGAAACTTGGATGTATTTCCATTTTTGATTTGTACTTATTTATTCAAGAAATCGGGGCTGGCGTTTCAACTAAGACCATATTGATGACGACGTAAAAAGAAAAAATGTATTCGCATACGGCTTCGAAATTGTCAAAAATTGTGAATGCTTGAAATGAAGTGTAAACATTCTTATTCAAAGCGGCACACCGTTTGTCTTATAAATTTTTTGATTTATACAGAAGCAATAATACGGGTTTAGTTGGAGATGTGACGTTTTGGCAAAGGGGAAATTCTATAAATTCAGATTTATGGCTATTCAGAGAATTAGGCTTATCTCTCTTAGTTCCGAATTTATACCGATCTCGAAAGTTGGCATTCAATAGGATCTCAACATTTTATAATACCATTTGAATATTAAAGGATCCCACACTATGGGGATAATATTAATATGACCGATATCAAAGGCCTTTATTTAAGGACCAAAGCCAATGTAATCTACCCAGGTGGTATCGATTACCAGCAATGCTCCGAATTAATTTAAGGACGTTAGAATTATTGAGAACTTCCTGATACCGAAGACCATTCAAAATTATCCTGAGGGGATTTTCAGTACACTGAGCGAATTATCATATGCTGGCAATTTTAATTTTTCACTTTTAATTTTTGTAATATCTCAGAAAACCCAGAAACAAGAAATCCCTGTGACAGTTAATCGTTAACATTAAAAATAAACTAACACTTAGGTACATTGTATTAAAATTTATCATTACGTTTTTTATTTTAAAAAGTAAGTATTTTCTGTGCATTATCAAAAAAAAATTATATAATTATCATTATTTCATACAGTCTTCACTATAATGGAGAAATCATTCGATCCAAGTTGATTTCTTTACAATTTTTAAAAAATAAATTTTTTAATTGGGTGGAATAAAATTATTTTTGTAATTAGTACATAAAATCTCGCATCAACTATTTGGAGTAATTAGCAGGGTAACATGTAGTGATTATATTTTAAATTTATACAATTTAGATTTTATTATGAATAAGTGCGAAAGATTCCAGCATATGCTTCGTGGAGTCATTTTATGACGAAAAGTTCCTATGAACATATGTCTCCGTGACTGATGTACAAGGTTTTGAAATCTTCAGATTTTTTCAGTATTTTTCTTGTAACTACCAAATATACAGGGTGGTACTTTTTCTGGGATCCCTAGTTAGTTCTGCCCCTACAACTTTTTTCAATACGCCCACGGCAAATGATAAAAACTGTAAATTAATCTCTTATGAATTTGCAATCTTTTTTATTTAATACGCTTTTTTCGTATCTTACTGTGTTCTTGTGTAAAAAATGATCAATTTCATGTGTACCCTAAAAACAAACAATCTTTCTTTGATGCAATAAGCTATTATTATTTCAAAAACAAGTTTACCTAACTTTGAAAACGAAGAGATCAAATTAAGTGCTCAAAATGGCCCCCTTTAGCCATTCACAGGAGCCTAGACGTCAACACATAGATTTTCGTATTCGATTGAAAATCCCAGGAGAATCACGAATAACTATACAAGAGACAGTAATACGGTTTCTTAAGTCTTCTATGTCTTGAATAGGAGTCCCACTATTAACCAACGTTTTTAAATGTCCCCAAATTTATCAGATTTAAATCAGGTGAATGAGCTGGCTAAAAGTGAGGTCATCGTGCACAATCCACATTCCCGCTCTGACACCTAAAGGAATAGGTTCAAGTAGAACTGGCCGCTCTCCGCTTAGAAACTGAGTGTATGTATCTCCATTTAACGTAGGTGGAAGAAGATGTGGGCCAATTAGGTGATCTCCAATAGTTCCATCCACACGTTTAAAGAAAATCTTTTCTTGTTATATGTTGCTTCTTCCATGCATAAAATATGCTCAAAAATTCTGGGAGTTGTCTACATGATATGAATATAACAGTTGTACCTTTAATATGCCACATACCGTCATGTGATCAACACGTAGCTGTAAAGCAATTTTCCTAGTGCTGGATCGGGTTGCACGTCAATTAAATTAAGTACAGCTTCTTCTAATTCTAGTGTTCTAATATTCCGGTGGCGCCCATAATCATGTTTTCTAGGTTTGAAGCTACCTATTTCTCCTAGTCGTTGATGAAGCCGTACAAACAAAATATGATGAGGGCCTACACGTTGAGAATACATTGTCTTCTCGACGTTTCTAACGAATTACCATTAGAGAGGCCGTTATTTCTGCATTTGAATAAACCGCCATATTAGTGTAAATTCGCGAGAAATCAGAGTTGTCTATAAGAGGAATTAATATGACAGCTTTAGTAGTTAGAAGAAAAAAAGTTCAATAAATCTGAAGATTTCAACACCTTGTACATTGGTAACGAAGCGTTTGCCGACATATATTCATAGGAACTTTTCGTCATAAAATGACCCCAGTAAACACATCTTGAAACCTTTCGCACTTATTCATTTATACATTGCTGACCAGGTACTTGGTTGTCTTATCTATATCTTTTGTCAGCTCATGGTTAAATTATTTGTTCTACTGTGGATCTCATAAGCTTTACATTCCATGGTGATATGTTTGACTGTGAGTGGAGCGCGGCAGTCCGTACATTTTGGTTCTGGTTCTTTGTTTAGCAAATGCTTATGCTTAATGAAAATGTGTCCTATTCGTAGGTGATTTCCTATAACTTGGTCTATTCTTTATGTTGGTGTAGGTAGGAAGAAGTGGACTAGCGGTTTCACTTCTCTAAGTTTGGACGCTGTTAGGTCCCACTTTGATTGCCAGGTAGACGTTATATGTTGCTTGATGGAAATTATGTGGCCATAATAGGGAAACGCTTGTATACATGAAAAGTTGTTTCTGCAGGTAATCGGTCTAGTTCTGTTTCTCATTATGCTCATATATGATGGGATCCATAAAAAAGTAAATTCTTTGTGACCCAGTAGTACAATTTCAATTTGTGTTATTATGGGATGCGAAGGATTGAGTTATTTTATTTCAGATATTGTACTCAGCGGGTCTGTGATAATGAGAAACTGTCTTTCTGGTGATTTTTTGCACTCTTTAACAGCTTCGAGGATTGCTGGTATATACTACACTGAATTGATTGACGGATAGTATATTTTGTGTTTTTGCTGATGAATGCAGCACTGCATCTGTATAGATGTGATAACCCTGGGATTATTTGAATAAAATATTTTTTGCAGAAGGTGATTGTTAATTGAGTTTTTTGGATAATGAGTGAGGAATGTATTTATATGTGGTTTGTTGAAAGACCATGGAGGGAAGTTGGTCCGGGACTGTAGAGTTGATCTAAATTGACTGATGTCGTATCGTGCATGCTTCACTCTTCCTCCAAAAGTTGGTATTTTTTTGGGGTTGGACTGACAGATTTCTCTGGTTGGGGCTTCTTCGAAAATGGCTTGGATTTCTGGCGGCATGTTTTAAGTTAAAAGGTTAGTTAGCCGTTAGTATAGTGGCGGTTGGGTTGTTATTGCAAAGGGATTTTGCTCCTAATATAAGTTTTAACGAGAAAATTTAGATGTTTTATTGACGGTTTCGTAACAGATGGCACAGTAGTCTAATTTGCTTCTAATCAGAGATTTGCGAATATTTAGTAAGCTGGTAGTGTCGGCTCCATTTCCATTTCAAAGCGCGGTATATGGTAGGCCCCAAAACATTTACTTCCTCTACCTGTATTAAAGGTATTTTGTTTAATATGAGATTATTCTTTATTTCTTTTTAAAAAATATGTAACGATGTTATCGTTTGAGAACATAAATCTTGGGTCCTCGATTTCATGAACTCTTTCATGTAATAAGATGGTGGCGAACCTTATACTCATGCTTCTTAAGTAAATTACTAGATCTGCGTATAGGCAGATTTTATTTTTGCGCCGATAACATTAATTGGAATTAGAAAAAGTGTGGGACTAAAGTCAATAAAATTATTAAAATATAGGTGAAATTTTCATAAATAAAGAACTTACAACAATAAATATTTAAGATTTTTGGACTAAGATATTGCAATATTTCAGAAACAAATAAACCACTCTAAAGTGGCAAGAGCTGAATTGATTAGAAATTCAAAAGGTTCTTTTTCAAACTACAATGTTAATTAAAACTGTATTTTTGCAATACTTATTAATCCTGCGGAAATAAGCGATTTTTGACAGTTTTTTAGTTTTTCCTAAACCCAGAAATTGATCGGAAGGCCTCAAATTACCTACGGTCTAGGCTACTAAACCTAGAAACGTTTGGTACTTTTGAAATACCTGTACTGACTGAAGTGTTCTAGTTGTTGACAAAAATCCGCAGATGCCACAACTATCTTTAAGGAAGGAATTTTTATGTTTGCAGCATATTATTGATGTATGTCAGAACTGTAACAAATTTCAAAAATAATATTTTATATGTATCAAAATACAGTTCTCAAGTCTGTTTTTACAGTTACATTATTGCATTTATTAATAGTTTATTGGTGCCTTAGAGGGAGTGTGATGCCATACATTGTATGGTTAAGTCGGACAAATAGTTTATATTCCACATCGTATGTCAAAAATGACAAGTTAATAATTCACAGTAATACATAACACACTAAATTACTAAATGCTTCAAAATCAACTACTGTCTTAACTTCGACTCATAAACAACTCGATTTCAACTTTCTTTCTGAAACTCATGGCCTATTTAATAAAAACTTACACACCCTTAGACTGAGTCGTAGATGCTGCTAAATGAAAACTCCATGTTTACCCCCGTCATTAGTTCCATCTCTGTCTTACTTAATACATCTAATATTTAATTGATTTAGAAGGATATAACACGAACAACGACAATCATCTGGTCTTCACTTGTGTACTCAGATTAAGTTAATACATGTCTTCCATTCAGAAAATGTTTTGTATCGGTTTTTGTGCCGTATTATATTCGAGATTGTTCACAGATGTTTTTGACAATTCAGTGGCGTCGTTAAATAAAACTTTGTAACAATAAGTATCGTTAGTTTTTTCTTGAATAGTTTCTTTATATCTGTACTAGCTGGACCGTCCCGGCTTCACACGGGCTATACAAACGGCTTATTTGACATATTTAACCGACTTCCAAAAAGGAGGAGGTTATCAATTCGTCGCGTACTTTTTCGCTATTTTTTTTGTATGTATTTTACCTGATTTCTTCTCCTGTGGTGCACCGTATTAAATGAATATGGTCTTGTTTAAGAGAGTATATATCCGGATTGGTGAAACTTCAAATTTTGGAAAAGAATTCTATTGATAAAGTGATAAAATTTGTGAATGAACACATGCGTGCATGGAAATCGACCAATATCTCTAATATTTTAGTCGATTTTTAGATAACTCCTTATGGATGTGTACAGTTTTTTAACGTTTAATCTATTAAGGAAGATCTTTAGGTGATCTCATATACTTTTCTGCGACGTGCAACTTGCAGTTTTGCAGAAAATCGCCGAAAATTCCAAAATTCTTATCAAAAATTTTATCGAAATGACATAACGGACATTTCCTCATAAATATTTTGATTCCAACGTAATAGTGCAGTAATTTTAGGCACTGGAAGTTTTAATTGCGAATTTGAAAATTTTTTATCTACATCTCAAGTATATATGTAGTAAAGCATAGTATTTTCGGCTCCTTAAATCAATGAGTACCAAGCTCGTTTTGTTTGTATACCAGGCAAATACCTATTTAAATGCAAATTTTTCCATTTTGCGAAGACAATGCTTTTGGTTGCCACATTCTTCCGGCCTAATAGAAAATTCAGTGACAACACATGTCAAACTTTAAACTGCTATGTGGTACTTTTATAGACAGGGTGTTTAGTTATAGCAAACGAGATCACAAAGTAAAGTGATAGAATGAGTTGCATTTATATGAAGATTGAAATATAGGATGGACTAGAATGATAGTGGTCCGTAGGCAGCCGTATATACAGGTTGGAAAACCTAGTAAACCCAGTTTGGGTTTACTCCTTGAAGATGACAACTTAGAGTTGCTGAAACGGCGTTGAGTGTTTAAACTAAAGTTTTGGTGTTAGGTTAGGTGTGTTTTTACATTTTATATTTTAGAAGAGTATGTATATCACACCATTGTTACTTTCGATTTCGGATATATATGAATGCTTACTAAAACAATTCTTTCTAATACAATATTTTCATTTTAAGAAAATGAGAATCAGGTATTACTTTACTTAAAAATAGGAATCAACCTTTTAATTCCCATGGCTATATTACTTTAGATTCCGCAAAATAGTAAATTTATCAAAAATTATTTCCCACCTGTTCCCCATGAGTAAATTAATTTTTTGCAGAACGATAATACTCGTTATTATTTATTTGGGGAGAGTAGTATATACACTAATTTTCACGCCTGTGTGACATTTTGTTTCTGAGATTTTTTTTTTTTCGAAAGGGACATTTTTACCACTTCTATGTATGAAATATACTTGACGACCTATTCTCAGTCCTACCAAATATACATAAAAAATTTCGTAAAGATCGGAAGAGTTCGATCACAAACACCGTGACATGAGATTTTTATTTATTATGTTTGAGCTATACAGTATTAACCAAAAGTTTTGACTAAAACTACTTATTTCATATTAGTTGATAAATCCGTACATAATATAAAAACAAGAACATTACCATTACAAAATCTTAACCGAATAACTGATATAACGAGTTTTTCTTAAGTTTTTCCCGAATAAAAACATTGATTTGTTATTACAAATAGTGTGATCCAATTTAAATTCCTACGACCCGTTTTATGAAATTTTTTTTTAAATTTGCAGGTATATATTTCTGTTTTAAAATAAAGTTAATTTCATAAATCGAAAGCAGGGTTGAGTTTTTCCCGCAAAAAAAATTAACAAAGAATCATTTCTCTATTACATGTTTCTCATTCTAAAATGCGAGCAAGAGAAATTTGTACTAGGAAGCCTAAAGGCAAGGGGTTTTTTTTCTTTTTTACATTCCTCTCAAATTAATGATGATTGATTTAAAACTTTCTAATTTGATCCCTTGAATTGGGCCTACGTTATATGGGTTAAAATGAAGAAAGTTTCCTCACTGAAAATGGACTAGTGCTGTTTTATTCAATGAGCTTTCAGTTAACCAACTCCGAATGTTTTGTATGAAAATTCCACTAGTTAAGTAACGTAATTAAAACCCTAAAGTAGTTTTCTTGTGTGGAGAGAATTTTCTGGTGTATCCGAGAGCGTGCTTGAGTTTTCAAAATAACGAAATTTACTTGTTGTTCTCTTAATCTAAGAGCAATCTAGGTGTCAAGAGATACTTTTGGTGTGCTACACACGAGGACGAGTGAAAATTAAAAACGAACTTGTTGACCAAACTGTATTCCAATTTTATGATATATTTTTTTTCTATCTATTCATGATTATTGTATGTATGCCGATATAAATAGAAAGCATTTAGAATGTTTGGTTGTTGGATTTTTCCTAAAAATGTTTTCAGAAAGAAAACTGAAGGACGAGTTCTGGCAAACTTAATTAAGTTAAGTTTAATTAAAGCATAAGCTTATATGTAATATGAATCAGACACTACCACAGCACAATAACCATGTGCATGAAGAGTTGTCAAGGCCTCTCACAGTGCTCCAACCTTTCGATATCGAGTAAATTTGTGATTAGTAACTATCCATCTTAAGGTGCTCTGTTCTCTAGGGGTAATACGGAATGTATATAAGAATAATATCTGTCAAAACACTCTTAGAAAGTCAATGTTCTTATTCAACGCCAAAAAGCGCAGCCCTCTTTTTCCGCCTCTCCCTTTCTCCCTAGTTTTTTTGCATTTTCTTCGACTTTTTTACTTTTTTTCTCTTCAGGCTTTTTTAAGCTTTTTATTTTTTAAATTTATTGAACCACCTTGTATAAGTATAACTCTAAATAATATTAAATGGCAAACACTGTGTATAAGCTGCTGTGTATTCGCCACTTAAGTTATTTGTCCATCATTTTCTGAAACACACTGTATAACTATAACTCCATTTCACAAGATATTGCAACCACCCTCTATAAGTATAATTCTTTTCCGCCGTATATTTCAACCACCCCTTATATGGAACTGTTTCTAATATTGTTTGAATCACTCTGTATAACTATAATTTCCCTTTACCCTATATTTCAACCACCCTATGTATAGAAATGCTGCTAACATGTTTTGTACCCCTCTGTATAACTATATTCCGCTCTATACTTCAAATATCTGAACTGCTTATGCTTATATAGCCATTTTATTTTTTATACCATTTGATCCATAGTGTCTAACTACATTTCTACTTCACTCTTGTTTCACCTGCTTATGGACCACCCAATATAACATTTATTTTCAAGATTTTTTAATAGAAAAGGTTTACGGTTGATGATATAACAGTTTTCGTATATAACTTTAAGCTCCGTAATGAGTTTCAATCAGTTGAGAGAAGCGCAACTGATTAAGGTTCTCGATAAGAAATAATATGTTGTCTTGCGTTCAATGAATTGTAAAATCAATTTCAGTGACAGTAATCATAACGAGACTTTTTGTTTGTTTCAGGCTAACAGACTCATCATGTGTTTTTAAAACTCTTAGAACTTCATTAAAATGAGACATGGAGTTTTGCAAAAATTAACAACGCCTAAGCATGACAATTATTCCGTTTCTTTGGTTACTGTTGAGTATTGGTATAGACAATAGCTGCATCAAAATGGCATACTTTCAACGAATGGACGCATTTGGTGAGTTTATTTAGTTACTACTTATTTTTTCCTTCTGTTACCGTGTTTGCATGCTGTTCACTTAGGTTCTCTGTCACACTGTCGCTTTGCTTAAAAATCATTGTAAATATTTCAGCTGAGGAAATACAATGTTGATGATTAAACCCAAAAAACTTACGTTGCTTTCTATCACTCACTTCATTAGATACTTATAAACGTGATTATAGTTTCGACACAGACATTGTGTCATTATCAAAAGACAAAACATAAGTTAATGAAAGATCGACTAGATAGAAGAAAATGGTAACATAATTTAGTGGTTCACATGAATAAATTAAAGAAATTATGGGATTATTAACAAATCGAACAAAATACTTCTATTACAATTTAATTGGTAATTTAGGATGGTATTGTTAGAAAAGGTTCAGCCTTATTGAATTTCTACCTGTTCCAATATTGAAATTTTATGGTACAGGCTTTGACAATGCAAAATTTTGGTATCCTCTAGTTTTGGAAAAGAGTGTCTGAATCAAGTCTATAGTTTGAAAATGTGAAAAAAATATTTAAATGAGCGGAAATGTTTACTATAACGGGTGATAGATAGATTCTAGTAGTCATTCCTATATAAAAATTATTACGTTCTGGATAGATTAGCTTATAAATTTCAGATTTACTTTATAAGTTATCTTTGTCTTTGGCGTTAAAAATAATGACAAAGACAAAGATAACTTATTTAGTAAATCTGGAGTTTATAAGCTTATCTGTCCAGACTGTAACAGTTTATATGTAGGAATGACTATAAGAAATTTTATCACCCTTTACAGTTGACATTTCCGCTCATGTAAATATCAAAAAACAGACCCCACATATACAGACACCATATACTTGATTCTTTTCCAAAACTAGACGATACAAACATTTTTCATTGTCAAAGTCTGTACCATAAAATTTCAGTATTTGATTGGATTGGATTTGTTAATACCATAGTGGCTACTTCACGTTCATTTAATCCCATTCTTTAAATTATTCATATAAACGCCTAAATTACTTTACTTTTTCTTGTATCTTGTCGATCTTTCTTTAACTTATGTTTCGTCGTTTGATGACACAAAGTCTGTGTCGAAACTATAGTCACGTTTATATGTATCTAATCAAGTGAGTGATAGAAAACAAAGTAATTTCTTTGTGTTTGATCATCATGATTGACTATCACAAAATTGACCATTGAAATGCAATATTGGTTAGTTTCGTTCGAGATCGCCCCTTCTGACGCACGACATTTCTCCCACTAAATCTGGCCTCTGGATCTGCCCCTGATTTAACACAGTTTTGACCCCGTTTTGAAGTAGCAGTTTAAATTTTTAATTTACCTTTGCAACAATATGAAACGGAAACTTCTTTTTCACGGGTACGCTCCTCCTTGTCCATCCTTCCCTGTTCGAGTTCACGGTGTCGATAATTTTCATTTCACTAGCCATCTTGCAAATTTTCGTGTGTATGTGGTAGCTTCTGTTAACAACATTTCGGTTCAAATACTGTTTACCCTTTCAGTCGTTAAGAAATTACTGTTTACAACTGAATTACAAGTATCCTCTAATATTTAACGATATTATTCTGCTGTCAAAGTGGCTGACCAAACGAACGGTCCAATAATAGGGTCGCCGCAACTTTCCCTCATACTTAAAACTTCGCAGGATGTTGTGTATGTACTTGGTGGTATGTTCTGGAGTTATCCGCATCTTGTTATGAAAATTGTACTCACTAACAATATCGTTAGAACTCAGGAACACCTGTTAAGTAAAGTGTTTGAAATTCCTTTTGTTATTTTACAAAGCTGATGCAATTATGTTGGGCAATCATTTTTTAACTCTATGTATGTCAAATACATTTTGTACTTTCATTTTTGGTGTTTGACTTTCGTTCTCATTCAATTTTTGTGTATTTAATGTAGAATTCTTATTCGCCTGACCTAAAATTCCCACTGCTGCAGCTTTAGTCATAACAGGATATTCTGATTTCGTCTTTTTATTTATTTATTCCTGTTTGCCGAAAATTTTCGGCAAGTTCTGAGACATACGGGTGATGAAGTTACTTGTCTCCGTAAAGTTGATTTAAATAAATTCGCCGTTGCTCTGACACATTCATTTTTTAAATATGTAAATATGTCTTCATTTAATATGGAAATATGTTTAAAACGGTTTGCGATAGAATAAAATTTGGATTAGATTTGTCCAACAAGTACTTTGTAAACTATATTATTGAGAATTAATTGTTGATGTGAAAAAAAGTTTTCTTCATCTTTCGGCTATAAATAAATACATTTTTAAAAAACCAAAAACCGACTTTTAAAAATACTTAACTACAAAGCAAGAAATATTTTTTTCTGCAACAATTAAATACTTTTTATGAAGTCGGGGCCAAGCTAAAATGAAAATATTTTGGGAAGTATACTTTCACTTTAGCTTGGCCTCGACGTCATAAAAAGTATTTAATTTTTACAGGAAAAAATATTTCGTACTTTTTAGTTAAGTTTTTCTTGAAGTTGGTTTCTGTTTTTATAAAAATGTATTTTAGTCATACAGTGATTTAATTGAATGCAATTTTCAAATCTAATTAACATTTTCGATATTGCCTAAAATAGGGTATTTTACTTTTAGGCATCATTTATTAGTTGACCAACCTCGTTTATTGCTGAATAGAATAAACTGTTTTCTAAGTATGTGTATGTATTAAGAAAATTTTGCATATGATTCTAACTTAGGTGGATCAACTATACGTATTGTAGAAGATCTGAGTATCATCATTCTTTAGGTCTGTTAATAATACTGATATTCATTTAACCGCGGAATCTTATAATAAATCGTTATACAGTTTTAAATGATATAGCATAATAGGACGTAGTTTTCAATTCTAATAAACTTTGTCTGATAATAATTTGAGTTATTATTAAAAATAAAGGAACTTAACTTAAACAAAAATTTATATTCTTCATAAAACCTAGTACACAAGTTGGAAAAGATTTATGATACAAATTTTAGTGATGTGGGATAATTAGATGCATTTTATAATTCTTATTACTGTTGTTTGATAACACTTTTATATTTTATGAAAAATAGAGTTATTTTACTTTTAACTTATTATACCCCATGTTCAGAGCGGAATTTGTTTCCATATTTTAAATAGCAGCGACTCCACCAAAGTTTACTGTATAAAAAAGTTTTTCTCGATTTTCTAAGAAACGGTACAAGCTATGTTATTGAAAAAAAAATGTGGGAGCATTTCGGGATATCGCGGAACTACTCCTTCTTTTCAATTTATTCCATGTTCTGAATAGAAAAATTTTCATATTTTTAATCCCCAGTTTCTACGACACGGTACAAGCTATGTTATTGAAAAAAGTATTGGACCACTTCGCGATCCTTCGGAACAGGATCCAGTATAAACGATCGAAATTCCTTGAGCCGTTTGCGAGTAATGGCTGAACTAACATTAAAAAAACATTAATACAGACGAATTGAGAAACTCTTTCTTTCTGAAGTCGGTGAACAAGCAAATAATAATAAATTATTGAAAAGAAAACGGTAGAACGGTGTGTCATTGCATACATTAACTCATTATGATGATGCAGTACGAGTAAATAATTATATATTGGAGAAACCTCTAGAAATCTAAATATAAGAATAAATGAGCATACCTGGAGCGTTGGTACAATTTTATTTTATATAACTCAAAGACAGCACTCAAAACGAAAGCTAAAAGAGTCATTTCAAATTTTATTACATCATTCGAAAAAATCTATATCTGGATAGTTCAAACAATTTTTTCCCTTATTACATCAGAATTCTTTGATTTTAGTTTTGTCGAATCTTAATACCAGTCCAAATATTTTCTCATAATTGCCATGGAGAACAGGGTCTGACCTAGACCTTGAACCATTGCTATTCTTAAGCATATTAAGACTTTTCTACAAGTGGGATGTGATTATTTCCAAAAAATCCTTAAAATGTTACATTTATTCTGTGACAAATAAACAATTGACATTGACGCATAATTTTAGATATAGGATTTTAGACACATATATTCATTTGCTAGTTTCCTTTGTTACTATAGTACAAAGTATTTCTTTTTTGGTGAAGCATATTCCTAAAGGTATTTTAACCTTTAAATTTAAGAAAACTGTTAAAAATGAGAGTATTTGAAACCACATTTTTTAGATGTATCTACGATAAATTTCCAACTATTTATCTTACGACGAAACACTGCTAGTAATTGTTACGAAATATTATATCTGCGTATGATCAAGAAACGATTGTGAACAGAACATCTGTGTGACACCATTTTTGAAGCATTTTACTCCTACCTGAATGAGCGGAAATCCTTCAGGCAAACTTTGTGTGTATTCACTCCCACGTTCAACTTTGGTTAACCCTTCGTTAGCGGCACAAGTTATATGTTTTAACATACATTTTCCAATGAAGAAGTTGGAAAATGAACGAAAATGATACGTATATACAGTCTGTCCACATTTGTAGTTGCTCCCTGGCAGCAAGTCTTATTTCATACTCGTTTTAATAATGTTTTAAGTAACTTAAATGGGTAAAAGAAAAAAATATATAACACTTAAATTCAGGCATATATTGCATTAGAAACACTCAGAAGAAGAGAACTCTCGGCTCTTTTTAGTTCTGTGCGTGGTAAATTTGTATTATCCTAATCACAGTTTGAAGCCCCTTGTTGAAGAGGCGGCGCCAAAAGTAAACTTTGTAACAATTTAAATAACAAAATTTTGTCAAAGTTGAAAGAATATGTATGTAGTGCTCCTAGGTGCTACTGTGCTGAGAGTTCTGATGTTGCAGTGATTAATCATTAAAGCCGTAAGAGAAAACCTAGTGAAAAATTTTATGGACTATCCTAACTAGGGTGTTTTCAAAGGATATGATCATTATTAATTTCGTCTTTAATTATAGGCAACGGTCGAATTATTATGACAAAGTTCTCATGCTTGTTCACTGATTTTGGAGGTTTCGAATTGTTGTTAAGTTATGTACTTTTTATGTTAATTTATTCGTACATTTAGAGGTCTACCGTTTTCTCCAATATAAAATTTATATTGGAGAAAGCATATTATTAAATATTTAAATATTTTGTCTTCATGGAATTTATTGATACAACATTTGGATAAAACAAAAGAAATATATCTTTAAATATGTATAAAATGGGTAAATAGAAATTTACATAGTATATACGGGTGTCCCAACGAAATCGAGTCTCCTGGAATATTTCCCAAAATGCTCATTATTTTGAAAATTGTAAAAACACATCAGAAAATTTACGAATGGTGAAAAGTTTGGCCATACTAACCCTTAATTGAATTGCACACAAATCAGCCCAGCGCTAGCTACTAAATTTCTATTAAATAAAACCCTACCATAAGCGACACCTCGTTTTAAAGCCTGTTCAAAAAGGGATTCAGTGGGGTGTCGTTTTTGATATTTCACCAACATTTATAGTACAGTAACTGGGGAAAAAAAGTCCGAACCCCAAAAATTTTTGCCAGCGAACCGATTTTTATGAAATTGGGAATTAAGGTCATTTTACCCTCTAGATCAAAAGTTCTATAAGCTTGACATATGCTTTTGATTTATAAGGGGTGAAAACCACCCCCTAAGCTACAAAATAAGTAAAAGATAAAAATAGACTTTTCTTTGACTAAACTTATATCCAAATGGGTAGAATAAGTATTATTTAACATTAAACAGCATTATTTACACGTTATGAAGAACCACCCTTAACGACATCATGAAAAAATTTTTTTTTATACTTTTCAAATATTTATTAGATGTATATATGGAAAATAAAAATATTCTGTATAGTTATGGTACAAGAAACAATTTATTACGATATTTCAAGTCTTAAGAACCACCCTTAATGACAAAATTACGATTTTTTTTATTTTCAAATACTTTTTAGACGTATGTATGAAAAATACAAAATCTTCACTATAGTTATGGTATAAGAAACCATTTATTAGAATATTTCAACCCTTAAGAACCATCCTTAGTAGCAAAATTATGAAAAATATATATATTTTTTTATTTTCAAAAATTTTTTAGAGGTTTATATGAAGAATCAATATCTGATATATAGTAATGGAAGAAAAAACAATTTATTACGATACTTCAACGCTTAAGAACCAGCGTTTCATGGCCAAATGTTCAACAGCTGCTTGGTTTGCTCCTTTTTTCCTTTTCTGCTAAAGCTTGAATATACTAAATCGTGTAAATGATGTCAGCTTTATGACAATAACTTTCTTAATTTTAAAAAAATTGGAGCAGCTACAGCTATTTTTTCCAGATTTTTCAGATTAAAGTGCTTGAAAAACATGGTCTCCACTCTCGACTGCTACCTTCTAACAGTGTTATCTCATTTAATTTTTGGAAATAAAAAAGCAAGGTATTCTACGGGAAAAAAAATTTTGCTTTCTAACATTTTTTTATTTCTTTTATTTTTTATGTTATTTTCAAAAAACTGCAATTTTTTGATTTTTTTTTTATTTTTTGAACGTTTAAAATTTCCAAAAGAGGCATCCGAAATCGCTGACACTTTCAGGGTATTTTACAAGAATCTCAATAAAGTAAATTGTAGAAAGATAGCCTTTAATCTAAAATTTGGTGGTAAATATATCAGTTTTATTGCTGTATTAAAAAAATCAATTAGCTACTTTTTTGACCATAACTCCGTCAATTATGATTCTATTGGCTTAAAATTAATATTATTTTGAAGATTTTTTGAAGCACTTCAAAAAATGTTTGGTGAAGTTTTTTTTCTAAAACGTGAATTTTATAAGTTTTTCACATTAATCGCTCCAAATTTAGAGGACATCGGACAACCAGTCGTATCTTAACATCTATTACCCCTACATAAATTTTCCTTATGAGAAGTTTTTTTATAGGACGTCAATTTTTCCACTTATTGGAGAAAAACCCCCTAAAAACTTTTTTTTTTGACGAAAAATGAACATTTTCCATCATAAATAACTCAAAAACTATTGATTTTTCGCAAAATATTTATAGGACAAGTTTTACTTAGAATTCATCCCTCTATTGATTTATACATTTATTTTTAATTTTCACCATCTAGAAGGGATGGCTTTCACCCCCTGGGCAAGATCACACAATGGGGCAATACAAGTTTTGTTTTTTATGCTATTTTTACCCTATTGTCAGAATTTCAGACAAATACTGGCAAAAATTTTCCAAGGAAATTTCCCAGTCACTGTACTATCAAGGAACTTGCCAATTAAAACGTGATTCGTCAATATTTTTCTGTTCTCTGATGTTATTGATGAATAATAATTGCAATAGATAATTCGCTTACAATTTTAAAAAACAAATTCCTTAAATGAGAAAACTAAAACTTGCATGACACATAAACATGATGACTTTTTCGAGTATACTGGATATCCTTATTCCTGCTGTCAATTATTCTTACATTTAATTAATTGAGTAATTTATTACAAGAACGAAAACTCATTTACTGATGAAAATGTTATTTCGCCGTTAAAGTAGACATTCGGGACAAATAAAATCAAAATAAACGCTTAGTGTGTGTGGTCGAAGTTAATAGTTGCCACACCAATGCTGAACACCTGTGTTTTTAACACGTTCGCATTAGCTTCAGTTTATTTACGTTTCATTTGTTTCGGATATTGGTTTCCATCGAATAAGTACGTGACTTTGTATTTGTATCTTTTAAAATAGCTCCAGTTGGTATAATCATATTTCATTGACAAGAGCAGCTAACTTATACGTTTGTGATGTGGGATTGTAAACTGTCAGCGTTGACAAAATAAACATCAGCAAACGCCTTTGTATTTTTGAAGGCCCTTTGTAAGACTGAAGTAAAGCGTAATTCAGTGAAAACTTAAAAATAGCCATTACAATGACATTTAAATATTATATAATTCGTAGTAGACATATAAAATAAAAATGGGCACTGTTTTTTGTTAACCGACTTCAAAAAGAAGTAGGTTCTCAATTCGCCATTTATATTGATATAGTCGTTGACTTGATAGACATTTCACGCCAACGATTTTATTTTACTTTCTGATTAATTCCCTAAATTTATGAAGAGACTGGGCCTACCGAATTATTTTTTAGCTTTTAGTATATTATTAACATCAATATTGTTTTGAGTTTAAATAATACCGTTTAACTTAAAAATCTTTTTTAGTTAATTTATTTTCAAGTTGTTAGTTTTTTATTCTTATCACAGTTAAACAGCTTTCAACTTGAAAGCTGTTTAACTATAATACATGGTCTTTAGAATGTTTTGTGCTACCTGTATATCAAAAACTAAAAATTTTGATTAAAAATAAAATCTCAAATTGTTATCAAAGTTTTTTAGAACTGAAAAGTGCATTCAATTATGCTATACCACTAAACATTAATTAATAAATAATTTAATAAAATAAAAAACCTGATTTATTGTCAATTGTAATTGTAATTAAATCAAAATATCTGATAATTAACAGCTCTAAAAGTATGGAGATCATATGTAAGACTTTCTTAATACATATAAATAAATATTCAGAAAACAAGTTACGGTATTCTATTCAACAGTAAACGAGATTGGTCAGAACACCAGAAAACAAGACCAACTTTACCAAGTTACCATTACATTTGTGTGCTCGCCAAGTTCATATTATAAAATAAACAATTTACATTAACACTTCTTCTCTTGAAAATCCTAGATGTCGGTCTTACATCTCGCGTCTTTAAATTTAACGAAATGCATCAAATGCATAAAGAAGTGTTCGAGAGGACATTCAATTGTGGGAAGCGCAACTGATGAAGGTTCCCGACCAGAAACAATATATATTATATTTATATATAATATATATTGTCTTGCGTACAAAGGAATGACACCTCGAAGAGAGTATTCAATATCTCTGACAGGTGAAGTAACCTGAAAATTTTATCGTGACATTCTGTCCTAGGACTTAAGGGAGAACAGTAATTACACGGAACGGCTCCAGATTCGGAACCTCTGTGTACTGATTCTCTTGAAAATCCTAGATGTCGGTCTTACATCTCGCGTCTTCAAACTTCTGTATAATGTTGGAGTTTAGAGTAAATACGCTATTTTTAAATTTCTTAATTTCGGACTCTAGAGTATATAGTTATGAAGGTAGCATGCAATGCACCAAAAGTGTGGTGGAGATACGTTGATTTTTCTGGTTTGGGCATATGGTGCTGAAGAACTGCACATATTTCTAGATTATATCGATAGTCAAGAACCAACAATAAAATTTACAATTGAGATGGAAAATTTGCAACTTGTTTATCTTGATGTACTTATAGATAGAACAAACAACACAATGAGTACAAACACTCATCGAAAATCTACGAATACTAATATATATTTGAATTTTAACTCCAACCATACCTTGAATGAAAAGAAAGGTGTTGTAAAGTGCTTATATGATAGAGCAATAAACATATCTTCTTCAACCCAAATATTTAACGACGAAGTCAATATTATCAAAGAACATCTACTTCAAAATGAATACATGATGATTTGAGTAATACACTTATTACAAACTTACACTTTATTTAAAAAATTGTGACAATTGTTTCGCGTCCGATGGAGCTTAATCATATCATTGTATGATTAAGCTCCATCGGACGCGAAACAATTGTCAAAATTTTTTAAATAAAGTGTAAGTTTGTAATAAGTGTATTACTCAAATCATCATGAATTTCAACTTCCACCAAGTATCAACCAACTCAATCCAATCAAAATGAATATCCCCAAGATTTAATAAATGAAACTATAAATCAGCTAGAAAGAAAATCGCAACAACAAACCAGCTCAAATAACCAACACACCACTAATACCAACCAAACACAAACAGAAAAATATATATGAACGTAATTCCATACGTCCCAGGTGTATCGAAAAAAAAACGTGATTTGGAAATAAATACGATGTTAAAACTGTTTTTAAAACAAATGATACATTGCGCTCTATTCTTACACATCCCAAACCATTTAACGCAACCCGGAAATCCAAAAATTGTCTGTACAGTGTTTTATATGACTGTGGCCTTCCTAATACTGGTGAAACTTCTTTACAAGTAAGGAAAAAAGAACATCAATATAACATTTCCAGAAGACATATAGACAAATCAAATTTGTCTAATCATCTATTAACCAGACTGGGATAAAACAAAGATTTTGTTGAAAGAGGAAAATTTAAAAAATAGAAAACTTAAAGAAGTCAGCAGTATGATGACAAACAACACGGAAATCGGGGCAACTTCATCGACCGTAATTTGGACTGGAGAAATCTATTGCCAACAGAGCAGAAAAACGGTATCCTAAGTCTCAGGTCAAACGCCAATTTGTCACTATCAGTTTTTTTACAAACAACAAAATTAAAATCAAAGCGAAATATTTTAGAAAAAACCTCGAAATACAATACTAAACGATTGACAACGACTCCAGAGTCGGAGTTGAAACGTATCCAAACACAGATAAGTATAACACAATATAAAATACAATACTTATATACAGGAATACTGGTTGATCAGTCTGTAGACATCTCTTTCTCTTAGAATAACTGCGAAAAAGAATTGTACTATACAGAGAGTCAGTAATCCAGAAAATTTTACGAAATTGCCTTACAACACTTTGTTCTCCATATACAATTTTCAAATACTTATCTGTTCAAAAAAGAAAAATTGAGGAGAGAAAACCCCATGAACAGGCAAAATAATTAGGATGAATACTTCAATCGTAACAAAATAGTTACAACTATTTTACTTTTTTTGATATTTGTGTCCATTTTTGAGAATGACACAAAGAAAGAGAAACAGAGATAACGAGAGAAGGGAAGTATATTTTGTAAGAAGCTTTCGCTTCCATATTTGTCTGAATGACTGCTGTCCTTTTCTTGGTTTTTCTTTGTAACACACATTACTGTGTTTGGTCCATAATAACATTATACGATTCGATGTTTGCTAGATATTCCACTCCAACATGAAGATATGCTTTCATTTTCATCACGCAATGACGATTACATAATTTCGACACAGATCCTAGCTTAAATCCCGTGAAAATATGGTTGCATTAATTAATACTTGTCAGAACTTATCTATTTTTCCATCTACAATACCCTCGATTTCCACCAAAACTTTACCGTCTTCCTAGCGAATGTCAAACGAGCATTTCGACTGAGAAAGGAGTTTTTTGCTGGTCGGGACCGATCAATTCGTTCCATAATTCATTAGGTTGTTTTGACCTAACAAATCTTAAAATACCGTAGATGTCGTTTTCATAAATCATTGCGTTTTTTCGTTTCAACACCGACAGAAGAGACACCTTCAATTTCCCAAATGAAGAATAATGATTTTTGCGTTACACATTTAATCGCTTATATCGCATGGATAGCCTCAAATTGAGGCTGGCATTTTTTCATTGCCACAATGATTTATCAGGCCTAAATTGTTTTTTTTTGATATACGAACGGCTCATAAATTTAAATAACCAGATTAAGACTCATTACTCGCTTATCGGTTTTAATAGAATCTCATCATTTTCAAGCAGATGTTTCTGTGTCGTTGTAATAGGGATGTCATGAAAACAATTGAGTATTGGAGTATAAAAGGCTGAATCTAAAACACTTTAAAAATACAGTTTTTTAAACGAAGGCTTTATAACGAATATACCCTCGTTTCTGGTTGGGTAGTTGTGAGAAATTGCATTATTTAACAAAACAATTTATCGGAATATGCATTGAACATCAATGGTGAGAGACTGTACAAACCAGTCGGACGCCTTTGTTTACCTGGAACTCTACATACCGTTAGGGCACTTATCGTCAGATAAGGTAGTATCTCGAGTAGACGCTATTATTTCGCAAATAATTTCAGGTGAAAGTTGTACAGCATCAAGTGGGCCATCAAATGTCTCATGTCACGACTTCCCTTCTGGACAGGAAGTGACCTTTTCCGACCTACAGTTAGTTATTTTAAAGAAGTACCTAATTTTCCAAAGAAAAATGAAAAACAAGCAATTGTGTACTTGCCAGTTTTTCGAAATGATCCACATTATAAGTGACTTTCAAAATCCGTCGTAAAAATTGGGTCCTTCCATTAAAAAAACACTTCCCTTCCAAACCGGATGTCATAATATGGAACCCTGTAACTTTTATGTAAATTTTTTTAAACAATGAAATTCACTCCATTTACTTTTCTCAAACTAAAAGTCCCGTAACTATTTATGGCTAATGTCTGGCTAAAATATGAATCGAATCAAAAAACTGACATGAACAATTAATTGGACAACCATTGTCTTGAAATGGTTGATCTTACAACATGTCAATAGCTTTGAATCTACTATTGTCATCAGGTGAATCATGGGAAATTTAGATTATCCGTCGTATTTATGCTCTTAACTGGTCATGCTCATTGGGTCCCTTAATGCCGTATCTGGTGTAAACAGGGCCATCGTACTTGGTGGTTGGTTGTTGGCGATGCGTTGCGGCAGTGGCTGAAGAAAGTATTTAATTTGAACGCAAAGCTCACTAAATATATTCTCGTTCCAGATGATGTATGCCGACGCTATGCATTTTCTTTTATACTAGGACTCCTTGTGAACCATCCTGGCCTGGTGACAGCCGATGCTATGGTTGTCGGTCCATGCGTGATCAGCTAATCCAGACTTTGTTAGCTCCCCCTTTAAGTAGCTAAGCGGTGCTTCTTAACCCTCGTGTCCAGTGGTCTCTTTGCCTTCCCAATGTAGAGATTGCCACACAGGGTATGCTATATACATATACAGTTATTTGGTATTGTAGGAGTATCCCGTTTTGTTTTTGTAATCATTCTCCTCAAGGTGTTGTTCATTTGAAAATCATTTTGATTCCATTTTTCATTCTGTCTTCAATACGTTATAAGTTTTTCCCATAAACTTTTTTGTGTATGGTAATAATATAGTTACTTATCTTTTATGCAAAACTCCTTCATTGCCTACGTCAGTTTTTTTGTTTCCATTTATGTCTTTACGGTTGGCAATGAAACTACGTATTAACACAGTATGTAGACTTTCACAGCCACTGTCAATTGATACACTACGTTTCCATGCAATCTGGCAGTGGTTTATTGGAATTACGTACAAACTTTTTCTCTCTCTCTCTGGAGTTGCGGCAGACATCCACAGCGGCGCGGACGTACTTGCAGAGACAACCTTCGGAAGAAATTCCAATGGACTACGGCAAAATAGCACGGAAATATATCCTATGTATCAACAGTTTGATCTCATTTGAACAAATAGTACACCGGTTTCTTTCTACCTTGTTCACTGTTTATCAAAAATATATGAATATGGATGACATATCAAATGTCAGTGTTTACGGTGCTACTTCAAATAAATCTATCAAAATAATTTTAACTAAATAAGATATTAGGCACAAATGGTGCGAGTGGGAGTTTGTTAGTAGAAAATGTCGTCAAATCAATAATGAAATTGATTACGTTTTTCATTTCAAGACTGCTATATTATCATATGCAAAATACCAATTAGTAAACATTCGTACATTTATAAAAATATCTTTACAACACGAGTAACAGGTATTTCACAATTTCAAATGTGTGGATATCGAGGCTACACCTACGACTTACACCTCTTAAGCTGCTAAATACTATTCTGAATATAGTCCGAACGAAATAGTAACATTTCATGCAAATTGAGCAGACCTGTTTTTAGGGTTCCGTATATACAATATACGGATACCCTTATAACATCACTCCGGACTTCTGCCTCTTTCACATCGCAGCAATTTTCTCATAAACTACTGGATGGAAAAGGTTGAAATTTAGTATCAGTGTATAGCTTGGTGACCAGAACAGGAGTACATAGGTAAATGAAGAAATTTTGATTTTAGGGGTACTAAAAAAAATCGACCGTTCCCCCCATAATCTCCGAAACAACTGAGCCTAGAATTTTGAAAGAATAGGAAATATAGAATGTTGCCCAAACTTTACAGGAAAATTAAGGAGAAACCATTAATTTTAATTTTGGGCGGCAAAATGTAGAATTAAATGAAAAATTAAAAATTTATCATGTGATGATATACATCAAATAAATGCATTTTTAAAAAAACTAAAACCGACTTCAAAAGAAAATTAACTAAAAAGCATGAAATAATATTTTGCTACAATTAAATACTTTTTATGAAGTCGGTGCCAAGCGAAAGTGAAAATATTTTGTGAGGTACGAGTACATTGATGAGTTATACTTCGCAACTTCGCTGTTCAAATTGGCACCGACTTCATAAAAATTATTTAATTGTAGCAAAATATTATTTCATGCTTTTTAGTTAATTTTCTTTTGAAGTCGGTTTTTGTTTTTTTAAAAATGTATTTATTTTACAATTTTCAGTGATGCAATGTCTGTAATTGTTAATGATTTATCCTACAGCTGTAACAATCTATTAACATTTTTTTAACCATCCTTCATAACAATATTTGTACTCCGCCCTGTATGTCAGCTATCATAAATTTCCAACTGCTATGAGCTACCTTATATAATTATTTTTTCTTCCTTTTTACTAACCATCCTGTATGATATAATTACATTCGACGTTATATTTTAACCATCTTGCATAGGAAATCTTATGGATCACCAACATTTTAATAACTACCCTATATAATTTTATTTTTACACCACATATGTATATTTATATGCGTGAAATTAATATGCAAATTCATAAGATTTTACTCATCCAAAAGTCGCCCGCCTCGGCAATTTTATCACTTTGAAAAGTTGAATTCTCCAGGTGTAAAAATATAATGCTAGAAAAATATGAGGTAGGCATTAAATAGTTACTTGTTCGGAACATACAAGTGCATTTTGTATTGGAGAAATGATTACAAGAGCAGTTTCACTCTCAAATCACCCTGTATTGAAAGAATTTTTACAAAACGAATCTCACTCTTACGTAGGTTACTAAATCACCCTGTATTGAACTCCTTTAAATTAAAAACCAGCTATCTTGATTGTCGCAAACTGCCAATAACTTTTTTAATTATTTAATTTCTCTGGAAAACAATTTTCCCAAATATGAGACCCTAACCAATCGATTTCTATCTATTGAAACTTCTAAATAAGAAAATTTCATCGAAATCGTTAGAGCACAACTCAATTATATATATATATATATATATATATATATATATATATATATATATAAACAAACCTTGTTCGTTATATAGTATTAGATTATTTCTATTTGATAACAATTTTATATCTTAACAGAAATGAAGATACTCTAATTTGTAATTAAAAACCCTCTATGAAGGCAAACTTTGTCTACAGTTAATAAAAATTGACATGGAATAATTACTGTTTATGTTTTAGACCATGAAAAAATCTGTTTGTGGAGAATAACGTTTTTCTCTGAAAATTATGAATAAAAAGAAATCGTTTAATTTATGAATACACACTGTATATTCATATTAACTGACATTTATTTTGATTTTGATTAATTCATCTTATTTACAATTTACCCCAAGTTCCGAATAGTTAATACCAGTAACTCCATCTAATCTTATAATACCCGCGACTCCACCAAGACATAGAATATAAGAAAATAGGTAAAAAGTTTTTCCCCATTCCATAAGAAACGATAGTAGCTATGTTATTTGAAAAAAAGTTCTGACCACTATGAGATATCTCGGCACTAATCTAATCCCTTTTCAATTTGCCCCACGTTCCGAATAACATTTTTCAAATTTTATATAATAATACCGGCTCCTCCACCATGGCATAGGGTATATGAGAATAGGTAAAAATAGTTTTTCCCCATTTTCTAAGAAACGGTAAAAGCTATTTTAATGAAAAAAATATGGGACCACTCCGCTATCCCGCCAACCAGGATCCAGTAAAATGGTTGAAATCCCTCAAGCCGTTTCCTAGTAATCGGTGAACAAACATAAAAAAAAGCAACAGACGAATTGAGAAGCTCCTTCTTTTTGAAGTCGGTTAACAAAGGTCTCATTCTAATGAACACAACAATAAATTTTTTTATAATTTAAAAATGATTAGTTTAAAAGATATTAACAAAAATATACGAAAATTTATCCCCCCCCCCTTATCACCGAAACTATAAGACGTAGAATTTTGAAAAAAATTAAGATATAGAGCCTCACCTGAATTTTACTAGAAAAATAAGAAGAAAACTCTACCGTTAATTTTCGGAGGCAAATTACAGAATTAAATGGAAAATATAAAATTAAAATTGTTTCAAACTCATCATGTAATTCTCACGAAAACAAATATTTTTTTTTCATATTTTTAAAATAAATTATTTTACAGATATTAACAAAAATATAAAAAATCTTATCTCCGAAACTATAAAGCGTAAATTTTTTAAAAAAATCAGAGATATAGAGCCTTATCTGAATTTTTGGGGGCAAATTACAGAATAAAATAAAAAATATAAAATTAAAATTGTTTCTAAGGCATCACCTAATATATCAAATTAATGGGCTCATTATGACGAATACAAACATATTTGTTTCATATCTTTAAAATAAATTATTTAAAAGATATTAACAAAAGTATTCAACATCTACTTTATCTCATAAAGTACCTGATCTAAAATTTTGAAAATTATATTTTATTTGTATTTTTAAAATATTAATTTGTCTGAAAGCTTTACTAATTTATAATTTTAAACTTGACCAATTGCCTGATATATTCTCATCTACTGAGCCTAAAATTCAGGCAATAGATTATATAGGGCTTTTAAGTTTATTAGTAAAATAAAAACCTAATATTAATTTTGGGGTCCAAATTAGAAAATTAAATATTTAAAAAAAATCAAGGGAATCATGTAGCAAATTGAATAAATAGTCTCTGTGTGAGAAATAAAAATGTATATTTTAAAAACAATTTAAAAGGCTTAGTTTAAAAGATATTAGGATAAATATAAGAAACTGCAATCATTTCCAGCTTGTATGAATATTAGAAAAATATATACTTTGATTCACATACATTATATCGACCCTACATTTGGTACGGAACCCTTACTGTGCCAGCCCAACTCTCACTTGACCAAATTATTATAGAAATGTGTTTTAGGCAATATGTAAAGGGGGTTTTCCTTAGAGGTATATAATTTTAAAATGAAATAAAACACATTAAAATCATGATAATAGTCATGAAACGCGATCTGGAAGTCCAATTTCGATCACTTTTTCGAGCAGCTGGGACCATATATCAGCAATAACGCGGCGAATGTTAGCTTCCAAGTGGTCTAATGTCTGTGGTTTAGTGGCGTAGACTTGCATCTTTACATATCCACACAGAAAATAATCAATTGGTGTGATATCGCTTAGGCCAGTTAACAGGTCCATTGCGTGAAATTATGCCACATAGAACGTTTCCTTTAATAAATTGATTTTGGCATTGGCTGAATGACATGTTGCACCGTCTTGTGTTGAAACCAAAGCTCTTGCACATGAACTCCATTCAACTGGGAAACGAAAAATTCTGTAATCATGGAACTATACTGATTTCCATTGACTGTAACGTTCTCACCGGTTTCATCTTTGAAGACATATGGTCCAATGATTCCACCAGCCCATAAAGCACATCAAACAGTAACTTTACGTGGATGTAACGATGTCTCATTAATGGCTTGTGGATGTTCTTCACTTCAAATGCGGCAATTTTGCATGTTAACATATCCATTCAAACATAAATGAGCTTCATGGCACACACACACACACACAAACGAGTCTGGTCCTCATTTTGCAAAAACTAGCTTAAATTGACAAATTCGGCCCGGACTTTATCCTCGGCATGATCGACAAAATGTAAATTATATAATACCCTACAATCACTTAAGGTACTTAAAAGATTCGTTAAAGTGTGCAATAAAAATCTTCGTTACCGTCGTGTTCAATCATCCAAATTGTTCTCTCAAGTCTCGAATTGTAACTACATAGAAAGATATTCCGAGCACTTTTAGATAATTAGAGAAACTTTAATTTTACAACTCTCTTTTGTAACACAACATTGTAATGTTATATGTATTTACATTTATATGGACTTTCCGGAAAGCGATAAGAGCAAACAAATATAAAATAGATGTTTGTTACATACACTTGTTTCACGACGTTTGTTTCCGTTAATGTCAGTCGTTGTTTAATACTATTTAAGTAAAGTTTAGATTTCCGTTACTCTCAGAAGCCAAAGGTTATTTTAGGATTCCGGCGTGACTTGGAATAACTTACATTTTGCTGTCCCGATTTGTTAGATTTGTGTCAGTAACAACGTATTATGTATTCAATTACTCTAATGTAAATCATTTGTTGTTGACCGAATTTTGTGAAGTGAATCATTTTTCCGCGTGTCTTGTGTGTTATGAACGAAATTGGACCGTCAGCAAGTGAAGGTTACACAATATTTATTACGACTTATGCGGTGAGGTTGTAAACTAATGGATAAACTCATTTTCTACGTAATTATGAATATAAATTAAAAACCCTAAACACTTTTTGAATAAAATTATCCAACTGCTCCTTCAATCTTTTAGGCCCTAGGGCGTACTGACCCCCAAATCTGAATAAAAAGGGACAGCCCGTCATACAGTGTTTAAAAGGGTTTTCAATTCTCTGTTCAGCAAGCAGTATAGAACTTTTTGATTTTTGAATTTGGATACTCAAGAATAAAGTAATTTTATTTTACACAAACATGTAGCACTCTAGTCAAATACATGTCACGACTTAATAGTAATCAAGAAATGATTCACCGCAAAAAATGAACACCAGTGATTTTTTGTATAATAATTGCTAGAATCATTTAGGTAAATAAAATTTTATGAAATATTATTTTCAAAAATGTAAGCTTTTAATAACTATGTATTGAAATGAATATGAATTTATATTTGCCGATTTATTTTATCCATCAAGTTTACCTTTGATGTACAAATAATTCGATACAAAGTATATTAAACATATCATTTCATATATGTAGTTCTTTTATCTGTTAAATTATTCAAAAAATAATTATTACTCATTAAATTAATACTACTTATGTTACACAAATAAATACCCATGAACTTACAGGATACGTCATCATGATAGAGCTTAGGAGAACAATTGGTATCTTTCACTCGCGCCTGGATTATTAGTCGCTCTACGTGGTCCTCATCTCTTCTCTGAAGGTGAGGATCCGGGATGCACTATTTTAGATAGCCTTTGGGGTTCTTTGATTTCTTGAACGATGGAGGTATTAGTTCTTTTTGTGCTCCAGAGAATTCGTAAGATTTCTCCCCAACAACAGCGTTCAAAGCGCTTCAACGACCATGTTTCTGTCCCGTATCGTAGTATCGGAAATATTAGTGTTTTAGATATTATTTTTTGTGTTCAATCGGATTACGCGAATTTTTTTGAGGCTTTTTGATGTCCAGCGATTTCGCACCTACGATTAATTTCATGTGAAGAACTACCCTTATTTCAAATTAGCGTTCCTAGATGGACATATTAGTTAACGACTTGACAATGGCCTAGATTTTACATATCTGGCTGATTGTTTTAAGCCCTGTTAGTGATCACCATTTTGGCTTTGAGTAATTTATATCCAGGCCAAGGTTACTGCTTTCCATTTCCAATTTATAGCGTCAAAACCCAACGCATAGAAACCCGGAACAACAACCTCACACCCTAATCCATGGATTGGCAGAATAGATGTACGTAATCCATAATTAGATTGTTAGAAAAATTAAGGGGGCGCAAACAATTTTTTATAAAGGGGGGAGGGCGCAGGTACAAAAAGGTTGGAAGCCTTAATCCATCCCTATATATATATATATATATATATATATATCTGTTTTTAAATTTTCGCGGGCACTAAATGTTTTAGGTGGTTTCCGGGAATTCATCCGCGTAGTTAATAACAGATCCCTGCCGGGATCGTTGGTAAAATGACGACGTTTCGGCAGAGTCACATCTGCCCTCTTCAGATAACTTTGAGTAACAAGCGAAAGCAGAAGGCTACGAGAATTATGCGAACCGACCTGAAGAGGGCAGATGTGACTCTGGCGAAACGTCGTCATTTTACCATCGATCCCGGCAGGGATCAGTTATCAACTACGCGGATGAATTCCCGGAAACCATCTAATACATATATATATATATATATATATATATATATATATATATATATCTATATATATATATACATATATATATATATATATATATATATATATATATATATATATATATATATATATATATATATATATATATAAAACGAGACGGGTTTCGACGGAAAAAAGATTACGAGTTTCTTGAAAACGAAAGTAATAGTCAAATAATGAAAATGGTCCGTTAAAACGCTAGAAATTAAACAATCAAACTGACATATTAGATTTTGAAATTTTGAATGAAAGAATGAAATATCTGGATTTGCGATCTTGAAATTTTGCCTTTGAATGTTCAGAAATCCTTGAGTAATACCACTCGAAGATTTATTTGAATCACTAGAAAAGACTGTACAATTTTTTACTCCAAGTGCTACATAAAATTCACATACAAATCAGACAATAGCGTTTAAGGTTTATTTTATATAGTAGTTCTCTCAAAATTATATCCTAGACATTAAACAAAATATATCGTGATTATCCTTTTTCTGCATCGAAAATAGTAATTGTATCAAACCTGGTAGTACTAGTGATATCCAGATCTATTATCGAAAATATTTTAAAATGAAAATTGCTAATTAATCACATTTACTAGTTTCTTTATCAGACTCACCCACGAATTGTAAATAAAACTTAACTGTATATAATTTATGAGTTCGTTTTTCCTGTTAAAAGTGTTAAACTAATTTTCATGCTTCTAAATTAGACACAGTCATGTTCTTTAATTGATTAATTATTATGGTCTTGTTGACGAAAGGAATGAGCTTCATAAAATTCGCGTTTATATACAGATTCAAGAGCTGTATAGTTTTGATAAAATTAAGACGCAGTAATGTCAGTATTCATGTTATCGGTAATGGTTTAGTAAGTTATATAAACGGCAAGTTCACGAAATTTATGACTCAAAGAAATGAAATTTTTAGAATATGTGTTTGGTTAACATTTAAATTTATTTTACAAATGTTATGCTGGTTTTGCGGAACTTTTACAGTGTACCGTAAAACTTAAAATTCAAGTTTCCGGTGACTTGGAGGGAAATACCCTCAACTTTCAGCATTGTCTAGCCAGGTTAAGGTTATTTAATTTAATAAAATAAATTGTGACACAATTCCTGAGCTGAGGGTACAGTTGTCTCAGATGTAAGTGCCAAAAATCAGGGAAATTGACACTTGCTCCTTCCATCCAGCACTGTGGCAGCCTAGTAAGGTATGCTTCTATCGCCTGTAAAATTATTTTTCAGTTTTGGCTTAGTGGGAAAGTCCTTCAGCTCACACAATTGCAGTCTCTGACGTAAATGCCAAAAATCAGGGAAATTGACACTTGCTCCTTCCAACCAGCACTGTGGCAGCCCAGTAAGGTATGCCTCTATCGCCTGTAAAATTATTCTTCAACCCGCACTGAGGCAGCGTGGTAAGGTATGCCTGTGAAATTCTAAAAAAATCTTCTCAATCCCTCGAGATTAATTCTTCTTAGAAAAAGAACTTAAGTTCTTCTACTGTTCCCTTATGATCCTAAATGTTTCCGATCAGTTTAGTTTAGTATTCAAGGTCAATTCCTCAATCTCTAGCCTTGAGTACCCGATAAAAAACTGCCAAAAATATGTTTTTCTTGTCAGTCAGTCCTTCGAACCAGTTCTTCAATTCTTCGGTCCTACAGTTTTGCTTCTCCTTCATTTTAGTTAGTCAAAAAGGACATTTGCCCACCTATCTTCAGTTTTTGACAATACCATCTTGCGCTCCTTTTCACAGATCTTAAGCACAGGGAGCTATCAAATGAGGTGGAAGAGTAAAGCATACTGATTTAACTCACTATGAAAGTTTTTCAGTATATACAAAAATTAACAAACAATGGTTAAAAGACAAATTTTAAACTTGTTTCCAGTTGGGGTGATCTTATAGGAAATAATGTCTTCCACAGTTAGAGCCAATCAAAATCAAGTTTCTCATTACTTTTGTGTATAGAAAGAAGACGCTAGATACCCTTCCTCTTTAGAGAATTGTAAGGCATTGTTGTCCTCAACATACACACTGATTTGAAAGTTTTGCATCCCCTTGGTGTAAGATATATTGCTACACGTCTGGTCATCCCTTTAATTAGTTTATTAATCATCTCTTCACATAAATATTCCCATTCCTCTATAGCAGCAACAATCAGTTCTTGTGTCGTTCTGGGTGGGTTCTGTGAAAAAAGGCTCTGTTCAAGTAGTCAGGGGCTTCAGGTGACATCGGTGGCCATTCCAATCCACTGACTTCTTGATTTCGTAGCCTGCCTCAACTACCCTGGATCTAGTCACCTAATTCACTACATATAGATATAATGACTGCATTTATGACAATATTAAGGGAATATGCGCCCGTCATTGTACCTGGTATATGAATCAGTGAAGTTTTTTGTTGAACATTAGACCCTCTAAAACATTTCCGGTTACTCTCCAAATCCTTACTCGATATTCATCATTCACTTATCCAAACAGACACTCATCAGTAAAAAGTACGGTTCGCCAGTCAACTAAACCCCAATTTTAGTGAGGTAGACGAGCATGGATACCCTTAAAGTTCTCCTGAATTGCAAATCTGTGGCTAAAACTCTCTTTCGAACTGTTGCATTCGGAATTACCTTATGATAAGTGGTTTGGAACTGCGATCTTAGGCCGGAACAATGATGGACCTACTCCGACGGGCTGATTGGTCAATATACCGATTTTCACGTGGTGTGGTAACACGGCATCGCCCACTTCGAGGTCGGTTTTGCACTTCACCCGTTTCTTCGTAGCGACTTATGGAGCTGCTCACTGTGCTTCTAGTAATGTTCATTCTATTTGCTGTCTGGTGACGAGATAAACCTTCTTGACTCAAAACAATAAATATGCTTCTTATAAACTCGGACAACTCAAATCCCGATATTTTGCACTGTTACCATGTACCAAACAGTGAACGCACATTATTGAATTTCATTTTAATTAATATTTCCTTGGAGTCAAATTTTCTACCAACTTAAAACAAAAACCTATTTTACATCTAAAATTGTTCAGTGTGGATAGTAAATAGTCTTTATATTTATTTATTTATATTTTATAATAAATTCAGGGAGGGGTGCAAAACGTTTGAAAGTTAGTGTATGTTTTTTAAAGTAAGCACACTATTTGCCTGCTCCCTGTAACAATTTATATATATATATATATATATATATATATAATTTAAATATTGTATTATTTATATGAACAAGAAATCAGACGGAACCATAGGGTACACGGTATACAGGAAAACTACGCACACAAACAGATACCTCAACGCAAACTCGCACCATCAACCTGCTCAGTAATTTTCAGCAGTGAAAACCCTGACACACAGATCTAAAACTCTAACAAACAACGAAAAGAGCAAGGCCGAGATGAACATTTTGAGGGAGGTATTAACATCAAGTGGCTATAACCACCACATAATTCAGAAAGCACTTACACAGGAACACAAACTCAAGAAAGCAGATGAAAACGTTTCGACAGCTTTTCTTCCTTACGTCCGGGGAAGAACGGACAAAATTGGAAAAATATAAAAACGCCTCCCAACCACATGGAGAACCGCACTAGCAGATCGTTACATTAAAATCAAATCCCCAGATAAAACGTCAAATAACGTCAATATATCTCCCAGGCAATAGGGCAATGATTATCGGACCTATAATCCGTCACAGAGCGAGAGCCCTGATTGGCCAAAACAAACAAGACCATGCCCCCTCCGGCCTGCACCACTCACAGCAGCATCGACTTATTTTGTACTACGCTTAGTCAGTAACGTTTAGTTACCTAGTGACTATTGGGGAGTAGGCAGATTGAGGCCCGAGTTCGATCTAGAGTCTGAAAGTCTTTTTCACTTTTGTCTCTTGATAATGGCTCCAAAGCACGAGTCGAAACGTCGAGCATTTAACAAATTCAGACGCGGTTCTCACTCGGAACCTAGCCTAGTGCATAATAATGACCGCGGAAGCCTCTCAGAACATATATATATTTATATATATATATATATATATATATATATATATATATATATATATCACTTATGAAACAATAACGTATTCCACTATTTTATTCATGTATTCGAAACTCTTTCAATTCCACAAACTTGTTCCAGTTTATCTAGTTAACTTTTCATTGTTGGTTGACTTGCACATCTTACCAAATAAATGGAGTCACGGGGAAGTTGCGGAGAAAAACAAGGAGGCAAATTAGTGGATTGCAACCCAGAATGTCGGAAACGTATTCTCGACAAGTCACAAATGTACGAGTAATTCAACCATTCGTATACGCCTAGACGCTCTTCCCAAATCATACATAGGAATTTTATTTTATGGCGGAATCAGTGGCGTCGAAATTCGTGAAACTGGTGTGCTATTTTTACAAATTTGAAATTGTAATTCGTTGCAATTCTATTAACATTGAGGTTTGATTTAGACTTCGAAACGTTTGGCGCTTTGATTTATACAGACTCTCTCTTCATATAAACTAAAAAACGTTCAAATTGGCCGGCCAAAAGTAATTAAATCCACTTAACTAATTTGCTAGATATAACTAGTAATAATTTCAACACTATTTGCACTATTCTAAAAATTATTTAATGCCTTTTGATATTTTATCTTCATCAGCATAAGCAATTAGCTAGTTATAGAGAGAGAAAGACAGAGTACTCGAACCGATATGCCCAAAAATGCACTTTTAACCAATTTCGTCGGTTTTTAATACGTTTTTATTAATACGCTTTTATTAGGTTTATGTGTACGTATCTATGTAACCGAAACTATTTTCGTTATCAGAACTGGAGAAAATTAAGTTGTTAACTCTAATTTTGTTTTTGATAGAATTTAGGGTTGCGAGTTCAGGGTTATGAATAGTTTTGGTGACTGAGTGGGTGATTATATTGTCTGTGATGTTAGGTGTATTGTATAATGCGAGTTCAGTTTCAATATCTAAAAATTCTAGTCTACTTTGTGACATGTTAGTTTTAAGGTTGTAATTGAAACCTTTGTTTAGTAAGGTTGTCTCAAAGTGAGTGGTTTCACAAAGCAATTTTTTGTAACTATTGTACGTTGACGATATTCTCTCAGTATGTCTCTCGGGCCTTTTCAATTTCAACTTGGACACTTTAGCTTGGATGAGTGCCTGTACTTCGTCTTTGGAATGGTTGCTTTTAATATCTACATTATCTTCTACTAAGCACATCTTACTCCAGAATTCTATTTAAATTAATTCAGAATGTACTTCATCTATGTTGGGGTATTCCATAATTATGTTGCATTTGCCAGAGTCATTTTAACTTCTTGTATTCCATGTCATCTAACTCATACAACATGTTTGAGCTATGCTGATAAGACTAATTCATACTCAAATAACTCCTGCCTCACAGCAGCATGTTTTTATCTACCAAATCTTTGTAGAAGTGGCATGGGACGTTTCTGAGTAAAGTTGCAGAAATTGAACAACCGATTCCGAAACTTTGTCCCAAGAACCAGCTCACTCGTTCATGAACAGTCCAGCTTGCTTAAATCCATCCAAGCAGCTTTTTTGAATTTTAACTCGGATTCAATCTACTACTCCCACTAATAATAGAAACTTCTGCAAACAAAGAAGGTCGAAAACCGAATAGACTATGGTATTCCCTTTACAGCGCTCCGATTCAAAAACATTGACAGGGCTTGCAGGCCCCGCCCCCTTAATTGTAACTGACCACTCAGGGCACGTCATGATCCCATACACAGGAATAAATACTAGTTCCCGGCAACTCTACGACGGTGTCGCTGAAGATGTCTGCCGTAGTTGTAGGTGAAACTTTCAGAAAAAATTCCAATAGACTACATAACTAAAAAAAAAATTATTGCACTGTTATTATGTAAATTATTTATATATTATTATTTATTTATTTATTCTCTTTACAAACACCAAATAGGTACTTACATGTGAAGGGTTAAACAGTACACAAGTATTTGACAATGTCACAGACATGCCAATATCATGAAGGGATTGCATCCTGATGCAGCAATAATATGCGCCTAAGCTCACCAAATTTGATGTTAAATAGGTCAGGAACTATGTTATTGGACAGCATATCATTGCAGACACTGAGTAGATAAGTGAAGGGCGAAGGGCTTCCGTTGTTAATGTAATTATGATTAAGGTTCTGTAGTCAGGATTAAGGTCTTCGTGAGCAAAATTAGCTTACATAATGTAGTGGAATACAACTTACAATGCTTAAAGTTCCTCACAGTCATTGGTTTGTAACCAGTGTTTTTTCCTAATAAGGTAAAATGTAGTGGATTAGTCAGTAAGTTCTGTAGGTATTTACAACAAATATTGACGTCAGCCAGTGTATTGAACCTAATAGATGTCGGTGACATCTACCGTCTATTGAGTAATTTAAGTATATGAAGGCATACTATGCTGTAACATATACCATACTCTTGATTGACAGATGGTTCGAGTGTTTTATATAAAAACACATAAGTAAATATATATACAGATATATATCCACATATTTAGAACTATATCATTCAACGTATGACAGCCGTTTCGAACTAGGAGTTCTCGTCAGATACGCTTCCTTGAATGAAAAGTGAAATACTTGGATGTTATACACATCAGTAAGACAACAGTCAGTGTATTGAACCTAATAGATGTCGGTGACATCTACCGTCTATGGAGTAATTTAAGTATATGAAGGCATACTATGCTATAACATATACCATACTCTTGATTGACAGATGGTTCGAGTGTTTTATATAAAAACACATAAGTAAATATAACGGCTGTCATACGTTGAACGATATAGTTCTAAATATGTGGATATATATCTGTATATATATTTACTTATGTGTTTTTATATAAAACACTCGAACCATCTGTCAATCAAGAGTATGGTATATGTTATAGCATAGTATGCCTTCATATACTTAAATTACTCAATAGACGGTAGATGTCACCGACATCTATTAGGTTCAATACACTGACTGTTGTCTTACTGATGTTTATAACATCCAAGTATATCACTTTCGAACTTGTCATTCAAGGAAGCGTATCTGACGAGAACTCTCCTAGTTCGAAACGGCTGTCATACGTTGAATGATATAGTTCTAAATATGTGGATATATATCTGTATATATATTTACTTATGTGTTTTTATATAAAACACTCGAACCATCTGTCAATCAAGAGTATGGTATATGTTATAGCATAGTATGCCTTCATATACTTAAATAACTCAATAGACGGTAGATGTCACCGACATCTATTAGGTTCAATACACTGACTGTTGTCTTACTGATGTGTATAACATCCAAGTATTTCACTTTAGAACTTGTCATTCAAGAAAGCGTATCTGACGAGAACTCCTAGTTCGAAACAGCTGTCATACGTTGAATGATATAGTTCTAAATATGTGGATATATATCTGTATATATATTTACTTATGTGCTTTTATATAAAACACTCGAACCATCTGTCAATCAAGAGTATGGTATATGTTATATCATAGTATGCCTTCATATACTTAAATTACTCAATAGACGGTAGATGTCACCGACATCTATTAGGTTCAATACACTGACTGTTGTCTTACTGATGTGTATAACATCCAAGTATTTCACTTTAGAACTTGTCAATCAAGGAAGCGTATCTGACGAGAACTCCTAGTTCCAATCGGCTGTCATACGTTGAATGATATAGTTCTAGATATGTGGATATATATCTGTATGAATATTGACGTCTTTAATGTCAACTTACATGAATACATTTTTTGTATGGATATTATTAGTTAACATGAACTTAGTTGTGATCATATGTTTAACACCAATAAACATACCACTACTATGTTTACACAATTTAGAGCTTAATCATCCAAGATAGTTGAGTGGCTTTGCAGTTAGTACAGTTAGTTTAAGATAGACTACTTACGTGTTTTTTGTTGACAGTGCAAGATGAAAAATTATTAGCAATCCTATAGTATTTATGGTTTTATGGGACACATTTAATTAATTTCCCACGTTCAAACAGTAAATATTTAGAGCCATTAACTTTTAAAAATGGTAATAAATCAATTTTTAAAAATATTAATCACAAGAGATATATCCGATAATTAAGTTTTACAAAGTCTGTCAAAGTGTTTAGATATATTATTAAAAATCATAAAAGAACGCTTTGAATCTAGAAACTGTTATATTATCCGAAACAAGTTATCTAGAACATTGCGAATGACTAGACCTTTCAAGTAATAAGTAACAACTTATTATTTGACAGCCAAGTGAAAGAAAAAAAGCTGAGATGAGCGTGGAAAGGACTTCGCCTTGATTACGCAGAAAAATAAATTTACCATGCGAAAACAAAAATCGTGATGCCTTTATTCATTTGATGAGCTTAAGGATAAAGAAAGACTGAATAAAGTTAATTCAAGGAAAATCGATTCAAAATAAACAAGAATTAGGATTCTGAGAATGGATGATGAGTTTAAGAGAATCGGGAAAAACGAGCTGGAGTTGTCATTGTCAACGGGATCAAAGAATAAATTTGACGAAATGACGCAGGCTAATTGATGAAATGAAAACAGTGAAAGCGACTGGAAAAGTCTTTCGGAAAGGATCTATGTTGGAAAAAAACATCAACAAAAGTGAATAAAAGGAAAAGTTGCTCGCAGAAACGCAATTTCCATGGGGGATAATGCCATTCCGTAGGATATTGTAAGGGATCTTTTATAATTCAAGCAACTTGAAATGATATAGTTTAATCCAAATCCATGTACAGCTGCGGAATCATTTATGAAACAAAGTATACAGTTGTTCCCAAATCTCTATTATCTTGCGTGACAGAAATTTCTCCATTTGATTTAGAACTCATTATTCGGGAGTATTATTATTATTATTATTATTATTGTTTATTCAAATTAGGGAAAAAAGGAGGGGTGTAATATATTAGAACCCCTTGCAGAGGTGGACATATTTTTCAACTGTTTTCAACATAGCTTCAATTATAAGAAAATTATAATTATAAGTAAATACAACATAAAATACGACATGATGTAGTTTTTTGTCACATTCTTAAGATGTGAGAGAGGTTAAATTTAAGAGGACGCGATTGATGTAGCAACAGCTTGTCATTAATGTAAATCTGACAAAAAAATACCGTTAAAAATCTGTTTATCAGGTACATATCAGATCTAAATGTTGAATGAAACATCTAAGATTAAAAAAACTGTATGAACCTCATTTTGGGTTGGGTTGTTGTTTTTTGACAAATTCAAATTATTTAAATCTATTAATGGTATAAATGCCGTTATTGCTCTTCCGATGACGTGAACTTGGCTTGAAACTGATTTAGAGAAAAAAATGTTTGTTAATACCCAAAAATGGTGTGTTTATTATATTTTTTGAAGACTATTATATTGGAAATTGTAAGGTTAAGAGGTCGGGGTGACCTTGCAAGACAACTTTAAATTGAATACCCATTTCAACTACCTTATAAACAAAGTATACAAAGTACTTGAATTTGTCATACGCAATAGCAAATATTTGAATGTAAAATTAACCATACATCTATGGTGTCTTGAATATGCCTCCGACATCTGGTCACCAAACTATTACACGCACAGCAATGAAACTGAAAAAGTTCAAAATCGTTACCTCTACATTAAAAGGAATGACATATTTCCCCTGAGAGTATTTTACAGATTGAGAACCTCCCATCTGTGTTGTTTGAGTACTAGGAATAATACTGAGGCTGTTATTTTTATAAATAGGGCTTTCATTTAAAAACAAGACACCCAAAATAACTTTTAAAATATATTTAAAAGAAAAAGACAAAAAACACGTTAATTTATATTTACGGGGAAATACATTTTGCACCTATCGGTCACCCTGCAGTTTCAACCCCTAAATGGGGGTGAATATCCCATCTAAAAGTTTAAATACAAAGAGGTATCATGTGGTACCTCTTTTTAAAGATATCTTTTTTTGCCAATCTTTTGATACATCAGTTTTTAAAATCAGATTATTTTCTACAGAGTAATGCCATTTTAAACTTTCAAATTGAAATAATTATTATTTACATTATATTTACATTAGTAATATTGTATTAGCGTTAGAATTACCTTGCACGTAAATTAGATTGTCGTTCAAAGTCTCCGCCATTGTAGGTAAGACAATGGTAAATTATCAGCTCGAATTCTTCCCGCAATTTTTGAAGCGTCTCTAGTGTAATCCGCTCACACTATTCTACCTCTAAGTTCAAGAATATCGCGAGATTGAGTTTTATACACCAATTTTCAGATGTCCCCATAAAAAAGTCAATTGGCTTTAGGTCGGGTGATCTTGCTGGCCATTCTATAGCGCCCCTTCTTCCAATCCATTTATCTGGAAATGTCTGATTAAGCCAATTTCGTATAGACAAGGCATAATGAGGAGGGGCACCGTCCTGTTAAAAAATAGGTTTTCTTCTTTCAACAACAAAGTTCCATCGTGACCTATTTCGTTTTCTAAAGATTTGGTTATAAGGGGCTTTATCAAGTTTTCTAATAAGTCCAAATATAATTCCCAAGTTAAATTTTCTTCCACGAATATAAGACGTTGATTTTCCGAAGATGTTTGTAGTTCTCTTCCCGAAAAACTTGTGGATTGGTATTGTCCCAGTATCTACTATTATGTTTATTGACAAATCTATTTCAAAAAATCCTTTTTCGCCAAATATTTTTAATAATTGTAACCTTCTGTCATAATCATCCTCAGCAGGCTGTTGTAAAAGCTGTATTTTGTAGGGAAATAATTTATTTATTTAGACATAGCACAGAGCCTACAGAAATATTTGTTAACCTGGAGTCTTTTGGTATTGATGGTTGGGATCCATGGCAAAATGACCTAAAATCTCAACCTATGCAGCTTCAGATAAAACTCTACGATTCTTGACAATTTGATTGCACAACTTCCAGTTTCTTGAAATTTGTGAACTAAATCCAACACATACTGAGGCCCAATACTGTTATTGGAATGTCTCTGATGAAAAACATGAGCAGTTCTACGTGCACAGCGTTGTTCTTTCCCATAAATAAACATTATTTCAATTCTTTCTTGTAAAGAATAAACTTTTGTCGAAATTTGATGGTCAGTATACAATGAAACCACTACTAATAATAAATTGTTTACCTTTACAGTCACAAGTATCTTTCGCAAAAAAATTTAAGGATTTTTCCACACTTGTTGATGTCGCTATTTATATTCATGCTTTTTTTAAATTACAATTCAAATTTTTTAATTATTTACGGTTTCTAGGTGGTTATTCTGTAAAACATAATCTGATTTAAAAAATAATGTGTCAAAAGATTGGCAAAAGAGACGTTTAAAAAGAGGTATGACGTGATTAAAACTTAGGGTTATTTTTATGTTTTTTTTGGGCAATAACACCACAATCGAAATAAAATGACGTATATTGATGGAAAACTAAACGTTTCAAAGTCTATTCTGACTTTGTTGTCAATGGCTGTATATTTATTGATTTAAATTGCAAAATGAAAATTTGATTTATGACATTTAAATTGACATTAGAAAATTTGTTGTTTTTAGATATACAGCTAGAACAAAAAATTCATTACTACTACTCAGGATAACTACATTACAGTTACAACTATTCCATATAACAGGGTCTGTCAGAAAGATTTAAAAGAGTGGGCAACAGATTTAATGTTAAAACAACATTCCAAACAAGAAATACACTGAAATCTCTAATATCGAAAACAAAACCAACCAACAAAACTCAGAACTCAAAAAACTGCATATACAAGATTCCTTGCGAATGCAATAAATTTTATATTGGAGAAACATCGTACGAATAAATGAACACAAGAATTACATAAAGAAACGACAATTTGAAAAATCGAAAATTTGTGAACATGCTTGGGACCTAGGCCATAAAATACAATTTGACAATTCAAGTATACTTCACAAAGAACAATATAACACGAAACGAAAAATAAAAGAGTCTGCCTTAATTCTTTTGAATGAACACGATTGTATCGCTTCTACTTCTGTAGAATTTAATCGTATCTAGTTACCGACAATTAAGGAAGAAATTATTAATGGTAACCTGCTTTTGAACAACCCAGTATCGGGATAGTTCATAAGGTTTTTCCTAGGTTTTCCCTTATGGCGTTAATGGGATCACTAAAACAATAGAATTCTTTGATCGCATTTTTGACGAATGTGCTATCTTATAACATAGTCGTACCTAGGAACGCCACTTATAAATTCTAAGGACAATTCTTTCAAATTCTTCTAATTTGAAAGCTGTTTAACTATAATGTATGATCTTTAGAATTTTTTGTGCTACCTGTATATCTAAAAACAACAAATTTTCTAATGTCAATTTAAATGTCATAAATCAAATTTTCATTTTGCAATTTAAATCAATAAACATACAGCCATTGACAACGAAGTCAGAATAGACTTTGAAACGTTTGATTTTCCATCAATATACGTCGTTTTATTTCGATTGTGGTGTTATTGCATAAAAAAACATAAAAATAATCAAGAATATGCCACAAACAACGTTTAGAAGACAATTAAAACTTAGGGGTTGAAACTGCAGGGTGACCAACACGTGTAAAATGTGTCCCCCGTAAATATAAATTAACCTGTGTTTTTTAAAGATGTTTCAAAATTAAAAAAAAAATAGTTTAAGATTGCTCTCATCTAATCTCTTTTAAATTAACAACGGAAGCCCTTTACCCTTCAATTATATACTCAATGTCTGCCATGATCTGCAGTACCCGAACATAGTTCCGGACCCATTTAATATTAAAATTAGTGAGTTCAGGAGTATATTATTGCTGCATGAAGATGCAAACTCTTTATGATATTGGCTTATGTGTGCTGTTTAACCGTTCACATGTAATTATCTATTTGATATTTGTAAAGAAAATAAATAAATAAATAAATATTAGAAGGAACTCAAATAGAATTTTCAAATAATAATAATAACTTCACCATATGAAGTCTGTCACTGTACTAACTCATCCTCAACCAAATTACTTAAGCGACACGGAGCTGAGATACTCTCGACCATGGGTAAGATATGAGAGTAATTTACTTCAAAAATAAATATTGTGTAAACGTCACCTGCTGACAGTCAGTTTCGTGTATAGCCCACAAAAAGCGAGTAAAAAAGTTTCATTGCAATACGTAAAAATTGGGAAGCAAATATCAAAATTCTGCAACCAGGGTGATATTAAATAACAAAATTTAAAATTTATAGCGTAAACATAATTATTTGTCAGCCATTAACAATTTGTCATCACTGCATTATTCATTGCAGCGGTGCAGTTACCATCATTTTTATTGAATGCATTAATTTATCACACGGTTAACTTTCATATCTCGTATGGTGATATAAATTTAGTTTGAATATTATTAATCTTAAATTTTGAAAATGAATATTATCGATGCTTTTATATTTTTACTGTAATTCATTTAGTTGAATTTCAGAGCTAGTGTGTTATCTATTTCGCGAATACAATTGAAATTTAATCGCGTATATACAATTATTAAATTATAATTAATTCCCCTATTACATTAAAAGCTTTCAGCTGTTCAAATTATTTAACAAAGTTTTAAAAGTAAAATCATTTTCCTGTATTTTTATTTATTTTCATAATATTAATAAATCGTCTTTATTAGAAAAGCATACATCGAATTATCAATTAAATTTAGACATGAAACACTAAAAAACATGTTCTTATAAAAATATGTACAAAAGAAATAAAAAGCTTTATACCTAAAACGAGAAGATTAACAAAAAGCTGCTCTAACTTTTAACCCTGCATGAAGCAAACAACAACGAAAACATAAAAAATTTGCAAATAGTGCTTTTACTGACTCAACAATAGTTGCATTTTAATTAATTTAGGAAACGAAGATATTAACAATGACGCAGTATGCATTAAAATGTTGTTTTTTACAGCGTTATAAGTAAAATAATATTGCGGCCCAATGGTAAGGCATTGTTAGAGTTAACCTCTCTTATGAATTTATTCTGATAATATTTTCAATATATTAGATTTTGGAAACGGTATTTGGGTGATTCGGTCATTACCAATCTGCAAGAAAGTCGCAGACCCTCTGTCTTATTTTCATAAATTACACACTTACAGCGACAATTTTGAACATACTGTATTTATTTTATTATTAGAGAAAACATCCAGCTACTAACTAATAGAGTATCTATTTTCGAGTTTTCACTCTCACAATGGTTTCTGAAAAATACAGATAAGTTAAGTAACTGAAAATCAAGGTGTAGTACCTAAGAGCAGTTTGTGGAAACTTCTCCGAACACTAGTTGCCTTCTTATAGAAAAAACTCTCTCGCAGGATTAACTGTGAGATAGTACGTCTACGGATTTGTTAGCTAGTTTCCCTCTATATGTTCGGATGTATTTTGTGTTATACTTATCTGTTTGATGTGACGTTTCAATTCCTTATCAGGAATCGTTGTCCAACAATGTTTTTTGAAGTGATTTATACAATATTCATGGCTTGACTTTATGGCAATGTCAATTCCTTTTTGATGTTCATTTTCCAGAAGCTGTTGCATAATATTCTCTACAGAGGGTGTTCCAATTTCTGCATTATTTAACAACATGCAGACACTTTACTCTTCTTTAAATAATATTTTTTTCTTTTTAGAGTCCATTTTGTGTATACCATTAACAGTGAGTACGTGTTTTGCTAGTCTTGATCTGTCTGTATGTCTTCTTGAGACGTTGTACGGGTGCTCTTTTGTTCTGATTTGGAGAGGTCTTCATGTTTCACCGGTATATGTTTTCCGCAGGCACAAGGTATACTGTACACAATTTTTTAAACTTTGAGTAGCGTTTTACGGTTTTGTTTTTGTTAAATTCGATCTTAAAATATTATTTGTTTAAAAAAACAGTTTTCCTTGGTATTTATGTCCAAAATACGTTTAATTTTTACAGGTAGGATGGAAAAATAGGGAATAACGTTTATGATTGCAGAGGAAATATCAGTTTGTTCTTTGTTATTTAAATTGAATGTACTATCTTTGTTTGTGTAGTTTGTTGGTTTCTTTGTTTTTTTTTTCGATTTGCGGAAAAACATATAAACATCAAGATCTCTTCAAATTACAACAAAAGAGCACCAATACAACGTCAAATACGACAAAAATATTATTTAAAGAAGAGTGTCTGCTTTTTTGTTTTTTTTTATATACAGTGTGTCCGGTTATGGACGATAATCTAAATACATCTAAAGCAACTATTTTAATACACAAATACACCATATACCAGGGCTCAATACCCCACCCCGCCATATGGCAGCCATTTTGTTTTTGATAACTTATTCTCTACGTGTGAACAAAAACGTTCATATCTCGTAAAGTTTTGGTCATACTGAGATAAAAATAGGCTTATTCGACGGAAAATAATACTATCTATCAACAACATTTCAAAACAAAGTGTTAACGTTTTCTTAACTTTTGAAAAAAGGGTAAAAAAATTATGCAAATCAACAAACTATTGCTAATCAATGCAAAAGTAGTCCCTATAACCAACAACTGTATGTTTATTACTTTAGGAGTTATTGTTGTTTGAACATAGCGTATGCGCAAACACAAAGACCTTTGTCGGGACTTTAAACAGGTAGGTAAACATTAAAATCACATTAAAGTCTTATTACTTGCTGAAACCATAAACGAAGTGTATGTCAGCAATATGTTGCGCTGAATATTGACGATTTGCCATATTCATATCACAAGATAATCACTAATACAGAACGTAAACAGCACGGACGGTAAGTCTGTCCTGTAAGTTCTTTGCAGGTAGAGTCAATATGTTTCATTTCGCTTAATCCTGCTAGTAGCGAATAGCATTGCTAGCCCATGTACCCTAATCAACAACTCTACCGTGTGAGGCACGTGAGGATTTTGTGGCTACAGTTATTGGGGATCCAAGTTAATTACATATATCGGGAATCTTTTGTAAAGTGAGTTATTGATTCATACTTTTAGGGGAAAATTTAAAGTTTAGAATACCTACGTGGTATGTGCTGTGACCGTCAGGACCGGTTTAGCCTCTATGAGGCAAATAAAGTGATTTATGAACATGAAAAGCTGATATACAGTGTGTCCGGTTATGGACTAGCGATAATCTAAATACATGTAAAGCAACTATTTTAATACACAAATACACTATATACTAGGGCTCAATACCCCACCCCGTCATATGGCAGCCATTTTGTTTTTTTGATGACCCATTCTCTACGTGTGAACAAAAACCTTTATATCTCTTAAAGTTTTGGTCTTACTGACATAAAAATAGGCTTATTCGACGGACAATCTTTGTCTATCAACAAAATTTCAAAACAAAGTGTTAACGTTTTCTTAACTTTTGAAAAAAAGATGAAATGCAAAAAAAAGGGTCAAAAAATTATGCAAATCAACAAATTATTGCAAATCAATGCAAAAGCAGTCCTTATAACCTTTAATTTTTTTTCACTAAATCGAAAGTTTTTGAGTTAAGCTACAATACAACATTAAATTCACAACTGTAAGTTTATTACTTTAGGAGTTATTGTTGTTTGAACATAGCGTATGCGCAAGCACAAAAGACCTTTGTCGGGACTTTGAACAGGTAAACATTAAAACCACATAAAATACTTATTAATTTTTGTTTCATACTTTACAATCTTTTATACACATTAAATTTTATCCTACAGTAGTTGTTCAAAGTACCCACGTCCAGCTTGTAGACAAGTTAATGCTGGGTGTGCTATCTGGGCAGTTGAGCGCTTAATTAGTTTTAGGTCTTGATCTTATTTCTTCTGCCATAATTTTATCCACGAGGTCTTCTCTGGTGTTTGGAACTGTACAACAAATAGTCCAAGGGGGTCAAATCGGGCGAGCGAGCTGGCCACGCTCCTACACCACCGCGACCGATCCACGGTGCATGGTTATGGTTCAAATATTCTCTCACTGCTCGAGAATAGTGCCTGGGTGCACCATCTAGCTGCAACTACATATGTTGACGGTATAATAAAGGTAACTCTCTTTTGTGCTTGCGCATACGCTATGTTCAAACAACAATAACTCCTAAAGTAATAAACATATAGTTGTGAATTTAATGTTGTATTGTAGCTTAACTCAAAAACTTTCGATTTAGTGAAAAAAAAATGGAAGGTTATCGGGACTGCTTTTGCATTGATTTGCAATAATTTGTTGAATTGCATAATGTTTTGACCTTTTTTTTTGCATTTCATCTTTTTTTCAAAAGTTAAGAAAACGTTAACACTTTGTTTTGAAATGTTATTGATAGACAGTATTATTGTCCGTCGAATAAGCCTATTTTTATCTCAGTAAGACCAAAACTTTAAGAGATATGAACGTTTTTGTTCACACGTAGAGAATAGGTCATCAAAAAAAAAAAACAAAATGGCTGCCATATGGAGGGGTGGGGTCTTGAGCCCTAGTATATGGTATATTTGTGTATTAAAATAGTTGCTTTACATGTATTTAAATTATCGCTAATCCATAACCGGACACACTGTATATTATTAAGAAATAATCAGTATTACTTATTTGGTTTTTACTGTAATGTAGCGAATTTGTGAAATAAAATAATTTTCTTTGCCCCTCAAAATTAATACTAGAGTTTTCTCCTTATTTTCCTCTGTTTTTTTCAAAATTTTGGATCTTATTGTTTCGTAAATAAAGGGGGGATTAAATTAATTTAAACTAATTATTTTTAAAATATGAAAAAAATGTGTTTGTGTTCCGTAGAATGAGCCTTTTCATTTGATATATTACATGATGCGTTTGAAAAAAATATGTTTGTTTTTCCTGAATATTTTGGGCAACAATCTATATTTCTTATTTTTTTAAATTCAGTAGTTTCGGAGATCGAGGGGGAAATGTTTTATTTTTGTCAAATTTCCCTACAGAAGTACCCCTAAAATCACAATTTCTGAATTGACATGTACTCCTGATCGGCTCACTAAACTCTATACTAATAATAAATTTCAACCTTTTTCGACTATTTCACTGTGATTGCACACTAGAAAAAATATATTATCTCGAGTTCAATGTATTTTCATTTGAAATTATGCTGATAATAATTATTTTAGTTTTTTGCTGTGTTGTGAGTTTTAGTGGTGAACTAGTGTGCGACCGTTAGTTTCAAGTCAGGCAGAGTTATGGCCTCATCTGGCAACCCCTCTTGGCATCATTTTGATAATAAAATTAAAAGTAAGATGTAGAAATTTCAGTGAAATTTAATAAGCTAAAACAATCACTTGTTCATGGGATCAACCAAGGCTACAAATATTTATTTTATTCTGATCAAATATTATCATAAAGTGACTGATTCCATTCTCTCTTGTTTCTTTATCATACAGGTATTTCAGCGTTGTAAAATAAACGAACTAAACATGAATGCGTTTCCATTAATGTATACGCTCTTGTACTCGTTTGTACAAAATAGTTTCTGCGTTCTTTTGAAATAACATGCTGACAATCCACTCTCTTAAAAGTGGAAAAAATTCAGTCAACATACCCTCACAGTTTGCATCCAATACAGTCTAGTACTCTTACATTCCGGACGTATATACCCCATCTTGATAGTCATTGAGGATGAAAAAAAATACAACCCGAAGAAAAGCGATAATTCTATTTGAAAACGAAACAGACTGAAGAAATCCCTAGAATTTGTAAAACATGTCGAGCTGTTATTCAAAGAGGACACCTTCCCATACAGAACTGACAATCTCTGCCGCTCTATATTTTTAAAATGTAGCATCTAGGTATGGAAGCTGTTATGAATTCCGTAATGTGCTAAGTTCGTTTTATAGAAAATTCTGTAGGACTCTGACCTTAATCCCATCGCAATATTTGGAAAGAAAGTATATAGTAGTCTAAATTGTTATACTCATTTTGAAACTTAGTTATTGCACTACAGTTTCCTGGTCTATCTCTGGTAAAATCATTTTACCATCGATCCCGGCAGGGATCAGTTATCAACTACGCGGATGAATTCCCGGAAACCGCCTAAAACATTTAGTGCCCTCGAAAAGTTAAAAACAAATATATATATATATATATATATATATATATATATATATATATATATCTGTTAATAAGTTACAAAACACCAAAGCTTGAAAAGAAAATTTTTCTTTTCATACTAATCATAATAATAGACTATAGACAATCAAAATTTTTATATTAACAGGTCTCATTTCAGTAGAATAATCTTTTCATCATTCTGAGCTATATTTTATAAATATTTCGCAGATAAATACATTTTTAACAAACAAAAATTCCTAAATAAAAACTGCAAAGCAACAAAAATAGTTTTTTCCTGCAACAATCAAATACTTTTTCTGAAGTCGATAACAAGTTTTTTTAAGTAGGTTTTTGTTTTTTAAAAATGTATTTATTTTATAATTTTTTGTGATGTAATAGTTTCAACCAACATTTATTATATTGACTCATCTAGTTTACTGTTGAGTATAATAGAGTAACTTCTTTTATAAATCGTTATAAATTAAGAAAATGTTCCATATGATATTCATTTACTAGTCTCTTCTCCTTGAAATTTTATGTTAAATCAGTTAGTTTTGCATTAAAAAATGTTTATTATCAATTAGTAGTGATATAGCATAATTGGATGCAGTTTTCAGTTTTAATACACTTTATTTGATAACAATTTAAGATATTATAAAAAATGAAGGTACTTACTGCACTATCAAGCAAAATTGATTTGTTTGGTCAAACCTAGTATACAGCTGAAAATCTGACATGCATATTTATTATACAATTTATAGTGATATGTCATAATTATATTCAGTTTTTAATTCTAATTACTTCTGCTTGATAATAATTGTAGAAATAAAAGGTGCTTCACTTTTAAACAAATTTCATATTTGCCTACAACCCTAGTGTGCAGTTGAAGAATTGACATGTACTCGTATTTAATAGAGTATACGGGCACCATGTAAGTCTTTTCAGGATGAATAACTCTGGCTCTAAATATTAATGATAAGCAAGTTTTCCATTTGATTCCCACTTTTTAAGATATATTGAAAATCTCCATCTTGAAGTTGGTTAACTGACATATATTTTGATATAATTTCAATTTCTTACAGTCCAGATTTCGAACAGAGACATTTGCTTTTTTGACACAACCCCTTCACTAAAGGTTAATATACAGGGCTTTCATTTAAAAACTAGCCACCCAAAATTACGTTTAAAATATCTTTAAAAGAAAAAGACAAAAAACACGTTAATTTATATTTCGTGGCGACACATTTTACATCTATCGGTCACCCTGCAGTTTCAACATCTTAGCGGGGGTGAATATTACTTCTAAAAGTTTAAATACAAATGGGTAGCATGTGATAGAAACTAAATGTTTTGGCGAAAGATATTTGTGATTGTGAAAATATTGGACATCAGTTGTTGGATTTAGTTCATAAATTTCAAGAAACTGGAAGTGTGTGCAATGAAATTGTCAAGAATCGTAGACTTTTAACTAAAGCTGCATAGGTTGAGATTTTAGGTGATTTTGCCATGGATCTTCAAACAACAATATGAAAAGTCTCCAGGTTAACAAATATTTCCGTCGCCTCTATGCATAAAACGTTACCCCTATATAAATTATTTCCCTACAAAATACAGCTTTTACTACAGCTTGCTGAGGTTGATTATGACAGAAGGTTAGCATTTTGCGAATTAATGACTTAAAGAGCAAATGCAGATCCTAATTTTATTAAATATATTTGTTTTTCCGAAGAAGCAGGTCTTTTTAAAATTGATTTGTCAATAGACATAATTGTAGGTACTGGGACAATACCAATCCACAAGTTTTTCGGGAAAAGCACAACCAAGATCCTCAGAAAATATCAGAGCATGGGCCAGAATACTCGGAAATAAAATATTTGGCCCTTTATCTTTTAAAGAAAATTTAACTGGGGACCTGTATTTGGACTTAGACTTAGAAAATGTGATAAATCCCCTTATACCCGCATCTTTAGAAAACCAAATAGATCAAGATGGAACTTTGTTGCTAGACGAAGAAAACCTATTTTTTTTCAACAGGACGGGGCCCCTCCACATTATGCCTTGCCAGTATGAAATTGGTTAAATCACACATTTCCAGATAAATGTATTGAAAGAAGGGGCGCCATAGAATGGCCAACCGATAACCTGACCTATTGCGTCTTGACTTTTTGTTATGGGGACATCTAAAACTGTGGTATATAAAACTCAACCGGGCGATATTCCTGAACTTAGACGTATAATAGTGGAGAAGTGTGAGCCAATTACACCAGAGACGCTTAAAAAAGTACGGGAGGAATTCCAGCTGCCACTTTACTACTATCTTACCAACAATGGCGAGCATTTTGAGCATCTAATTTAAGTACAAAGTACAAGGTAATTCTAACGCTAATACAATATTAATAATGTAAATACAATGTCGATAATAATTATATTAATTTAAAAGTTTAGAATGGCATTACTCTGTAAAAAATAATCTGATTAAAAAATGTGTCAAAAGATTACCAAAAGAGACTTTTAAAAAGACATCATACCCCTTTGTATTTAAACTTTTATAAGTGATATATTTTTTTGTCTTTTTCTTGTAAATATATTTTTAAAGTTATTTTGGGTGGCTAGCCCTGTATAATTAATAAAGCCGGTTAAATATTTTTTGCCGATTATCTAAGATATGTCCTTGAAAAAAATATGGGACTACCTCAGGATTCCCCTTAACAGAATTAAGTTTAAACGATCCAAATTCCTTCAGCCCGTTTGGAATGATTGCTGAACATTCATGAAAAACATATATACACAGGAATCTATCTAATTTGAAAGTTTCCAATAATTGAAAATAGCGGGTCAAGTTTTGCGATAACTCTAATATAATTATTTAAGCATTGGATGTAAATAATTAATCAATCAGGATAGCGTAATAAATTAAACCTATGAGTATAAAGTTTCGATTGACTTTTATTGCGTATCCAATTTCGTAATGAAATTTAGGGTAGTTAATAAAAAAGTTCGCATGCCAACAGTAAAATTGGCGTGGACACTACCTCGCAAACGTTAATTAGTTTGTTGATTTCCCAGGTGTCAATAACCAGTTTGAGTGTGAAGTGTTTTGGCACCTAGACTATTCACGTTCACAATTTTACACCAAAAAAAAGTAAATATTTACCGAAAGTGGCCATTTCAAAGAGCCGTTTATCGACAATAGTTTTCCAATATTTATCAAATTTTCGGTTAGATTGTTCGAGCCACGAATAGAAGAGTATTGCACCGTGGAAAAAACTATTTGTCTTCCTTCAGCGTCGATGAGTGCTTTTGTTATCTTAAACAGCTCTGGCGAATTACATTTTAATGTTACTTTCAGGTGGCTGTCACTGTAAGTAAACATGAATTTCCGTTTCGAATGTTTATTATTAGATTTCCACCTTTACTAAGAAGCTGCACGTCTGCATTTTTCTTTTTGTAAGGTAAATGTTCGGACCTAAATAGCTCACGATTGTCCCAATTTTTAACCGAATTCAAAAAGGAGGTTCGTCTCTACATATGTTTCTTTTATTTGACACATAGCTTATACCGTTTTTAGAGCATCGGAAAAAACTTTTAACCCCCTTTATTATATATAAGTAACCTTTGGTAGAGGCGATAGTATTAAAATAGGGAAATATCACTGTTCGGAACCTGGGTTGTAAGAAATTGAAAATATATTGGAATTAAATCAAAATAATTGTCAGTTAACTAATTTCAATATGGTGTTTCTCAATTTGTCTCTAGACAGGGTTTCAAACTTCTGCTGTGTATAGAACTCATTAAAATAACTTAGGTATATGCTCTTAAAAGGGTTCAAACAAAGCTGTTTTTTTTTCTGTTTTTAACCGACTTCCAAAAAGGAGGAGGTTATCAATTCGTAGGCATATATTTTTGTTATGTATGCTCAGTGATTATTCAAATACGGCTTGGGCAGTTTAGAAAGATAGAAAATCAGAAAAAACAGTAACTAAGGGACTACACTCTACACTTCAGTGAATTTTAATGAATCTACACTGTTTTCTCTAAAACGGCGCAATCAAATTGAATATTTCAAATTGTATTCTACAAAGAGATGTTCCAGCTTGGTTCCGTATAATTTTCTATAACGTAAATCATACCGTTTTTCTGAAAATGGAAAAATTAAATATAAAGTTGTGCCATGAAAGTATATCGTACAGGGTGTTTGTAACGGTTTTCATTTTACTGGGCTTACAGTCGACTGAAATGTATTGACAAGAAAAATTGTTATGTGAGCGATCTTTTCTATACGGTAGATGATGGGAGGTGTGTGTGTGTATGTGTGTGCGTGCATCGAAATTCAAGCAGCAAGCAATGTGCGCAGTTGAAATATATTAAAACTGCAGTTATACAGGTGAGTTCACAAAATCTTAGAAGTAAATGTGATATTGGGTGGTACATAAGCAGGTGCATATATAGGGAGGTTGAAATATAAGGTAGAACAGAATTAAAGTTATACATGTTGGTTCAAAAATGTTTTATTGTGTGGCACATAAGTAGTTGCGAATGCTATGTGGTTGAAATAAGACTGACGTAAAACTATAGTTATCCACTCTGTAAAACTATAGTTATACAGAGATTAAAAAGTTTAAAAAGATGGTTAAATAAGCATATGCAGTAAGAATACTTCAGTTATAGGGCGGAGGCTTCAAAATGTTAGAAGCAGTTGTATATACAGGATGGTTGAAATATAAGGTGGAATGGAATTATAGTTAATCAGGGTGCGAAGTAAAATTATATGTATACAGGATGATTTAAACAATAGAAAAATAGAAACAGTCAATGAGATGGAGAGAATTAATACTTATACTGGGCGGTTGTAACATCTTGTGGAGTTGAATTATAGTTGTACACGGTGACTCAGAAATAGATAGATAAATAATTTATATTTGGTGACCAATACAAGCAAACATATACAGGGCAGTTGCAATATAAGGTGAATTAGAGTTACACTATATTGAAAGTGGTCCAAATAATAAAACGAATAAAAAAGTTAAAATCTATGTGGAAACTATAGCAAAAAAGACAAATTAGAGCGAGGGAGAGGGAGAAAGAGAGATATGATTTCGTAAATAGTCAATAGAATGCTACCGTAAGTCACACAAAAAGAGAAAATAGGTCAGAAAATAGTGATTGCATATTGTTTCTAAACGGTTAGATTTTAAACCTGTTGAAGTAGCTTCTTGTTTAAATATAAATTATTAACAAACCAGTAGCAAATAAAGAGAAAAAAATATGTAGGTCTTACATAACTTTTTTGGAAATATCGATTTGGACAAACATAATATTTTTTACGAAAATTTTTTTAGATTTTATAAATCTGTTGAGAAAATTGTAAAAAATAAATAAAAAAACACCGGCCGAAAATCCCCTTCATCATCCTAATTAAGACTCTTATGATTGGCAAGTCGAAAAACGGAGTAGCACATGTTATTTAATGTATAAAGTTATGTAAGCTCCATACATTTTTTTATTTATTTTCGACCGTTTTGTCAATAGTAATAAAGTTTGAGCCCTTTTAGGGGCATATAACTTCCTAAAGGTGCCTTTAAGGGCACATGTTAATACAGACTTTTTGGCTTATTTTAATGAGTTCTATACACAGCAGATATTTGTAACCCTATTCTAGAAACACCCTGTATACACAGTGTCTTCGTAAATTCCAGTCAAACGGAAAACTTTCTTGTGAATATTATTTAGAGAAGAAGTTATTCTTCACAAAAAGATTTGCATGGTTTGAAACGTATATTGTAATCATTACATGTCACTTTTCCAACTGTATACGAGGTCTATCAGCAAATATAAATTGTGCTTACAAATGAAGTACCTTTAGTGTTGTTAGAATTTAGAATTATTTTCACATAGGAGTAGTTAGAATTACAAACAGCGTCTAATTATACCATTGCACCAAAAAGTTTATATTAATTATTCATGTGATATTGGGTGGTACATAAGCAGGTGCATATATAGGGTGGTTGAAATATAAGGTAGAACAGAATTAAAGTTATACATGGTGGTTCAAAAATGTTTTATTGTGTGGCACATAAGTAGTTGCGAATGCTATGTGCTTGAAATAAGACTGACGTAAAACTATAGTTATCCACTCTGTAAAACTATAGTTATCCAGAGATTAAAAAGTTTAAAAAGATGGTTAAATAAGCATAGGAGTAGTTAGAATTACAAACAGCGTCTAATTATACCATTGCACCAAAAAGTTTATATTAATTATTCATGTTTTTCAAGAGTGTACTAGTGTAAAAACAACTTCATCAAGGATCGTTGATGATGACAACTTAGAGTTGCTGAAACGGCGTTGAGTGTTTAAAATAAATGTTTGGTGTTTTTACATTTGTGACTCACCAAAGGCTCCACAGCATTTCCATTAACAGTGTACCTACTAGGTTTGAGAAACATATTATTTTTGCTTAAATTAAAGTACAATTAATTTTTATAATATCTCAAATTGCTATTAAAAAAAGTTTATTAGAATTGAAAACTGCATTCTATTATGCTGCAATATTGTTAAAAATTGTATAATGATTTTTTTAAATGAAAAACCTGATTGTTTATAAAAGAAGAGGACAGACTATCAAATGAATGTAATTGGCATTAAATCAAAATGTCTGATAACTAACAGACCTAAAAATTTGAAAATTCCCAAATCGTCTGCAATACAGTGGGTCCACCTAAGTTGGAATCAAATGCTTAACTTTCTTAATACATATAAATCTTTAGAAAACAAGTTACTCTATTTTATTTAACAGCAAACTAGATTGTTCAAGAAAATGAATGTTGCTTGAAAGTAAAATAAAATAATTTTTGGTAATATCGAAAAAGTTAATTCGATTTGAAAACTGCATCCAATTAAGCCATTAGATCACTAAAAGTTGTAAAATAAGTATATTTTAAACAACAAACAAAACCCGACTTCAGAAAAGGAACTTAAACTAAAAAGAAACTAAAAAAAAAAATATAAATATTTTTTTCTTGCAACAATAAATATTTTTTCTGAAGTCGGTGTCAACTTAAAGTGACAATAATTTGGGAAGTATTCCAATTAGGTGTAATATGCAACTTTGCTGTTTAATTTGGCACCGACTTCAGAAAAAATATTTAATTGTTACAGCAAAAAATATTTTTTGTTATTTAGTGAAGTTACTTTTTGAAGTCGATTTTTGTTTTTTAAAAAATGTATATATTGGTATACTGTGTTACGTTTTTGTTTAATTATTTTCAACGTTTTGGATCTCTTTTGAAGTCGGTTAATTTTTTTAAATGTTTTATTGTGAGACTTTAATTAAACTGAATATAGTAATAATTCGACGAATACGAAAAATTAAGGACCAGAGTTCGTTTTCTACTCAGTGTGACTATAAAAACGCACTTATAGGAAAATAAAAGTCTCATGTGTATCATTTTCCTTGTGAAACACATAACATCTTTTTATTCCGCCCTAAAATGGGGTAATAAATTTGGCAAACGCAAGGGCCATCAGCGAGGAAGGAGTAGCCCGAAGCCAATGATTTAAGATATGATCATCCCCATTTTGAATGACGAGTGAACCGTGTAGTGTGGCATCGTCCTAGTTTTAACGTTAGAAACCCATTGCCATCGCTCTAGATGTGATCGGGCTTTGGCTGCCTAATATATATGCGCTTTCGGAGCTGGGCCCGACTACATATACCCTGTCCCCTGAGGGATTTATTATACCTGCTCTAACATTTCTTTGTTAAAATTCGCGCTGCTTGCGCTAGCTTTCTGAACAAAAGCTGCATTTTTTTCAACAGAAGCACACGTAAGATCTTATTGACATTATCAATTGATTTACTCACTAGTACAGCAATTTTTCATGTTTTTTGCTTGGAAAGCTGCATCCGCTTAGCTCGATAAAAAATTTGGGGCACGATAACAGAATGTCGTCTGGTGCGATTACAGTAAATTTACTGATATTTCATTAGATTGTCACTCGCGGAGGTTTTTCTCAAAATACGACTAGTTTCCAAAACGGGTGGCTTCATTAACTTCATCCTACCTCTGCAGCTGGCAAAAACTGATACCATTTATTGCCAAAATCTTAAACAATTCCATTGTATTTATTGGAAATTATAAGGTCTCAATTTCTGGATTTGAAACTATTTATCTTGTTGATGTGGTTATTGAAGCCTTCTTAAGGGAGCCCCGGACTTACACGCTTAAAATAGATGAGTATGGTGGTCAAATGTAAAAATTGCATTTGGTTCCACACTTTGTTCTTACCGACACAACACTTGCTTCAATTTGAAATATCCATACAACAAAGTTTTTTATGTAAAAACCAACAAAAATTGCTTCTCTTCTTAATACACATTCCAGTTTTTTCTGTTTGCGATATTTTAAATAGAAACTTGCGTCATAACTCTAAGCAGCACAAAAAAGAGCGGCAGTCATTTGAGACTGAACGATGGAAGCGAAAGCTTCTGACGAAATATACTTCTTTTGTTGTCTCACTGTCTCTATTTTTCTTTATTTGTGTGACTCTTAGTATTGGATATAAATATCAGGCGAATTAAAATAATTGTCATTCTTTTGTTGCGAGTCAAGTATTAGTCCTAATTTAATTGTTAAAGTATATATATATATCTGCAAAGAAATATAAGTTTAGATATTGAGTAAGTGTTCGTAAATAGATTTGTTCGTCCGAATAAGTATTTGAAGACAAGATGTCAAAGAAACCTTTGTTTTAGCAAATTTTGTGCAGGTATTCTTTATTACTTGGATGTTAAATTGGTTTATTTCCTATTTATTATTGATTTTATACAAAATTATTATTTTGAAATCTTAATTTAAACTATTTAGTTAATAATATGAAGCTAGTCAATATATAAATTTAATCGCAAGTTTGATGGTGTTCTTTTTGATGTCTGTCGTATGTCAAGTCTTTAATTCAATGTATCCCAAAGAGAGGATTGGAGTTTTTATTAGAACAAACAGCGAATTTTGTGCAGGTATTGTATATTAGTCTATTTTTTTATATATTATTGATTTTCTATGAAAGAAGAGACTCTTAATATATTACCTGGTCCCTGTTTCTTACACAGAGAACTGAATAGGATCGGCATTTCAATATCGAGCCAGTGTGTAGTGTCGGCCGGTCGGGTCGGGTCGAAATAAATGAAATTTAAATTTATGCATTTCATTCCCATGCTTATCTATTTTCATATGTATACGTGTGGGCCTCTGTTAAGAAGCTTTTGCTTCAAAAAGGACAAGTTTTTGGATGGTAGAGACAAACATGACGAACTAGAACTCCACAAAAAAGATCAACAATACCAAATTTGGAGATTAAACTAAAATAATCCAGCTGAAAACATTAAATAGCAAGTTTAAGAAGTGATCAGAGTGGCGCTGATGTAGAAAGAGAGTATGATGTGAATTACTTAATATACTTCCCATACTCTTAGAGGTCTACTTCTCTTTTTTTTGTGCGCTCCGGAGTTTCCAACAGCATACCGCCTTTCGTCACCTAGAACTTCCAATTCTTTCAAGATGTCTATATCAGACCAGCTGTTTTGTTTCAATGATATCCAATGTAATACCATGCACTTTCGTAACCTCCTTGATTCGCTCGTTTAGTTCATCTTCAGTTCTTGATATGTCGCTACTTTTCCAATAATCCATTTCCATGTCAAGAAGCTTATCACTAGCTTTTTTGATTCCCATGTTTCAGACCAATGTGCAGAAATACTTTCCAGAATTTTATATACAGTACGATTTTCCATCATAAAACTATAGATACAAATTAGGATAGTATTCCCGGTTTTGAGTAAATTATTGACTATTGCAAAAATATAGAATTGATTTTGGTGTTAGAAACATGTATATTTATATGCCGAAAAGGTCCTAGCCCGCGTTTTAAATGAAAAAGATATGAGTTTTAAGTTTTTTTATTAAAAAAACGGGAAAATCTCGTATTACTCACTTTCCCAAATTAACTAGCTTAAATTTTATTAAAATTCAAAAAGATACAATCTCGTCCTAATGGCTCTTCAGTTTTATTCGGTTAACGGAGTGCAAAGCCATCCGTTAAATTGATTTTACTTTTAAGAAATCAACTGGTACAAAGTAACTTCATTTCAACACTTAGCTCATTTTAAATTTCTTGCACAAAACACATTTCTACACCAAAAAGATAAAAGTATTTGTACTGAAGTTCAAATTTATTAGTTTAAAAATATACAGCAGTTTTAAAAATATTAAATACTGAAAACATAGGCTCCCAAGCATATACTTGTGTTACGACTATTTGCCAAATGGTTATTTTACTAGCAGTTTTTAGGGTTCCTTATATACAATATACGGATACTCTTATAATATCACACCGGATTTCTCCCTCTTTTATATCAGAGCAATTTTCTCCTAAACTACTGGACGGAAAAGGTTGAAAGTTGGTATCAATGTATAATTTGGTGAGCTGATTAGGAGTACATATCATAAATGAAGAAATTTTATCTCCGAAACCATAAGAAGAAATTAAAAAATAAATAGAGAGATAGGGACTTACCTGTGTTATACCAGAAAAATAAGGAGAAAACTTTACTATTAATTTTTTTGGGGGCAAATTACAGAATTAAATGGAAAATATAAAATTAAAATTGTCTCTAACACATCATGTAATATATCAAAGGAAAGGCCTCATTATTGCGAAAACATATATATATTTTTTTCATAATTTTCAAATAAATTATTTTATAGACATTAACAAAAATATAAAAATTTGAAAAAAAATAAGGATATAGGACCTCACCTGAACTTTACTGGAAATATAAGGAGAAACTCCTAATATTAATTGTAGGGGGCAAGTTATAACATTAAATGGAAAACATAAAATTAAAATTATTTCTAACGCATCATGTAATACCTATATCAAATCAAAGGGCTCATTATGATGAATACAAATATTTTTTTTCACATTTTTACAATGAATATTTTAAAATATATTACCAAAAATATTTAAAAAATCACCCATTCCACCCTTTACTCCCCAAAATATAAGACCTTAAAATTTTCTGTTTACATGAAAATCACGCAGAAATCCCTAATATTAATTTTGGGAGCCAAATTATAGAATTAATCGGAAAATAAAAAAATATATGAAAAGGCTCATTTTTCATATTTTGACTTAATTCACACTTTAGAATCTAAAATTTTGAAAAATATATTTTATTTGTATTTTTAAATAATTTGTGTAAAAGATTTAACTTGACCTAAAATTCAGAGAGTATATTATAAACGGCTTCCCTGAAAGTTTATTAGTAAAATAAAACTCTAATGTTAATTTTGGGGACCAAATTAGAAAATTAAATACATATTTTTATAAAAATCAAGTGAAACATGTAGCAGATAAAATAACAAGTCTATATGTGGATAACACAAGTGTAAGTTTTTTATAAATTTAAAACGCTTCCTTTAAAAGATATTAGAGTCAATATAAGAAAATGCACTCATTCCCTGCTTGTCTGAAACTGGGATATTAGAAAAAGATATAATTTGATTCACGTACATTGTATCAAATCTTGAAGGTGGTACGGGAAACTTAGTATGCGAGTCCAACTCGAACTTGACCAAATTATTTTATTTATTTTAAGAAAAAAACAAAAATTAATATAAGCAAGGTAAAAAAATAGAGTGTCATTTAAATAAAAGTAGTAATCGAAGGTGGGTACTTTCTAAACCAAATTCACTCAGACAAATTGCGGATGCACACAAAAAGATATAGGCGCAAATATTATTCTTCGCAATAATTATTTTTGTTTCTGATTTTGGTACTTTCCGCACAGTCGCCACACCCACTGTTTGTTTCTTGGTCGTCGCATGTTGGCATGTTACATGGTGCGGTTGGAACTAACGGTGCTTGATACAATTTTCCGTTTCTGGATTTTATCACGTGTGTTTAGACGTTTTAGCCGCCCGAATTGCTCCTTTGATTAGTCTTGATTTCAGAAGTTCTGCAATTCCCGTTGATTTTTCTATTTTTCTTACAACGGTCTGGTGTTCATCTTGTCTAGCTTTCATACTAATATTTATTTGTCCTATATACAATTAGTGACAGTCTGTATATGGAATTTCATACCCCATCGTTGCTCCAAGGGGAACTCCGAATTTGTATATCGTTAGCAAGAAAATTTCAGAAAACAACATAAAATTATTATCGACATTTTCAATAAAGAATGAAATACAAGTGAAGCACAAACACTTAAATAAATATTAAACATAATCTATTTATGGGATCAATAAGTTTATTTCAATTAACTTCTTCAAACTACCTGATCCAATTTCAGCACTTATGAGTTTATATTGTTACGAGAAATATCATAACAGATCAAAACATCAAATCACAAAATTAAGTTGATTTTACTCAAAAACTATAAAGGAACAAGCTAAAGGAAGTTAGATATTTTCATTAACAGATCAGTGTTTGTGTATATGGTATTAAGCATGGGCAATAATAGCTGCGGTTGATTTGTCGTCCTCTACACAGTGCTGCTTATATTTATTTAACATCTCTCGTGTAAATGGTAATAATCCCTGTAGGTGATCCTAAAACTATTATTAGTTGCTTGTTATTCTCGAAACACTTCAACGCTTACAATTTTCTCTTATAACTAAATTATTCACACATTCTTCTTCTCTGATAGGAGTGAAATTGTTTTAAGTCAGTGTTGAAAATTCCATTCACTTGGGTATTGTCTCTTTTTCAAATGGACAATCCCATTTTTTGTCGGGATTTTATTTAGCAATAAAAATGCAGGAAAACTTTGTATTACATTCCCTATATCTAATCCTCATAACTTTCTATTAAATTACAAAAAAACATGTTCCATCCATTAAAATATGATGTCGACTTTGCTTGGAAAAATCAAGTTAGCCGTGGCTGCTAGGAAACTAACTGGCGGCGACCAAATTTCAGTTTTTTTAAATTGATAATTATGCTTTCACGAAGCGTAATAGGAGTAATTATTCTAACGAAGATTATTTCAGAATCTTTATTACTTATATCGGGTATAATAAAGTAACAAAGAAGCAGATGAAATTACGGAAAACAAATAATTGAATAATACTACCTAGAGATTTTCGGATCAAACTAATAATTATTATAAAATATCTAAAATTATTAAATGATATTTTTTAAATAACAAGTGCAAAATAACAGACAAACCCTAAACATACCGTCATCAACAACAGGCTTATTGCTCTTAATTGTTGGTTTGACTGATACAATTTTCTTAAAATTGTCTATTATTTGTTTAATTGTTTTCTATGATGGCCTCTGCTTCTCCGGATATCTAGCAGCAAAAGTCTCACATACTCGTAACAATACTTTATTACTCTCTCCAAAAAAATATAGGAAGGAATACTATTGTATACTTATGTTTTAAAAAATCAGTGAATAGAGAAGGCAAATTTCCGTTTTTTATTTAAATTTAAAATAAGTACGTCTTTTGCATATTAAAAACTATTGATCCATCATTATCATCAGTGTCTATCTGAATGGAGTTTAGGTAGTCCATTTTGCTAAATTTATTACACAAATCGTTTATAAGAAATAAATAGAAACCAAAGCGTAGTTAAGAGAAATAATAAATGTTGGTTTTGAAATAATATGGGATGAGATGCGACTAGAGTCTTCAACTGTAGGAGTCAGAAAAAGGTGCCGCGATTGCATCCGTAGCGGTAGAAACCAGCTTGAACAAAATTTATAACAAATGAATGCAACTTGATGTATGTCTTATTTTTTGTAGTTCTAACCTTGTGAGTTACAATCTCAAATTTTATTATGATACTGATTACTTTCCAATACGTGTGATATTGTGATATATCGTTGCAAAGTGGTTGAAGTAGAGAAGTTTTTGTAAGCATTCGAAGTTCTCGATGTGCTTGTAATTTTGTTTTGTAATGTGATAAATTGTTTAAATTAATCACTTTTTTATGGAACCTCGCCATTTGTGGACTCAAATTTTTTCAACCAATTATTTATGTCAAATATCCAATGCAGATGAGCAAACAAACATCATAGATTAGATTTAAGTTTATTTGGTGTAGATACAGTGAAAAATAAAAAAGTTCAAATGTAAAAATCAGAGAATTAAGAAAAAAAAAATTAAATTAAAAAACAAAAACCGGAAGATATTTAGATGTTATATGGGCTACATAATATAGCACATGAGCCCACCTATCTGCCCTCCAAGGTTGGCGAGCCATCTACAAAACACCCTGTATATATATATATATATATATATATATATATATATATATATATATATATATATTAGGAGGAAAAACGAAGAGTTAATAACACTTGAATCAGGCAACCTCCTATACCACCGAGGAACACCAACTGGAAGAACTAGCGGTGTGGGATTCCTCATACATAAGAGATGGACCGATAAAATTATAGGCGTGTCCGGAACATCAGACAGAGTCGCTAGTCTAACATTGTCGCTTTCGAAAAGATATTCCATTCAAGTAATACAAGTTTACGCCCCAACAATTAGCCATTCTGACGAAGAAGTCGAACAACTATACAGCGAAATCAAAGAGGCATTAGATACCAACAACAGCCATTTCAAATACATTATCGGCGACTTCAACGCGACAGTAGGGAAAAGACAAGACCGAGAAGGATCAGTGGGGAACTTCGGGTTCGGTGAACGAAACGAAAGGGGTGAGAGATTAGTACAGTTCGCGCACTATCAGAACATGTACATATCAAACTCCTTCTTCAAGAAAAATTCTAATAGGAAATGGACTTGGGAAGCTCCAAATGCGTCAGTGAAAATTGAAATTCACTTTGTCCTGACAAACAAGATTAATACCATCAAAGATGTAAGCACGCTAAATAAATTCAGGACAAGAAGCGATCACAGACGTGTCAGAGCAAAAATCGCCCATAATACGAAACTGGAGAAATTTAAACTTACGAGAAAGACGCCCGCTACTAGCATAGACATTATCAACCTGAAAGAAAACTCTGAAAAATATCAGACGCTGATAGAAGAGAAGCTCCGGGAACAACAAGACAACACACAACTAATGAATACAATACTGACCTGTGCTAAAGAAATAGGCGGAACCCAACAACGAAACGAACACAAGAAGCTTGTTCGGAAACAAAGGCGTTACTTCAGAAAAGAAGAGAACTGAAAAGGACAACAGATATCCAACGCATAGAATACAGTGAATTATGCAAGACAATAAGAAAGAGAAATGCAGAGGACATTAAAAAATACAACGAAAAATTGGTAGAAACTGCAATTGGAAATCGGAAAAGTTATGAAAACGGTAAGAAAGCATTGGTAATTGGGAAAATACAAGTAATCGCATTGACAGAAGAAGAAAATATCACAATAACGGATAGACACAAAATAATGGAGCATGTCACGAAGTTCTACAAGGATCTATACAAAGCCCCCGAATCTCTGGAAATACAGCTGACGAAAGAAGAAATACCTGAAATACTCGTGGAGGAAGTGGAATTAGCGGTCAAGAAAATGAAAAATGGCAAGACGGCAGGTAACAACGCAGTAACGGCTGAACTACTAAAATACGCTGGTAGAGAAGCATGGAAATGCCTAGCCAAAATATATACGAATTGCCTAAGAACCAGACACATCCCAGAAAAATGAAATAGCACCCTGATAGTATTAATCCATAAGAAAGGCAATAAAGAAGACATTCGGAACTACAAACCGATAAGTGTCCTGCCGATAGTGTACAAAATATTCACAAAAATCATACAAAACAGAATACAGAGTACACTAGATTCCGCTCAACCCTGAGAGCAAGCCGGATTTCGTAGTGGCTTTAGCATAATCGACCACATACACACTATAAGGGAAGTTATCAGTTGAACTAGAGAATATCAAATACCACTTGCCTTGGCCTTCATTGACTTCGAAAAAGCGTTCGACTCTATATATCCGAAGGCGGTAATCAACGCTCTAAGGGAACAAGGTGTAGATAAGCCATACATAGAAACGTTGGCTAATATATACAAGGAAGCCAAAGCCAAAATCAGAATATACGCAGGCAGCCCCGAATTTCCTACCAACAGAGGAGTCAGACAAGGTGACTCGAATATCACCGAAGCTATTCACAGCGACATTAGAGAGTATCTTTCGACGATTAAACTGGGACCACAAAGGACTGAACCTAGATGGAGAATATCTGAACCATCTGAGATTCGCCGATGACATTGTCCTAATTGCCAATAACGCAGGAGAACTACAAAATCAAATCAATGAACTTAGCAGAGTAAGTAAGGAAATAGGCCTAAAAATAAATGTCGGAAAAACAAAGATAATGTACAACGAACTAGTAGACACACAAGACGTCACAATAGATAACACAATTCTGGAAATAGTAGAACAATATATATACCTGGGTCAATTAATATACATATCAGGTTCGGTACTACCAGAAATAAACAGAAGGATCAAACTTGCATGGATGACGTTTGGAAGAAACTCCATAATTTTCAAATCACGAATGGCATTCCGCCTTAAGAAGAAAGTATTTGATCAGGGTGTTCTACCAGTACTGACATAGGGTTGTGAAACCTGGACTCTGAAAACCGAACTTACAAGAAAACTTCAAGTAGCACAAAGGTCCATGGAAAGATGCATGATCGGAATAACGAGAAGAAATGGGAAGAGAATAGAGTGGATAACGAACAAAACCCAGGTAATAGATGTTATCCACAGAGTAAAATCTCTGAAGTGGCAGTGGGCAGGACATTTGGCAAGAAGACAAGATAATAGGTGGTCAACAAAAATCACGCAATGGTATCCTAGGGGTGTTAAAAGACCAAGGAAACGCCCCAATGTAAGATGGGACTATGACATCAAGAAAATAGCAGGCATAACCTGGTCCCAAAAAGCGTACAACAGAACAACATGGAGAGATTTGCGAAACGAATATGTAAGAGAGGCTACACCATAAAATAATGGTCGAAATTAGCTGAACATGATGATGATATATAATATTATTGTAATGAAATAAATTAAAATATATTGCGGCAACCAACAATGCAATTTTATGTGTCGTGAATCCTGTCATCTACCTTCAGGCAGAAACGATATTGAGGAATCATACGCCGCGCTGAACGGTTTATATTATTATATATTATACCGAGTGGAGCAAGTTCAGATTAGTACCGATTAAGAAAAAGTAACGATTAACTGAAGTTATTTTGTTATATTTGTTTATTTCCTATTTCTTCAGGTAAGGAGCAGTTTGTAAGGAGTGATTACTCTTTCTCGGTCACAAACCGAAATAATGAATATCCATGTCCATATATTCTAATGAATATCGTGGGGTTTCAAGAATGGAGTGCCCACCCTGTTCATCACCTATGAACTGCATTGAGCATGTTTGCGGCGAATAGTTCAGGCCATTAATCAGCGTCCAACACCTGCCCAAATTGCGGGGGTAGGGGGCAGTGGACCTCCCGGATCTCTCTTGCTCATCATTGGCGTTTCCTTATATGAGAAATAAAACCTAAAATCACGTAACATTATTGGTGTAAGTTCAAATTATATTGAATTCAAAAATTAACACATAATATTTAAATATTCTGCTAATATCCACTTCAATTAAGTGTAATTAGGTAGAACCTAGCTTATTTGAGACAAATACTCTTAAGCTGTATTTAAAAACAGGATTTCAAATAAATACTTCTTATAAAATATCCGCCCGTGATTGGCGCAGTCTCTATATTAATTAGATTGTAATTTCGATTTATTTTCAAGTTGTTCATTTTGTGGTCTTACACGTGAAAAATTTATTTCTTGTTAACGAGGACCAACGCTCAACATGATGAACATAAAGTGCAACAAGGATTTACCCCATGAAATTTTAAATGAAATATGACTGTTTACAAAGTAGGGAGAAAATGGCCGGAAACAACCTAAAACGATGAGACTAAACGTGTGACCGGAATGAACCCTATTTCATTGTGTTTATTTGTATTGGATTTCCAGAGACTTTCAGAGGGCGAGGTAGTCTAAAACACATTTGAAATCTCGCCAGTGTTTTTATTCTGTATTTACAGTGATTTGTTGCATATTAGAAGCGGCATCATTTGTTATGAGTAACGTACCTTTTTTGGGGAAAATAATAAACAGGATTTCACATGCAAATTCTTTTTTAGGATTAATATCGCAGACTTGGCATATGAATGCTTTATTCCTCTCTCGCGTGGTTTATTTTCGAGCTTCAACAGAAATTTAATTTAGTAATTTGGAAATTTATCTCTGAAGAAGCGTAATAAACTTTTCAAGAAAATAAAGACAAATTGTTAAACATTAAAAACGGCAAATAAATTTTATGCAAGATCGTAATTAAAGACTTGTAGAATTTGTAGAAACTGTCCAAGCTATTTCCGGTGAGGCTAGAGTAGTAGACTTCTCTACCATAAAACTCCCCTGTTGACTTAGATATGTTGATGACACTTTGGTTATTTGGCCACATAGCAAAGATTCATAGCACTACTTTCTACAGCACTTCTGTAGTATCCATTCCATTCAGTTTATAATGGAAATCGAGTCCGACTTTTCCATCCCATTTTTTGATGGGATAGGAAACTAACCCAAACCCACCAATCACACCATTACCCTGCCCAGTTGAGTTCTGTAATGAAATCTTTGGCACACAGACTTAGCCGATTAACGGACTTTGACAACAGACAATTCAAAATTAATAATCTTCAACAAATTCTCAGACAAAACGGTTATTAATCTGAACACATGGCGCGCACAACTTGTCAATCTCAACAACCCCTGAAAACAGCAACTCTGTTAGAAATAGACCAAAAACACCGAAAAGCCTTCCTTCGAGGAGTCTTAGACAAAATAGTACAGATTCCAAACGAACATCAAATAACGATAGTCATCAACACCAATCAAACTATAGGCAACTAGTACACTGACTGGGGAGAAAAGAAGTCTTAACCTGGAACATTTTTGCCAGTTAACTTATATAAGCTTGACATATGCTTAGGGGGTGAAAACCACTCCCTGAAGTAAACAATAAGTAAAAAATAAAGTAAACGTTTCTTAGGCTATAATCATATCCACAAGAGTAGAACAAGTATTATTTAATATTGTACAACATCATTTAGACGTTATTAAATAGTATTTGTAATATTTCAACTCTTAACATCATCACATCACATCACATCATATGCAAAATAAAAATCTTCTGTATTGTTATGGTAAAAGATACAATTTATTGCGATATTTCAACCCTTAAGAACCACCCTTAATGACAAAATTACAAGAAAAATATTTTTTTATCATTTCAAATATTTTTTAGACATACCTATATACGAACAATAAAAATCTTCTGTATATTTATGGTACAAGAAACAATGTATTACGATATTTCTACCCTTAAGAAGCACCCTTAATGACCAAATAACGAAAAAATATGTTTTTTTTTTATTTTCAAATATTTTTTATACTCTTAACGATTTTCAAAATTCACTGACTACAGACAAGTAAACACAGTGTCATGAGCAGATGTTCAACAGCTGCTTGGTTTGCTCCTTTTTGCCTCGTCTGCTACTGCTTGAATATTTTAAAATATGTAAATGACGTGTCTTATAACCATAACTTCCTAAATTTTAAAGCTATGACAAAAAATCAAAATCCATTTTACAGGAAATTCTAATAGCTACAACTTCTATGGATTTCAATTATTTAGCGCGTTGTTTTTGAGTTTTTTTAGATTAAATTGCTTGAGAAACATGGTCTCCAGTCTCTGCTGCTACCTTCTAACCGTGATATCTCGGTTAATTTTTGTGCTATGGAAATAAAAGAAAAGGAAAAGATTCTACGGCGAAATACTAATTTTTTGCTCTGTAACATTTTCTTTTTGTTTTTCGTTTATTTGTCATGTTATTTTCAGACTGCACTTTTTTGAAAATTAAATTATTATATTTTTAAGTTTAAAATTTTCAAAATATGCATCCTAAATCACTGAAACTTTCAGGATATTTTATAAGCGTCTAAATAAAGAAAATTGTAGAGAGATAGCAGATTTATTGCAGTATTTAATAAGTAATATTATATAGTATTTCATAAGAATAATAATAAATTAGCTGCATTTTTGACCATAACTTCGTTAATGATTATGCTAATGGCTTAAATTCAATAATATTTTTAATAATGTTTGAAGCACTTCAAAAAAAGTTGAATTTTTTGAGTTATTTCACGTTAAACGCAACAAATTTAGAGGCCATCGGACAAGAATGACCTTCAACCAGTCGTATCTTAACATCTATTGCCTCTATATAAATAACAAAAAGCCAAACTTTTCTTATAGGCTTCATGATCTTGTAAAATTTTTTTTGTAGGAAGTCCATCTTTCCACGGTATTCCAGAAAAACCGCCAAAAATCATGTTTTTTGGACAAAAAATGAACATTTTCATTCATAAATAACTAAAAAATGTTTATAGAGCACTTTTTACTTAGAATTCATCCCTCTATCAATTTCTGCACTTATTTTTACCATTTTAATTTCCATCCTTTAGAAGGGATAGCTCTACCCTGGGCAAGATTACACAATATAAGTTTTGCTTTTATGCTATTTTCAACCTGCTGTCAAAATTTCAGACAAATCGATTTACTGGCAAAAATTTTCCAGGGAAATTCCCCAGTTACTGTAGTAAACCTAAACGAGAAGCCAAAGCACAAAGTACTTAACAAAGATCGTTCTGATTGCGAAATTCCATGAAGTGATTACCCACAAAGTTACATCTGTCCTACCAAAAGTCGTGTCAACCATCGAGTATATGAGCACTCTCTGTCAGTTCGTAAAGATTCGATTTCAGTTCTCGCACATCTTCACATTAAAACTTTCAATTACGAGAACAGCAGAACTATCGTATCCCTATATTCCCTTAAGGGATGTGCCATTCGCGAAGCTATAGACATAGAGACACGACCTCTCTGTCATAATCGACGCGATGATATCACTCGCCTTCCTATAGTATGGAGCTCCTTAATAGCCAGACTAAATAAACTAGACACACCTAGCCCACAGTCCCCTCATCACGTAACATCCCCTCGTAAATCGACGACAACTAGAAATAAACGAAGCACAGCAGATTCACATTCAGTTCAGTTATCTAATGATACATTATGAGTAGGCAGATTGAGACTGCGAGTCCGGCCTATACTCTGAAAAACTTTTAAATCAGTCTTTTAGTGAGACTTGTGGATGAGGCGAATTGAGACCCCGAGTTCGATCAAGAACCTGATTTTCGTCATTTGCTTTTTCATTTTGACTCTTGATATTGGCTCTAAACAAGGAGTCGAAACGAGTATTTCATAAATTTAGACGTGGTTCTCACCAGGAACCAAGTCCAGTTCATATATATCGTTTAACAGAATAAAAGAAGATATTATTTTTAAACGTACTAATTTGGTTTCATCCGCTTGCTTTTTGCCTTACAGGAAAGTTGAAATTGCCCAAGTATACAATTTTCAAATGCATACTGTTACAGAGAAAACCTTAGGAGAAAAGATCCTTAATGAACAGCCACAGTATAGAAAATATGTTTGGGATTTTTTTTTTTGAATTTTAAGGTATTGCATTTATACATTATGCAGAAATAACGTAATTCTACTACACCTTCAATAGAAAAGAAACTAGAACAAAAATTAGAAATTTCACGGCCACGGTACTGACACCAAAATGAAATATCCAAAATACTTGCCTAATAAATGTCTTTAAATTCGAAAAATAATTAAACACATGATAAATTATAGGACTTTGATAATTATACAGACATTTAGGGTATTTTCATTCTTGCTTTTAACAATCTTTAAAATTTATTAACACTAGAATTAAAATAACACTTTTTATAATAGTCTAAGAATAAAACAAAGTTTAACATTAGTTAAATCTATTATTTCTTTCTACCAATCAATATTGGGCTATAATTGCAGTACAATTTAATGAATTATACAGTAAATTTTAGTTATAAAAGCTAAACTTTAGATTACAAGACGACTCGGTTTTCTCATTTAATTTGAAAAACGAAATCAGATATCCCATGGTACTGACATTTTGTGTATATTTCTGTAAGTTATTCATGCTGCATGAATACTTGTGCTTTAATATGCAATGTCGACGGTAAAATACTATCAAATTTATCATATTTATAACTTTCAGATAAAAAAAATCATGTTGAACAAAAAATAAAGTACTAGACATAAAAAATCACAGTTATCTAAGAATCACCCATATATTGTTATAACATTTAATTTTTTAACTGAGCTGACGGTAATAAGAATACACAAGAAGTTGCTAGAAGTCTTCAAAACAAGTAAAAAATGCATATAGGAGGGTGATAGATGCTCCAGAAGTTAGGAGAAAGAGTATATAAGATTCGATTAATTAGTAGTCATGGTGTATATTAAGAAGTGAAGTATTCTCATTGTGAATTGTGAAGTAATAAAGAATTATAAATGGTGTTTTGGACCACGAAGTTTTTATCAATATTTTTTCTTAGATATCTCTAATCTGGATAACGCGCCATTTTGACGCTATTTATTGGCGTTTTTCATATTTTTTCGCAAGGAAAATTTTTAGAACAACCCCCCAGGGTGCATTTTATAAAACATCGACTAATAAAACGTCCTAAACCATTATAGGACTAACTAAATAACTTTATAGTACAATTCGATGACTATAAATTCTTTACTTATGAGAAAATCGTCTCGGGAAAAACCAGTATTAGATCGCTATCGATGATTCCATTTTTATTGAATATGATAATCTTTCTTGCAAATTAACTTTGGGGCAACAATTTCGCAGGCATCTTTCCTCACAACTGGATTGACAGTTTTCGTATTAGACCTTGTGAATGTTATCCCAAATGTCGGACGAATAGTTTCCAGTTTATTGCAGTTTCAAAATTGGATTGAAAACCCATAACCTGTATGAGTTTAACTACGATTTTTGAAAACTTTTATTCCGCAAAGCATGCACTCGTTGTGAGTTAAATATGGCTGCTTTAAATTCAACATGCAATTTCCAAATAACGTAGGAAGTTGAATATAATTTCCTAGAAGTGAAGTCAGGTGACAACCGACACTTCTAAATTTTCAGTGTTTTATTCGATACAGTTTTCAATTTTCTTTCAACCACAAATTCCAGAAAGTTCTATTCAAATTTGTCGCATATTGTTAAGTTGTATTGAATGTTAATCAAATATGCAATGTTTTTGAAGCGAAAGCTTCTTAACGGAGGCCTACACTTATACATATGAAAACAGATCAGCAAGGGAACGAAATGCATAACTTGAAACCTCATTTTTTCCGACCTGACCGACCGACATTACACACTACTTCGATCTTGAAATACCCATGTAATTCGGTTCTCTGCGTAAGACACAGGGACCAGGTAATATATTAAATAATAAATAAACCAATATAACATCCCGGTAATATAGAATACCTGCACAAAATTTGCTTTTCATTCTAATAAACACTCCAATTCTCTCTTTGTGTTATATTAAAGTGGAGACATGACAAACGTCAGAAATTAAAAATAATACCACACAAAAGGCAACTTGGCATTAAATTTTCGTATTATCAACGAATATACACATAGAAGGATAAACATTAAGCAAAACATGTCCTTTGTTTACATCGTTTTGTATCGTAAAAAAAACAAAGTTTGTTTACCACTCAATATATGGACTGATGTATTACATACATCCGGAACTTTTATATCCTGTAAAGAATATAATTAAAAAAAAGACAAGTGGTCCAGAGTCTAAAGCGAACGGCTGCGAATCCAAAGTTCTCTGGTTCGAAACCGAGAACAATTACACTTTTTTAAAGTATGATGACATTATTAATTAATTTTATCATTTTAATATTACATAGAATTATAACTTAAAACACTTACTCAATATCTAAACTTATATTTGTTTGCAGATATATTTAAATTAAGAATTAAATAAGGATTAGTACTTTCATCGTAACAAAATAATGAATTATTTTAATTCATCTGATATTTGTATCCATTAATAAGAGTGAGACAAAGAAAAAATAAAGACAGTGAGAACGGAAGAATATTTCGTAAGAAGCTTTCGCTTCCATCGTTCAGTCTCAAATGACTACCGCTCTTTTTTTACACCGAAATGCTAATGCCTATTAAAATTTCATAAATAGGTAATTAGCATTTAGCACAAATTAAAACACAGAAAATTTTTAAATTAAATGTTTAACATTACAGTGTAGTTGGGTACACTGACAAAATAATTTATATGAGCCAAATAAACCTTTTTATACCAAGGAGAAAGAATTTTCTTGAACCAGATCAGAAATTGATTGAACAAACTTGACGTTCAATGGTTACTTAGTCAACGTATAGTATTTATTACAGTTATAAATATTATTTCAGTTATATATGTTAAAAAGAAATATTGTTTATCCAAGAAACAAATTTTAATCTTCATTGAACAAACGCCAAAAATATATTTTTGAAAGATGCGTGTTGAATCATCATTTAGTATAGCCCATTCGTGTGCTGTGAATGAAATCGACCTAGCAGCAAGTGACGGGAGATTGTTAAAAATGTACAGGGATGGGACTGATAATGCAGATGTGACATCCATCAATTTCATAGACTCTACATATACAGTGTGGAACAGCCAATGGACTAAATTCGATAACGAATATAGGAGGGGGTGTTGGGAAAAAAGCTTGGACACATGAATTTTTATTTCAACAAAAAAAAATTATATAGGGTGTGTCATGTGATAGTGCCCAATACCAACTTTCTTATTTTAGTCGTAAGCCCCTGTATATTATTTATTTTTTGGGTTCTTCAGAAAATTCTAGACAAAATTCATGTGCAATATCCTACACCTATCTTCAATTGTTTCGGAAATATTAAGTGTGTTCAGATTTATTACAAAAATTAACATTAAAAAAAAGAAAATTATTTTATTTCACAAATTCGCTACATTACACTAAAACCCTGTTAAATAATACTGATTAGTTCTTAATAATATACAAAAAAAACAAAAAACATTAATGTCAATGTAGGAAATGTTCAAAATGATCGCCGCGAACGTCTTGGCAACATGCTAATGTGGTACATAAAATTTCTTCTAATGTTACTCAACATCTCAGCCGTGACTGACCTAATCGCAAGCGTGATTCGTCTTTTTAGGTCATCTAAGTTGAGGGGTTTGGTTTTGTATACAGTACTTTTGACATATCTCCACAAAAAGTAGTCCAATGGCGTCAAATCAGGAGATCGTGCTGGCCATTCTATCGATCCGCGCCTCCCAATCCACCGATTTGGAAATATTTGGTTCAGGTACTGCTGGACATTGATTTCGTAATGGGGCGGTGCTCCATATCTTGCTGAAACCATATTGTATTGGCAGGAATTTGTGCGTTTACTGGATAAGGATATAAGTTTGTCAAAGTTGGCACATTAGTTTGGAGCAGTTCTAAATATTTATCTCCATTCAAGTTGCCATCTATGAAAAAGGGACCTACGATATAATTTCCAACAATTCCTGTCCAAAAATTAACTTTCTCAGGATAATTGCGTATATTTTTTGTCATCCAGTGAGGATTCTCATTAGACCAATAGTGGCAATTTTGACGATTAACATGACCATTGTGTTAATATGCTCTCATTAGAAAACAAAACAACTTCTAATTGGATCACATTGTTATCTAACATTACCATCAGTTGTTCACAGAAATACGTTCTCCTATCGTAATCGTCTTCCATGAGCTCCTGAGTCGGCATCATTTTATAGGGATGCATTTTACTTTAATACATGAAAAATTGACGTTAAACATCATTTTTTCATCTGTCTTACATGACCAAGCTCGCGAAACTGCTTTTCTATTTTGCTAATTCTTCCTTGGGATACAGCCGAAAAATTTGAAAAATTTTCGTGAAATAAGCGAGAAACTTCCATTTGTGTCCGTGTGTTATCTCTATAACCAATCATCTGTAGAATGGTTATTTTGTGCATTTCTGTTAAATGAACCATTTTTCTGCTATTATTACGTACAGTTAACGAAAACAACAATAGCACAGACACTGTTCACCACTGTCATGCAGGCAGATAGCAAGATACTGAGGTCGAGTTTTGACGAAAATAAACAAAAAAAATTTTTTTTCAAATCAGTAAAAAGGAACGCAGGAATGGTTTTTGCTTACTATCTCAATAACAAGAGCTAAATGGGAATTAGATATTGAATGTAATGTTGTGAATTTGTGAAATAAAATAATTTTCTTTTTTTAATGTTAATTTTTGTAATAAATCTGCAAACACTTTATATTTCCCCAAACAGTTGAAGATAGGTGTAGGCCATTGTACATGAATTAGGTCTATTTAAAATGCCAATTTAAAAATATAAATCGACGTGTCCAACCGTTTTTCCCTACAATCCCTCCTCTATTCGTTATCGAATTTATTCCATTTGGTTCCTCCACACTGTATAATATTTCAATAGATAGGAACAGTCTTGTAGTTACAGAGCTTATTCCATGCGAAGAGACATTTTTACTTCTCTTAAATATTTGTCTAGATTAAACTGTCTTTCGAAAAATGAAGACAAGTTCAGTCTATCAGTAACAAATCCCGACCTGCAGAACTAGCAAAAATAAATCAGTGATACTTTAGCGTAAAAACTTAATTTCTGTAAGACAAATTACATATATTTAGAACGTAAATACAAACTGCAAAATTTATATTTTTTAAGTATTTAATCAATACAACAGAAATTTACAGAAGAAGCATGTTATAAATATGACCATTCAATAGCTCGTCGGTTGCCGTAAGCGTTAATGGCGAATAACCCGAAGCGTAAGCAAACGAATAAGAAGATAACGCGAAGAGACCTGAGAATACAGATACGATTCAACTGAAACGTCGTCATTGTACCAACTATTCCAGGAATGATCAGTCACCAACAATCGGTTAATTGTTAACCTTCATTTTAAAACAAATATATAAAAATAAAATTGTTTCAAAGAGTATACCCCGAAGTTGAGATATAGTAATCTGCAAACGTAATTGGCTGTTATCTACCATAGTAACGCTTCTCCAACTCTCCTACATACTGATGGAAGCGTTCTTTATGTTGGTTGCCAACGGCGTGCAAGTTTTCTTAAAATAAACTTTAATAAGGGAGAAGGAAATATACCTTTACTGGAAACTTGCATTTCAATTTCAATATACGAGTATATTACACGTGTAGAATTTCTTTTCTTGAAAAATTGATGCATTAATTTTGCAAAAAAATTCCGATACCTGCAAGCATTTTCTGTGGAACTGATATTATTCGTATTTCTTTGAAAAAGTTTCAACTATATTCCAACTTTATTATACCGTTTATTAACTCTGCGTTTATTAGGATCACTTTTTATCTGCAACAGCTAAGTATGTAATGTGAAATAAAGTGTAGAAATAAGATATAGGTCCTAGTTACATTGTCGAACATAAGTTTGCTGGTATGCTATTAGGTTGACCAGCTTTTGAAAAAATCTTTGCACAGCCTAGTCAGTGATAAATACTTCTACCAGGTTTTCTTATTTTTCGCCGTGCATTAGGTTTTTCTCGAGATCTCAAGTACTTTATATCAAGTATTACCTCTATGATTCTTAGTATCAACGGCACTTATCAGATTACTTTTATTAGTAGTTAGCACTACTTAACTATGTTCACTGATAGCCTAAACAGCGCAGGACATTTAGAGAGAAAAAGACATTTTGGTGACAAAATTAACATATTCTTTTGCTGAATCAGTTATAAATGGAAAAATCTTTTACAACAGCCTTCGCATTGTCCATATTAAAAATGATGGCTCTGTCATTATCATCAGTGTCTAAATGGAGTTAAATTATTCCATTTTGCTATATTTAGTACATATATCCATATTATGGTAGAAATGAAAATATGTGTCTGCTTAATATTATAATTTGCAATAAGCTTATTTATTACAAGGATGTAGTTTCACAGGTACCACCTCTTAGCTATTTTTCGAATGAACTTGTCCAGCTGAAAGACTTCAGAATAGCCAAATATTTTCAATAGTTAAATATGCTCCTTAAAAAAATGTCTTCTATTGAAATTTGGCAAAAACTACCGGAGCTAGAGTATTGATTTTTAGAACTTACAATAGGTATGAGAAGATCTATCCTTTCAGTTAATAAGAATGTTTTCGCTATAAAATATAAAAAAATATATTATTTTTTTTGTAATTTTGTGTAAAGGTTCCATTATCTAAGAGTTTAAGGTAGTTGAGCGTATATTAGCTCATTTTGTAGGATTTTCATTTCTCTAGAACATTGCCCATAGTAGCAAACACGGTTTCTGAGGTATATTTTGTCTAAAACGTAAAAAACTAAATTGTATTTTGTGCTTTTTTTGTTAAAAAACAAAAACGCTTCGATAAAAAATGTTGTTTCATTAGAATACGTGGATGTTGATTTTGTTCTACTATTAATTTTACGACGCGTTTTCATAAATGACCTAGGCTAAAAAGACTAGATGTCGTTGTTACTGCTACTCGTCTGCTAGGAAAAGAAAATAGCACGATAACGTATGAGAGCTTGAAAGTATATGTATAGTAGATAGTATAATAGGTTGAAATCTCAGATCGACTATTATAACTGAAATAGCCCAAGAAATACTGTGTGTCGAAAACCACAGAGAAGCCTGTCGCTCTATTTGGGTAAATCTAGTAATAGATCCCACCGTGAAGCATAAGACCGTGCGTTTGTCTAGATCCTCGCCTGAGTATAGTATTATATTATCTGTGATGAAGGTGAATTAACATCAATCAACAATATCTGGTATATACCTAATTCACGTTAAATGGCGTCGGGTATATCGAAGTTTTGATATTATTCTCATAACGTCGATGTCCCGATGTTATCGCTATCAGAACATTGATGTTGCCCGCTAAACATTGATGTTTATTCACCATTGATGAATATCAATCATCCCTACTCTAGACGTTCCAGTTGGAAAAGATAAAAATAGTCCAAGACTACAGGAATTTGAAATGATACCACAATAAATTACATACATATTTATTAACTCATTTCTGGATTAAAATATTCACATTCTTGCATTACCAACTACTACATAGAATTCTGACCTTAGTATATTAGTTTACAATTACACTTTCTTTTATTTGACTTTACAAACTTTTTTACACACGGAGAGACCACTCAGTACCTACCTAGTCCATGGACTAATGCTTGATTATAGTCTCTATGATAGGTGTCGACTTCACAGTGTTCTTCTTCTTCTTTTTGTTCTCAAGGGTGCCTGTTGTCCAGGCGAAAATGGTCATGAACCTAGTGTGGTTCTTATTGACCAGCTACCAGTTTAACTTGTTGTAGATAATATACCCCTTAATCTTATTTTGTACATATCCTTATACCCTTTTCTTTATAATTTTATATGTGAAACTAAACTTCGATTTCTATTGAAATATTTCGTTAAACTATATCACTAAACACTATTGTGGCAGCCACAAGGGGATCCGGGCTCACCATAAACTACTAAATGTATATCACTAAAGTAAAAACGCAAATATCGATCACTTCTGAATCGTCCTTCACTATTTAGAGAGTCTATGGGGTTATAATCACTTTTATTTCAAGATATGCTATTAGGTTAAAGATTTCCACAGCTTCACATCATACTACATTTATCATAATCATCCTCTCCCGAAATTAAACTTGTATTACTTAAAAACGTTCCAAACTAAATCATGCTTCTTCTTTTGTATAAATTTAAATAAACCATATTTTATTATCTGGTAACTTTACAAGTGTGTGGCTGCCTCCAAGAAAATTTTCAGTTAATAATCTCGTCCATTTTTTCCTTTATGAGGTGGACCTCTGTTTCATAAACCGTTTTGACGGATGTATCTGGATATTTTTCTGATATGTTTACAAAACAAACGAAAGAAATTTCACTAATCGGACAAATAAAACCCGTGAAAATTTCGTAAACCCCGTGAATTATTGAACATAATTTGTGCATTTAATTCCTGTTTCATAGTTGGGATTATTGGTATAAAACTGTTTACAAGTTTTTTGTAGCTTATTTGCTACCCTTGGTCATCAAATTTTGGCATAACAGCAATAAATTAATATACGTGCTAAAAATAAAACTGAATATCTTTGGAATTGAAAATATTTTCGCAAAATATTACGGTGAAAGCGGATTCATGTTCTCCTAAAGTAGCAGCAATAGGTGGAATCAGAAAGAGTATCCTTTATTATTCAGTTATGCATCACTTAAGATTTCTGTGATTCTGAGTTTTGTAAAAGTTATATTTTAGAAAATGTTTTATTCACTACGCCATTTAGGTAGTCGTCATTTTTGTCATATCTGCGGTAATATTTCAGAAGAATCTGATAGGACACACAGGGAAATACATTTAGGAGTAATAGAACATAATATATATATATATATATATATATATATATATATATATATATATATATAACCGACTTCCACGTATAACTAAAGAGTGGAAAATAGTCATAACAAAATACAAATCTCGACAATAAATAATAACATATTCAATGTTGTTAGGTACCTACACACAAAGTGAAAAATGTAAACAGTAGAAGGTGCCCATTCTGGACAAATTATTTACCTACCTATCTAGTATATTTATGAAGTCGGTGCCAAGCAACTCTGGAATCTTGCATTGCATACTTATCTATAACTTCATGAAACCTGATAGTTGCTTGGCACCGACTGCCAAAATATACTAGATAGGTAGGTAACTAATTTGTACAGAATGAGCACCTTTTACTGTTTACATTTTTTACTTTGTGTGTAGGTACCTAACAACATTGAATGTGTTATTTATTGTCTAGATTTGTATTTTGTTCTAATTATTTTCAGCTTTTCAGTTATACTTGAAAGTCGGTTATATTTTTTTAAAAAATGTTTTATTTTCAACTTTTTAGTTTTTATTCTTTATTTTTAATTTTGTATGTAAAACAAATAATGGTAATGTCCTGTTAAACAACCCTGTATAAGAATAGTTCATAAGGGTTTTCATAGATTTTCCCTTATGACTTTAAAAGCAGTTCTGGAACATCAGAATTTCTTTGAAAGTCACATGAAATTCTGAAGATTGCTCTTTCAAATTCTTCTGATATAAAAGAAGTTTTGCTATTTCCTATGATCTTTAGAATTTTTTAGTACTGCTCTGTATGTATCAAATTAGAAGCAAATTCTCTTTGTTACATCAGTTTTATTTTCAAACATTTAATGTCAAATTGTGAATTAGTAAATGTTTCATAACGAACCTTTTAACTTTTAATTCTCTTGTTCAGTTCTGTTGAAAACCGGGTCTGATTTAGACCCTGACATGTTTGGACTATTTGAAATATACAGACTCGCCAGCAATTTGATGTTATTCCCAAGAAATCAGAAAAATACAATGTTTATATGCTTGTCACTTAAGGACTAATAACTTCTACCAATTGCTTTATGATTCAACTAATTATACTAGCACGTGTTAGATCCCACTGTTGACAAGATAATCTAATGGGCTCTCTGTGTACCACGACAAATAATTCCCTGCCTATTCCAATATCCTTGTATTGCCGATAGCATATTTCAAGCAATTGAACTACATATGTACAATAATGGTACATAGTGGTATAATTTGTTTGTTTGTCCCTAAGCGTGGTGTATTCTCTAAACTTAATCTAAAAACCCTTTTACTAGTAAAAAGCTACACTATAACTGAACAAGATATGTTATCCTAAATTTCAAAATGTGTAAATCAAGCCGATAGAAAATACGCTGCTTGGCTGATGGTCGGATTTACGTATTTTTTTTACAAACACCAAATAGGTAATTACATCTGAAGGATTAAATAGCACAAAAGTATTTAACAATGGCACATATATACCAATATCATAAAGGGTTTGCATCCTGATGCAGAAATAATATGCGCCTAAGCCGACCAAATTTGATGTTAAATAGGTCCGGAACTATGTTATTCGACAGCATATCATTGCAGACAGAGTATATAAGTGAGGGGCGAAGGGCTTCCGTTGTTAATGTAGAAGAGATTAGATGAGAGCAGTCTTAAGCTAATTTTGGGGACCCTAAATTTAACGCTATTGATCAAGCCACACTCGCGATATTTTCTGCTATCTAGAATATTATATATAAAGATAACAGCATGGGTCTTTTTCCTAGTACTCAAACAATACAGATGGAAGGTTGCCAACATTGATCTATAAGATACCATCAAGGCATATGTATATGTCATTCCTTTTGATATAGAGGTAGCGTAGAAAACGTTTTTGAACTTTTTCAATTTCATTGCTGTGGGTGTTAATGGAAAAGCTGTGGAACCTTTGGTGTGTGACAAATGTAAAAACACAGTTTTGCACCCTAACACCAAACCTTTATTTTAAACAAGCAGTTTAACTTAGAGTTGTTGAAACGGCGTTAGGTGTTTAAAATAAAGGTTTGGTGTTAGGGTGGAAAACGGTGTTTTTACATTTAGTGTGGGTGTAACAATTTGGTGACCAAATGTTGGAGGCATACTCAAGATGAGGCCTCTTCATAGATGTATAAAGTTTTATGGCTGCTTTTACACTGAAATCTTCGCTATTATGTATGACAAACTTTGTATGCTTTGTTTATTAGGTAGCTGAAATGGGTATTGAATTTGAAGTTATCATGAAAGACTACCCCAGATCTTTACCTCCTTAAACCTCTTAACCTTCAATAGCTACATTTTGTTTTCCCTGAACCAGTTGAGCACCGAGTTCAAATCATTTTGAAGTGCAATAACATCGTTTTTGCCATTAATAGATTTAAATAATTTGAGATCATCAGCAAACAACATATTAGTCAACATGGGTCTAGAAAAATGAGCAGTTTGATATAACTAAGTTTGTTATTTAAGTTATAAGAATCCATTGTATGTTAAAATTATACTCGTAAATCTATAAAAAAAATCGATCTCATCCATACCACCTACACCTAGGTATGTTCAGCTGTTCTATTATTCTATAATAAAATTAATAGAAATTACAAAATTTGGGGATATCAATCATCAAAAAACATTTTCTTAATATTTAAATAAGTAGGGAAGAAAGAAATAGACAAAAATATAAGGGATTTTCTAAACCAAACTCAAATTGCAACAAAAATCACAGTGTTAGGCTGTTATTCATTTCCAGTTCTTTTATATGCAAAGGAGAAATGGACTCTCACGAATACTACTTCAAAATGTAGAAGCCTTTGAAATGTGGCTGTACAGACACAGACGAATCCTAAAGATACCCTGGACCCAACACTTTAATTACGCGGTTGTGTTGAATAGAATTGGCAAGTACAAAGAAATACTCATCAAAACACGGAAACTAGAATATCTGGGCCATTCCTCGAAGTTTCCTTGGACTTCCATCGTCTTCAAGTGGTTGATATCACAACGTTTCAATAGCTTTGCATCTGCTATAGTCATCAGGTGAATGATAGGAAATTTAGATTATCCGTTGTATTTATACCCTTAACCGGTCATGCGTCGCCGGTCACGGTCATTGGGACCAATCTAGTCCAATCAGCCAGGTCGTACCTAGCGGTTGGTTGTCGGTCATGCGGAGCTCACCAAATGTTTTAATTTGGACACAGGGCTCGCTAATTATATTTTCGTTCGAGATTATATTTGCTGTCTCTATGAATTTTCTTTTATACCAATGCTCTTCCTTGTGAATTGCTCTAGCCTGGTCCCAGTTGATATTATGGTGTTCGGTCCATGCTTGATTATCTAGCCCAGACTTCGTTACCTCCGCCATTTGAGTAGCTATGCGGTGTTCCTTAACCCCGGTGTCCAGCGGTCGCTTTTCATAGCTGTGTGCAATTTGTCTAAGTTTCTCCGACAAGCCTTTAGTATACGGTAATAGTAGAGTTGCTACCGTGGTGCCCTCTTCCTGCCTAGGTGGGTTGTCCAGCTCCTCAAACGCCTTGGTAATGATGGTTTCCGGATATCCATTCGCCAAAAGGTCTTCTCTAAATTTCACTTGTTTTTCTTTAAGGGCTTCTGGTGTGCTGCAGAGATTTGGCTCTATGGATTAGTTTTTTGATGCCAGTTTAGATAGATTTTAGATATCTGGGCCATGCCATGAGAAATAGAGAAAAACACGGAAACTTACTACTTATGCTGGCAGAAGAATATCTAGGTTGAGAATGTTATGTACTTGGAATGAAATGGCAATAACGGAATTGTTTCGAAATGTCCTTAATAAAGTAAAGATATCCATGTTGGTCACTAACACCCCTTGAAGGATTGGCACTCAAAGAAGAACCGCCACCACCACTTTGATCCCACGTTTAGTAAAGGCCTTAGGTAATTTGTTTGGAGGACGGACAACTAACAAGCTTAAACTTCAATATGATTATTTCAAGCCAGAAAAATTACCTTATAATTTCCATTATAAGGATATCTCATCACTTTTTTTGAAATAACACCCACTCGGTAATATTTCACAATGAAAAAGTATATTTCCAGTCAAGAGTAACAAATTTCTCCCTATTTAGTAAATAAATATGTTACGCATTGTGTGCCTGACAGAGAAATGAATATTGGATATAATTACGAAAAAAGTTCATGGTTTCTGTACGGTTTTCCAAAGTTAATACGTATGTTTAATTGAGTTGATAAGCAAACCTCATCAAATTACATATTTGGAAAATTCCCCTAAAGCGATATGCGAATAAACGAATAGCTACAGGATTTACGCTAATGCACGGAAAACACGAAAAAGGAAATTAACATCATAAACAGGCCAGAACGTAAAAAAAATATTTAATTCTATAAGGTAATCTCAGTTTATACAAATTATTTTTAATATTTTTTGTATTGATATATTTTTTTACTAGTTAATGAGATTTAAGCAAATATAATTTGATGAATTTAAGTGTATTACAACGTGCTCATTCCGCTGATATGGCTTCCCAACATGGGCCAAAGATGACTTAGGATTTTTTTTTCAACTAGCAATAGCTAATTGATCTCCTGTTGGAAGTTTTGTACTCAGTAGGCTGGACATTCCGTTCATTTTGATTGCTGTTAGTACTGAGAGATACAGTTTACATATCTCTTAGCACTAATAACAAACAACAAACTTTTACCACTTCAAATTATAGTCGTTCACTCCGATGTTTTGTCCTATTCATTTTCTGAGTTTTCTTATAGATTCGGTTATTTTGAGTCCCATTCATTGAGCAAAGACAAGAATATATAACTAACTATTCGAGATTTTTCAATCCACATCTCGATTTGGTGTCTCTGTGAGCTAGATTTTCCTGAAACTATAGGCCTTAGATTTACAACCTTAGCTTACGTTTCAAGGAAACTATCTTAAGAGTTTTTTACTCGGGACGATACATTAAATTTTTATTAAATTATCTTGAATAGTTTAAAAATTATTTAAAAAAACAATTTCCTTTTTCCAGGGCTGCATGTCTACGTTGGCAGGGCCTTTAGGAAAAAAATATAGCAACTTCTCATCTTATTTTTACATGTCCTATATAAAGTTGAGATGTGTTTCCCGGAAACTCTGTATAGTGACGTGTATTAAGTTACTGAATTATTTCACTCACTTATAACGGCACTGGTTCAAAACACAGGTTTCGAAGTATGCTACACTGCTCGGAGCTTCCATTTAAAAGGAAAAAATCAGGGGTGAAATTTATTCGAGAGCTGTAGATTTAATTATCGCGTTAATTACAAACGAACAGGTCTCCGTTGACTTCCAAATACCACAAAGGCAGGCAGAATGTATTTCATAGGGAATAGCTGCGAAAAATAATGGAAAAACTCATTAGGAAATTTAGTTGCTTGTGGTAAAATGAAATGTGAAAACCGGAAAAAGTTATCGCGAAAGTATGCCGGAACCGACACCCTTCTCAAGGCCTCTGCGGTTAATGGAGTAGGATCTTTGTCCCTGGGGTTCATTTATACGTATATTAATTTGCGCGAGAAACATCTTTGCATATTTGACGATTATTGGTGTTTTTATAACTTCTTTGGAGTTAAGAAATTTACTTCACTTTTGTGTACATATTTTAATTAATACTAGAAATTCAAAGGCGGTTTTTAGTCGTAGAAACTAGCCTTGTATTGATTTTGTTTAATTTTCGTGAGTATATCTCAAGTTTGAATCATACTCGTATAATAAGAGCGTGAAAGTAATATATTACAACCTCTAAGCAACAATATATTGCCAAATTAGGTAATCATAAACAATTTTGACATAATTTGAGTTCTAAAAAGTTTATTACAAACTTGATTTATACTGACTTTCAAAACTTATGCACCCCTAGGTATAAGACATATCGTGAATATTGTCCAATCTTAACAAAAAAAAAAATTATTACATTGACAAAAAAATATAAGAATTAAAAAAATGTGTAAAAATTAATAAACCATCTTAAATAATGTGACGGGAATTCATCCAATAATTCCTGGAATCGGCATTCATCCGATATTTCGGGGACTCTGAAATGTTTGTTTGTCGACCCGAGCCCGGCGGATGGCGCCAACACAAATTCCTCGAATTTCCTCGAATCTTCGAGAACACATGAAGGAAATATCCCGACGGCCCCTTGACCTTCTGGAGAATTCAGAGAAGAAATATATAAATACGGACAGCTGGCGATAGGATTCATTCAGTATTCGATTGCCGTATAGTAAAGATTAGTTGTAAATAGTTCTGTAAATATAAATTAAAGTAGTGGAAATAAATTGTAGTGAGTTGGACTGTGTTTTTAAATAAATCCAATCACTGAACTGAATCCGAGTGTGAAAATAAAAAAAAATTACAATAATAAACCAAAGCAAATAAATAGTTGGTACAGGAACCTTTGCTTCTTATAACAGCATTACCACGTCTGGTCATCCCTTTAATTAAGTTATTGATCATCTTATGAGATAAATATTCCCATTCCTCTGTAACAGCAACAATCAGTTCTTGTGTCGTTCTGGGTGGGTTCTATGAGTTTTCTTCAAGTACCCCACACATGTTCGAAGGGATTCACATCAGGTGATATCGGTGGCCATTCCAATCCAGTGACATCTTGATTTCGCAGTTCTGCCTAAACCACTCTGGAACTGGTCACCTAATTCATTAAATACAATTAGTCCTTGTGTCGTTCTGGGAAGGTTAATTCTGTTAAAACTGCGGGTAGTCTCACACAAGTATGGAATTCATATCAGGTGACATCTGTGGCCATTTCATCTAGTGACATCTTGATTTCGCAGCTCTTCTTGAACCGATCTAGTTCAATAGGGCCTCGCATTGTGGTCCGTTAAATGAAACCGGTCACCTAATTCACTGCATAGAGCTATAAGGATTGCATTTATGAAATTATTAAGGTAATTTGCGCCTGTCATTGTATCTGGTATATGAGTTCTTCTTTTACCGCTACGGCAAGGGGCAACTTCAATCGCTGTTTCCAGTTTGCGTGCATTTCTGAGTCTTTCCAAACCTTTACTCGATAATCATCAGTCACTAATCCAAACCGGGACTAATCAGTTAAAAGTAGGTTTCTCCAGTCAACTAAAGCCCAGTTATGGTGAGCTTTCTCCCACTGTAGATGACGGGCAGTTCGTATGGGGACCCTTACCGGTCTCCAGGATCGCAAACCTGAGACCAAAGTGATATTCTTTATTTGTGAGTGTTGCCTGTTTTCTGCAATAAAAATGGCATTCTTTCATGAAAAAAAATACATAATATTAATTGAGGGAGAATATATTAGACTTTAACATAAATGGAAAAAAAAATACAAAGATTATTTTGGTTGCCAACAAGGCCACGTTTCCAAGTGTTATTTATGTTTGAATAGTAGAAACCCCTCATGCTATGAAATTAACTCATTTTTAGCAACAATTTTCACTAAATGTTTGTTTGGGCTTTACTTGAAATCAACTGACAGCTGAAAATTATTTACACTACCTTCAAAACTATCTACCAGGTTTATTAGGTGTTCCTGTAACTATCAGACAGAATATTTGGTTTGTACATGATAGAGCTCGGTCACACTAGGAACATTTAATAATATATAGATAGGGCCGACTGGACCCATTTTTTTTTACTTTGCTTATATCTAAGGCCTGGCGATTATTTCATGTGGAGCTATTTGAAATGTTTTTACATATACAGTTTTTGACCGACTGCTTCATATTTGTGACCAAAACTCGTAGTTAAACTGGGCTGGTAATATAACTTGAATTTTGTTGAACAATGCTTACATTAAATATTTATTTAGCTTTTTATTATCAGTTTAGGGAGAAGGTTGCCAGTGAGGTAAATACTCCATTAACAGACTAAAAAACGGTGGTACTATATTGACGCGTATCTTTATTTGACTTAACCGATTTGGATAATTTAAACATTATTATATTAATGTAGATCTCTATGTAGTGAAACTTTTGAATTGAATTTTTGAGTAAATTTAAAAAAATAACAATAAATCATATACGCCACAATGTCACACTAAATAACAAACTAAATAGTTCAGAAAATTTCACATAAAAAATTTTACACTACACGTGTTTCGTCATATTATGAACTACAATTAACTGGGTTATTTGTTTTTCTTTCATAAAACGTTCAATTCATTCCCTAGTATCTTTGGGTAGACATTAACAATGTTGAAATTCTATGGTAATCAATAGTTAGTTTGCCCCTGGTGGTATTTTTTTCACCCCAAAAGTTGTAATATATAAAAACATAAACAATATAGTGTGACTCAAGATGGTCCACAAAATTTGAGATTATTATTTTGTTAGAAATTCAAAGTTTCCAACTGGAGAGACTGGAATCTGTAAACTAGAACCAATATTTATGATTTTAGCAGTTGTGTCTGATAGTTAAGTAAAGAATAAAGTTAGACTGCGCAATATGCAATTGGTATTTTGTTGAGGCAAAACAAATCTTCTGGCAAATGTCTGTCATGTGGTATTTATATCATCGACTATAGCGCAAAGAAATGCCGCCATATCTACTACCAACTGAATCCAGGACGAGAAGCGCCAATAAAAATTGATATTACAACTTTTGGACCTGGATTAACTTGAAATATGTGTTATAACAATTAAAAGTCTATATCATTTACATATTCGGTACTGTTTATTAAAACGAATATTGTACTACGTACAATTAAATTGTTAGATTTTGTTATAAGCAGATTCACAGGTTTGTTTCTTTCTATTTATGACAGAAGTTTCTGAACTATAGTTTCCCTTCAGTAAATCATTACCGCCAGCAAAGTAAGAACGGTTGCCAAAATAAACTCTTGAAGTTAGTGTTAATTAGATTTTCTCGAGTTTCTGAGGAAAAAAAAATGCAATTTAAAATTATGTTATATTGCATTAAATGAAATGAGAAAATAACGAAATTTGAGACTTAACGTAAAACTTTACGATGGCAGAACACGACACAAAGAACGCGAAGAAATTATAAACACTGTGCATCACTAATCGGATTATTGAATAGACCGTATTTTCATCTCCACAGTTATTCTATTTTTATTTTATGGCGTTATGCAAAAAGAAAATATTATATTCTCTGGGTATATGTGCTCGTGGTGTCGTTAAATTAACAGCTTATATGAAGTCGTAAAATCTCGTTAACCTGCGGGTCGCTTCGATTGCAAAAAGGAGGAGTTAGAGATAATCATTGGCTTTTATAACTCATTTAATGACATTATTTTCGGTGTGTGGTTTGCTTTAGAATGCGTTTTAACTGCAGAGGAGTTTTTACCGTTGGCTCTAAAAATTGCACATAAAAGAATTGTTTTTTTTTAAGTAATTATTCTATTAATGGAAGAGTTTAATTACTTTAGTAAAAAATTACTAACCTGACTTCAGTCAAGCTAAAAATATGTCATTTCGTTTATTGTTTTTCGAAAACATTTTGACATAAATAAATAAATAAATGCATAGGAAAATTTTGTTGGATTGTATCGTTTGAAATAAAGAGTAACACCGATAAATATTTAATTAATACATTATCTCATTCTCCAAAAACTAAAGATACCGATTTTTAGAGTATTTTGAAGACTTTATTGAAAATTGCAGCTCGTTCAATGTTATTATTCGGGACTTTAATCTTGATCAGAAAAATGATATGTTTTATTCAAATAAATTGAATCAATATGGATGAAAACAAATTATCGCAGACCCTACAATAATAACTCAATATAGAGAACAATAATTGAGTTGGTAGTTACAAATAATCCGAAACTAGAATATAAAATCATCTTATTAAAAAAATAGCGAATATGTCATTATTTCTGTAAATTATTGCCCTAAAAAATAATACAAATATATTTAGAAAATATGCATGGTAAATTGTAATAGTTCTGAATAACAAACTTTACTTTTAAGTAAAGACTGACAAAATAATATAACTGATATAAATGCCATGGCAAATATGTTAGCAAATAACATTACATCAGAATTAAGTACTATATATCCGCTTAAAACTATTGTACTAAATCGAAATCAGGTGGATAACAAATGGATACATAGTAGTATTTTATATTAAATAAAAGAGCTGTCTTCACTAATGTTGTTAATGATTGGAACAATTTTACATAAAAAAGAAACGAAGTAACATCAGTAATCAAACAAACAAAACTTAGATATTTCAAAAACATCATAGTGAATAACAATAAAACAGAAATCTGGAAAAAAGTTACCAAGCAATAAAAGAATATTTAGTCAATATATTATCTTTGAAAATAACAAAGTCTATGGTGAAGTAGATATTGCAAATAAATTCAATACATATTTTGTTATTAGTGTAAAATTGTATCGAATCATCATCAATTTTAAAGGGTTAATGAATAAGATTACTTAAAAACACTAAGCACTTGGTTATTGGTCATTGTATTTACAATTTCTGAAGAAGTCAGACCTGGCTAAACATGTCAAATAAAAATAAATAAATAGTAAAAAAAGTTAATAAATAAGTTTAATGGCATTTCCTTTGAAGAATTAAAAAAATATTGTTAATAACCTTCCTCTTAAAGCGGGAATAGGTGGAATTTCTAGCCAAATCATAAAGGATCCTTTTGCTATAATTGTAATAGGTTTTATGCTGTTATAAGATTATGGAATATGTCTAAATGTAGGAAAAATCTCGTAAATTATACCAGTACAAAAAATTAACTGTGACGAACATACAGCCATACATATTGTACCAATATATGAAAAAATCTTGGAAATGGTTGTGAAAAACCAACCAATTGTAGTTAGGAATCAATCCGGGTTTAGGAATTATTCTTGTGAATCGGTTATAGTAAACATATGCTTAAGAAATTTAAATAAAAACAAAATTGTAATAGCTGTATTCTTGGATTTTAAACGTGCATTTGAATCGATTAATAGAAAAGTTTTGATAAAAAATAGGAAAAATAGGTTTAGGTGGTAATGTCATCAGATTGTTTAGATCGTAACTTGAAAATAGACAGCAATGGCAGCAGTATTTCTGAAATTAATGAAATTAAAAATAGTGCACCCCAAGAAACAGTTTTAGGTCTATTATTATTTATATTATATTCCTATGATATGGTCAAGTATGTAAAAAAATTAGAGTTGAAATATTTGCAGATGACACAATGTTATACATTGCTGGTACAGACTATAACCAAATGCATATTTTAATAAATGAAGATCTAAGTAAAATATATGAATGGCTCTGCGATAATGATCTGTGTGTAAATGTCAAAAAATCTAAGTACATGATCGTAGTTTCTACGTTTAATATAAGAAAAATTGATTTAAATGACCTATTTAGTAAGTTGAATAGTACTAATATAAAGAGGGTAAATTTGGATTTCGTAGAACCTGCCAACTATATAATAAAAAATATTTATTATATGAAAGCCTCTTTATCTCTATATTGAATTGTGTGCAAGTATCTGATGTAACTTAAATCAGAATATTGTTTAAAAATTGCAAAATCTACAAATCAAATGTATGAGACAAATTTTAAACTGTAATAAGTATACCATAATCAAACTAATGTTAAGTGATTTGAATTTTATGAATGTCAAACAACGAATTATATATTAGATTTTCTTTATAAAATTAAAAATAATATGGTACTACTATATCTACACAGTAATTTAATCGATGTTCATGATATCCATCAGTATAATACTGAGCAAATAAATTACTTTTACCTAGAAATTAGTAATACATTAAAACTTAGTAAATCAACTTTGTATGGAGGACTTATACTTTTTAATAATCTACCTGATATTATGAAAAATTATGTAAATTATTGTAAATTTAGACGACTTTTATGTGTTTACGTCAGAAAAAAATTTTAAAGATGAATTTTAAAATTTTTTGTTGCTTTTTATTTTATTTTATTTCCTTAGTTGTATAATTTGTTATATTTTATAGCTTGTTGTTTGCTCATAAAGACATTTTCCCCGATTTGACCGTACAGTGCATGGTAGCATACTCCCTCTAAGGCACGAATACCGTGCCTTTAGGGGAAAATTCACTAACCCCAGATATCCTAGATATCAAAGAGGTTTCGCTCTGTGGGAGCCCTTGCCAGGTCATCAGGCCCGTGGTTGGAGGCGTGGCAGCTTCCCATGAATTTTCTGACCGTCCGGGCTGTTCCTAACAGAACGGCTTTTTGCATTATTTAGTAGAAGTTTTGGGACTACTCCTGTTGTTGACATAACAATTAGTACAGTTCGTGTGTTGTTCACGTCCCACTGTGTCTTTATTTGAAATTCCAAAACCCTGTATTTGGCTATTTTTTCAGCCTGCTTAATATTTATGTGATTGTTGTTAGGGATTGCTATGTCAATTAAGGTTGTTTTCCTAGAGATTTTATCTACTAAAACTATATCTGGTCTATTGTGAGCAACAGTCCGATCGGTCAGAATCGTGCGGTCCCAGTACAGCTTGTAGTTGTTATTTTCTAAAATAGATCCTGGTTTGTATATATAGTAGGGTGTTCTTACCGACTGTGATAATCGTAGCTCAAGTTTCAGCGCTAGTTCCTGGTGCAGTATTTTTGCCACCGCATCGTGTCGTTCTTTGTATTCAGTTGCAGCGAACGCTTGGCAACCTCCTGTAATATGCTGGATAGATTCAGATGTTTGGCAACCATATCTGCATCTATGGTTGTTGATAGAAAGGTCTTTGACTTGAAATTCACATAAAAATTCGAGTTGGAGAAAAGAACTTTCAGTACCCAGAACTATTACATTTGAATATGTATGACGAAATGTTAGTTTAACACTTCGTTGACGTTTTTGACTTGTGGGGATTTTGACGATTTGATCAACATTGTTCAATTTTTAGTAGCAGCAACATGGTTTTCGGAAAATAGCTGTGCAAACTATTTAATAACTCCTCTGAGAGAGAGAGTTTAGGTGTTCTCTGCAATCTATTGCTGTTATTAGCTGGAACCTCAGGGAACTGACTCTCTGATATTTAAATGTGGAGGCGTCACGTTTCCTCAATGACCGATGGTGTGGGTGGAGGCAATAAGTTGTACCGGCGGTTTTGAAACGATTCTGGATATCAAAATACTATTGAGTTCTTAACCTTCTATTTGTTTATATTTCTTCAATGTTTTTATATCTCAGAGGTGTCTTGATGAATGCCAACGTAATAGTGGGACGTAACCAAAAAGCTTTATTTGGTGGTATTTTTAATGTAAGCACTTGTCTAGAGAGTTTTGTCAATAATATGATAACATTGTTTTGTAGCAGATAAGAATATGCAGTAAGAATTGGCTATTGGTTTTTGTGGCGAGGATTTTTTTATTGTCGTGATAAAATTGGTATAGGTCTAATCACTGTAATAAATATACAAAGTTTACAGCCCGTACTATCGTCGAAGTTCCAACTCCGGTTTTGTTAGTTGCACCTACTTCTCAATTTTAAATAATTAGTTTTACAATGTCGTAAATCATTGCAAAGTTAATTGAGTTTTCAATTAGTTACTTGCATTTTTCAGAAAATATACCTTATCATGCTATTGAAATTTGTCAAATGCATCTGTTTTGCTTTTAGATCGATCGAGCTTTTTAAAAATATTATTCCCTTCTAACGAAAGGAACTTTTCTGTTGGTGCTGGGAGTATTTATAGAGTGCATTAAATATTTTCGCCACTGCTCAAATACAAGACTTTTACGAGATTTATATACAATTTATACACATTTAAACTGAACGTTTAAATTAGATTAAAATGAGTGGCAGTCGTTGGGAGGGCTTGATGGCAGGTAAAGTTCTTTACGAAAATTAAGCCTTTTTCTCTGCCTTTCATTAGTATAGAGCAGCACCTTACAACCTAACGAATTTGTTCTTAGCTCTTTTCTTCATGATAGGGGTCGAGGTTAGGTGTCGCTGTTGAGGTCATTTAGAAAAACTTCTCTTTTAACCAATCCTTTCTCCCCAATTCTGCCGTGTGTATGTGGAGGCCTCCCCTAATATTACGCTTAAAAAAAATTTATTTAGTTCATATATTTGGCTCAATGAATGTACAGATGTACAACGTTGTTTCTCAGAAAATACGTCAACAATGAGAATCATGAACTGAGTATAAACTGATGATTGTTTCCCTCTTTAATTGGTGAAAATTCATTTTAATTCTTATTAAAATAAACACACTCAGGTAATTTTCACTTAACTACTCTTATTGTGTGCAGCGTACGCTTATCTAGTGCATACAATTTTCTACTCCAGAATTGGAGTCGTTGTCTGTAATTTTCTACACAGTGTGAAACATGTAATTTGGAACAAATTTGATACCGAAAAATGAAGGGCTTTTGTAGGGAAAAACGTTTGGATACGTCGATTTTTATTTTTAAAAGCGCATTTTTTTAACAAATATATATATATATATATATATATATATATATATATATTTGTTTTTAAGTTTTCGCGGGCACTAAATGTTTTAGGTGGTTTCCGGGAATTCATCCGCGTAGTTGATAACTGATCACTGCCGGGATCGATGGTAAAATGACGACGTTTCGGCAGAGTCACATCTGCCCTCTTCAGGTCGGTTCGCATAATTCTCGTAGCCTTCTGCTTTCGCTTCTAGTTATTCGAGTAACTAGAAAACTTAAAAAAAGAAAATCATTTTATTTCACAAATTCATTACACTCAATACTTAATTTTCATTTAGCTCTTGATATTGAGATAGGAAGCAAAAACCATTCCTGCGTTCCTTTTTACTACTTTGAAAAAAAAACAGTTTTGTTTATTTTCGTCAAAACTCATAGCCTTAGCATCTTGTTGTCTGCCTGCATGATAGTGGTGATCAGTGTCGAAATGCACAAAATAATCATTCTACAAATGATTGGTTATGCAGATAACACACGGACACAAATGGAAGTTTCTCGCTTATTTCACGAAAATTTTCCAAACTTGGGGCCTGTATCCCCAGGAACAATTAGCAAAATAGAAAAGCAGTTTCGCGAACTTGGACATGTACGACAGATAAAAAAGTAGCTGCCAATGTTGTAAGTGATAATACGAAGTAGGATATTATGCTTGAGTTTCAAGAAAACCCACATAACTCTGGTCGAAAAGCAGAGCCACTGTTCAACTTTAGCCACACATCAATTTTTCCAGTATAAAAGGAAAGTAAAATGCATCTCTATAAAATGATGCCGACTCAGGAGGTTATAGAAGACGATTTCGATAAGGGAATATATTTCTGTGAACAAATGATGATAAGGTTAGATAACAATGAGATCCAATTAGAAGATGTTTTGTTTTCTGATGAGACCACATCACTTTACTTCACGGTCACGTTAATCGTCGAAATTGCCGCTATTGGTGTAATGATAATCCTCACTGGATGACAGGGAAACATACGCAATAACCTGAAAAAGTTAATACTTGGACATAAATTGTTGGAAATCATATCGTAGGTCCCTTTTCCATTGATGGCAACTTGAATGTAATTAAATATTTAGAACTGCTCCAAAATAATGTTGCACAACAACTTTGACAAACTTATATCCTGATTTAGTAGACCCACAAGTTTCTACCAATACAATACGGTTTCAGCAAGATGGAGCACCGCCCCATTACGAAAACAATGTCCGCCAGTACCTGAACCAGATTTTTCCAAATCGGTGGATTGGGAGGAGTGGATCGGTAGAATAGCCAGCACGATCTCCTGATTTGACGCCATTGGACTAGTATTTGTGGGGATATGTCAAAAGTACTGTATACAAAACTAAACCCCTCAACTTAGATGACCTAAAAAGACGAATCACGCTTGAGATTAGATCAGTCACGTCTGAGATGTTGAGTAAGGTTAGAAGACATTTCTATACCAGATTAGCATGTTGCCAACACGTCTGCGGAGAGCATTTTGAACATTTCCTACATTGACATTAATGGTTTTTTGTTTTTTTTTATATTATTAAGGAATAATCAGTATTACTTATTAGGTTTTTAGTGTAATGTAGGGAATTTGTGAAATAAAATATATTTTTTAATGTTAATTTTTGAGATAAATCTCAGAAATCTTAATATTTTCGAAACAGTTGAAGATAGGTGTAGGACATTGTACATGAATTATGTCTAGAATTTTCTGGAGAATCCAAAAAATAAATAATATACAGGGGCTTGCATTTAAAATAAGAAAGAAAGAAGAAGAAAGAAATAAGTGACCAATACCAAATTGGTCACTGTCACTTGACACACCCTATATAATTTTTGTTGTTGAAGAAATGCGCATTTAAAAATACAAATTGACCTGTCCAAGCGTTTTTCCCAACACGCCCTTCTTTGTTCGTTATCGAATTTATTGCAGTTGGCTGTTCTACACTGTATACATATTGTGTCGATGTTGTATTGTCAGTACTTGGTCCTGTGCAGTGCTTTATTAAAAAAAATATTTCTCAGTACAATATCCGTGTGAAATAGTGTTAACAGTAATCATCGAATATTGGAATAGGATTAGTTTATACCAATTGAATTGTACTTGTTGACTATAAATGATTTTCCGTTTTCAAACGAACTTTAAATTATATCTTGATGTTGTAAATTGAAAATGTTTGATATGAATCGTATCCGTAAAATATATTTTTGTTAAGTAATTGCAAGGAAATGCATTGAAATACTCCAATAAAATTTATAGAACTCAAAAGATTTTTATACTCCAAATGAGGAAAAATCGCTGAACAGCAAGCGACCAATTTGTTAACATTAACAAAACCAGTTCCCTTGCGTTGGAAATTAAAAAAGTTGTGTGCCTTTGAAAATTACATGGTTCGTTGATGGACATTTCTATCTCGCCTTAAACGTATTGCCCCAGGTTTATCATTGTACAGCCAAATAAAAGTATCGCGTTGTAGCACAAAAACAAATTCGCTGAGGCGAAGCAGGCGTTGTAGCACGAATTAATTTTATATTAAATGAAACTCAAGAGAAAATTCATAAGAAAATACGTCAATCATCTTTTCGTTCACAACACCATTTCGCTTTGACTCTTTTTTTTCGCTTTTACGAGTTTTGTGATTACTGAGGGTAGTCTAACATCTAATCTTATTTAATGCAACAATGCCGTTATGAATAGCGATTTTCGTGAAGATAAATTCCAAAGTTTGAACTTCATGCAAATTACTTCAAAGTGTATTATTTGCTCAGGTTCGGTGCAAATACGATTCAGAGTGAGTTTTGGTGTTAGTTTCATCATGAGCGAACAACCCCAAAATAATACATGATTATTCCATTCATTTAAACTTCACACCAAAAACATCTTGTATGTATGTAAGGTACGAATCCTCATATTCTTGAAACTACTAATCTTAACCACATCCACGGCGCTCTTATAATCTCTATTTTGTATTGATAATCACACAAAGGAGGTTCTCAATTCGTCTGTATCTATTTTTTTATGGTTGTTCAGCCATTACTCGGCCAAAGGAATTTCGACCGTTTATACTGGATCCTGTTTCGGGGGGATCCCCAAGTGGTCCCATATTTATTTCAATAACATAGTTTGTACCGTTTTTTAGAAAATCGGAAAAACTTTTTTACAGACTTTCTTATCCAGTAAGCTTTGGTGGAGTTATTAATATTAAAAATATGGAAATTTTTCTGCTTGAACTTGGAGTATAATATATTGAGAAGAAATTGGATTAATTCCGAGGGATCTCAAAGTGATCCCATATTTTTTTCAGTAACATAGTCTGTATCGTTTTTTAGGAAATCGGGGAAAATTTGTTGCCAAATTTCTTATACAGGGTGAGTTTTTTTTTATGATCAGTATGGGGATCTCGGAAACTAGCGGAGATAGAGCAGTGGTTAAATTGGGAATGATTTGCAGTTTTACTGGCCCAATTTAATGACACTTTCGGATTTCTGTAAAAAGTCATGGCTTACTAGATATTTTGAAAAAACGAAATTCTGTCGATTTAGTCAAATCCCTCTAGCTTCTTTGTTTTTGATTTTATAAAAAAAAGTGTAAATTTCAAAATTGAAGGGAATTGTATCCCGATTATGATTATCATGTCCTCGTTTGCGTGACAGCTCTTGTTTTCGCGATATGACACAAACTTATCTTTTTTTGAATGGAAACCATAGTTAGCTATGACCTCGATGTAGTTATTCATAAAAATAACGGAGTTATGTATGCTTTTCTCTCTTATTTTCACTTTTAAGGTAGGTAGCCATGAAATAGATTGATTTATTAATAACTATTCCAAAAAATATTGAACGATTTTTTTATTAGGCTTACCAGATATAGCGAAAAAACTAAATAAGTAGGTACTTACTAAAAACTTAAGAAATTAAAGTACATAATAATGGTTACAATTTATGTTTGAAAAATCCATCATTGTTATTTAGACAAAAACTGCAACTTTTTAAGATTGACATTATCGCTTTCCTCACAGAACGCCTATCAATTTCTTCAATTGCTTGTAATACGCCTCCCTTAGGTCACTAACTGTCTCATACTTTCTTTTGTGTACTTTGTCTTTTAGCGCACCCCATAAATAGAAGTCTATAACTGCCAAATCGGGAGACCAGGGTGGCCATTCGCGTGAGCCATTTCTTCCTATCCAAGAGTTTGGTTAGATTTTATCTAAGTGTTGTCTTACTAATAACGAGTTATGAGCAGGTGCTCCATTATGTGGAACCACTAAATTTCTAAGCGAGTTCTCAAATTCAAATTATGCAACATGTCTTGAAAAGTGTATTGCAAGAAATGCAAGTAGCGCTCCCCAGTAAGTGATTCGTCATAGATAAAAGGCCCCAGAGTAGTAGACACTATGATACCACACCAAACATTAAAAACAAATGTTATCTGGGATCGTCTTTGTTCTACATGGAAAGGGTTTTCTTTAGCCCAGTTATGCTCATTGCGTCAAGGCACATGTTTCTAAACCATGTACAAAACAAAATACGTCGATGTTCGTCACCAGCATGCAAAGTTTGAGAAACTGAAAGTTTGTACGGGTGGAACTTGTGCGCTTTCAGTACCTTAACTACAGTTCGTTGAGATGTGCCAGCTTCTGCCGCAATCTCACGAGTTGATGTAGATGGATTTTGATTTACCATTTATTTGTGATGCTTTGGTAATTTGATTACGTTCCTTTGGTGGTTTAGTAAAAGATCCATATCTGCGTAAACTATCGTAAATCCTCTTAAATTTACATAGAGCAGGTTGACGACGATTAAAATATCTGTGAAAGTATTCCTCACCTGCACGAACTAAATTTTTATGGCATATGATATAACATTCCACCATATTCAGTTTTTCTTCGTTAGAATATTCCATTTTATCACAAAAACTTGTCAATATCGACTGTCAGTTTAGCACTACTAATGGAATTACTCTCAAATGAGGAAACGTCAAAGTGAAAACAATCTTTTTCATGGCTACTTACGTTAAAAGTGAAAATAAGAGAGAAAAGCATCCATAACTCCGTTATTTTTATGAATAACTATATGGAGTATTATATCGTTGAAAAGCTCTAAATATGTCAGATTTTTTGAGGTCATAGCCAACTATGGTTTGCGTTCAAAAGAAAATTTGTGTCATATCTCGAAAACGAGAGCTGTCACGCAAACGAGGACATGACAATCATATTCGGGATACAATTCCCTTCAATTTTGATATTTACACTTTTTTATAAAATCAAAAACAAAGGAGCTAGATGGATTTGACTAAATCGACAGAATTTCGTTTTTTAAAATATCTAGTAAGCCATGACTTTTTACAAAAATCGAAAAGTTTCATTAAATTGGGCAAGTAAAACTGCAAATCTTTCCCAATTTGACCATTGCTCTATCTCCGCTAGTTTCCGAGATCCCCATAGTGACCATAAAAAAACTCACCCTGTATAGTAAACTATGGTAAAGGCGCTGGTTAAAATATGAAACATTTTCTATTCGAAACTTAGGGTAGAATAAATTGAAAAAAAATTGGATTAATAAAAATAAATTTTAATTAATCAACTTCAAGGTGAACATTTTCAATTAGTCTGTATGGACAATGTGTTTTCACAAATCAAACGAATTTATTTTATTATTAATTTTAAGAGAAAAAGTTATTCTTCATAAATAGAATTGCATAGTCTAAAATGTGTACTGTAATCATTACATGTACTTTTTTAACTGTAGACGAGGTTTGTCACCAAATAGGAATTTTCCTTAAAAGTTAATATCTAAAATTGTTATCAAATAGAAGTGATTAGAATTTAAAACTCGAATTATGCCATTGCACTATAAACTGTATAATAAATATTTATGTAACTTTTTTACCTATATACTAGATTTCAAAAAAAATATATAAATTTTGTTTAAAAGTGCGATACCTACATTTTTTTATAATATCTCAAATTGTAATCAAACAAAGTTTATTAGAAGTGAAAACTGCATTTAATTCTGCTCTATGACTAATAATTATATTAAATTGAAAGTAGATTGGAATTAAATCGAAATAAATGTCAGTTAGTTAACTTCAATTTGGGGGATCTGTATTGCTGGATTCATACGGAAAACGTTTCTATGAATATTATTTACAGGAAAAGTTGTTCATAAAAATATTTCCATGATCAGAAACGTATAGTATAATCACTACATGTCACTTTTTCAACTGTATACGAGGTTTGTCAGCAAATATGAATTTTGCTTAAAAGTAAAAAAACTTTATTTTTCATAATATCTAAAATTCTTATCAGATAAGAGTAATTACAATTATAAAATGCATCTAATTATGCCATATCACTAAAAATTGTCCGTTTTTCAAATTATATACTAGGTATGACAAAGTATATAAATTTTGTTTAAGTACCTTTATTTTTAATAATAGTATTATCACACCACTCAAAACTGTACATTGATTTATCATAAGATTCCGCTGAGAAGAGACTATTAAATGAATGTCAATATAATCAACATATCTAAAGAATGGTGATACTCTGCTTTCTTCTTCTTCCAAGGTTGTCCGTCTCGGGATGAGGGATGGCTTCGATCTCGCGATCTTATTAGCCAGCTACAAGTGATTAATTTTGTACAAAAAATTTTAATTCTATTTTCTCCATTTCACTGAAAATATTGTAAATAAATTGTCCTTCAAAATCAAAATGAAGCGTTCTTCTTCAAAACTTCGTGAAAGAGATTATGATTAAAAAGATAATGAACAATACGCTATTTACAAAGCGAGGCGGCCTTGGACTTCCGGTGTTATCACTATTTCTAACACATAGATTTCACTACCAGCCGTGGGACTTTGATGAATAGAAAAGTGTTGTAGAATCGAAAAGTGACGTCGTTTTGTCGTCATAAGGCATAACCGTGGTATAACGATGATACGAGTTATAAGTACGAACATTTCTAAAGTGACGTCAATTTTCGATTCTACAAAAGTTTTCTATTGATCGGAGTCCCACGGCCGATCGTCTTTGTCACTTTAAATAAGCGTCTGTGGAGGACATTTTAGATGAAATCAAAAAATCAGAAGATTGTGTTACCACTGCATGGATTTTATTTCACTAAACCACAAACTTAACACTAAGACGCACACACACGGAAGTGATGGTGATACTCAATTCGTCTACAATAAGTTGGAATCATCTGCAAAATTTTCTTAATATATATAGATATTTAGAAATCAAGTTATTCTATTCAACAATAAACGGAGTTGGTCAATGATGCTTAAAAATAAAATACTTACCTTATTTTAGACAATATTGGAAAAGTTAATTAGATCTGAAAACCATTATCATTAAAAATTGTAAAATAAATACATTTTTAAAAAACAAAAACCAACTTCAAAAAAGTAACTTAACTTAAGTAACTAAAAAGCATGAAATATTTTTTTATTGCAACAATTAAATACTTTTCCTGAAGTGGGTGCCAAGCTAAAGTAAAAATAATTCAGGAAGTACAACTTATTGATGCTCGCTGTTCAGCTTTGCACCGACTTCAGAAAAAGTATTTAATTGTTGCAGTAAAAAAATATTTCACGCTTTTTAGTTAAGTTACTTTTTTTGAATTAGGTTTTTGTTTTTTTTTTTAATGTAGTTTTATGTCTCAAATACCAGGCGCGCATAGTATAAATATAAATACATTAATTTGTTTAAGTTCAGCAAGTATTAATTAAGTGAATAGTATTGTTCAACAATCAAGATTAAAAGACTGTCCAGCATGCGGCACTCCTATTTGTCACTCTTCTTTCGTACTTAATGTATGCTAATTTTTCCAAATCACTTAGTCCTCAAAAATAGTACCTTTGTTTAAAAAAGGAAACCAAAGTAAGATGATCAATTACCGACCAATACCTAATTTGTCTGTTTTATCCAAAATCTTCGAACAAATTGTAGCATCACGCATAATTAAGATGACTTTAGGAAAACAAATCAACTTTAACGGCACTTTCTGATATCATCATTACAAATACAAACATTTGAACAGGAATGAAAAAGTTTTTGCTTTGTTTATTGATCTTATTAAAGCGTTTGACTGTGTGGATCACGAAATCTTGCTAAATCTCATTTAAAATTATGGTTATACATACCTAAATGATAATCTTTTAAAATCTGATTTTATTGGCAGAAAATAATTTGTAGAATTTCACTCGATTCACGAAACTGGAAACTACTTTGGGTGTTCCACAGGGTACCGTTCTAGATCCTCTTCTATTCTTATTGTATATTAATGAACTAACATGCGTTGTATCCGGCTTTCATATAGTTGGTGCAGATTACGATTGTCTTCTAAACGTTGTTTGTGGCATGTTCTTGATTATTTTGATGTAATTACATCAATAAATATAAAGCCATTGACAACGAAGTCAGAATAGACTTTGAAACGTTTGGTATTCCTGCAATATACGTAGTTTTATTTCTATTGTGGTGTTATTCCCCAAAGAAACATAAAAATAATCAGATTACGATCTTAACCTCCGAACATGATACCACAACTGCTTTATCGGGTCTAAAGAACAATTTTACTGGCATTCTAGCATATCTCAAACACAAAATATTAGTTTTTAACCAAACCAAAATATTTATTATGCAATATCACGCATTGTCTTCAAAATATAAATCAAGTTTTCACTTTAGAACTGACTTAGAACTGACGGAAAATCAATACCATATGTTAGATTATTTTAGCTTCTTGGTATCCACATTGGTTTATGCCTAAATTGGAAAGGACACGTTCAGCATCTATCTAATAAACGTTCTTTGATTTGTTTTGTCTTAAAGAGATCACACACTATATGTCAAGTGTTACCACAGCAAAAATGTTTTATTTTTCATACTTCGAATGTCATTTAAGACAGAGGGTGATATTCTGCAACTTCCGAAAGAATAATTTTATTCAAAACCGTGGCAATACATAAGAAATTTTAAAATTTGTTAAAAATAATAGATCAGTGCTCGTCACACAAAATGTTTTCCATAATTATGCTAGTAGATATGGTTATAACCATTATTTATAACATGACGCTATTCATGTCATATAGTTCAGGACTAGAACTACCATATAGTTTAGAATTGAACCTCTAGATTCGCTAAGCACTATACCAAAGGCACCACTTTCTGGTCAATTTTTGGTGGATTTACTTATAAGTTAATTTAAAAATTGACAAATGATTTCTAACTGATCGAGTGGTTGCGAATTCCTATGAACTGTTTAGTATTTACATTTGAAGCATCACATGCGTTTTGAAAGCCAAATTGTCAATTGGTGACGGATTTTAAACTGTTTCATTAGTTATAAAAGACTTAACATAATGATGCCTTTATATTAGAAGCTTATTTCCATGTACATAAATAACAATTACATTTGTAACATGTACTAACATTAACTCTTATTAACTTGTAATAGCTTTACTAACACTAAGTTTACTTATTTTCATGGGATCGGTGGTGGCCCTCTTTAAAATCTCATTCATCATCAACAGCCTTATTATCAGGAACGCTAAGGACTTATCAGAGAGCCGGATGTGACGACGAAGTTGTGACCTTGAAATGCCCGTCAGGTACCAGCATCACAATTGAATTTGCTCAATATGGGAAATCAACTCCTGCCAAGGCATTGTGTGCTGCCAGGTCCACCCCCACTCCAGTTGTCGGATCACAAAACCACAATATTACGTGTCTATGGCCCAATGCCATCCAGGTCAGTATTTTAAGTTTGTTTTAATACATTTTAGTTATTATGACAAAACAGCATGAATAGAAATATTTCAAAGGGAAAGTTTGATTATCAATTTATCTGTCGGTGTTAATCAATTTGTCGTGGTTTTTCGAAAATTATTTTAATCTGACATCCAATTCATTAATGTACATTTCACACATATGATATATTTTTAATGTAGTAACTATATTTATTTTTTCATTCACAAAATATTGTCATACATTAGTGAAATAATTAAAATTAGAAAATATCGCATATAGAAATGAACCGACAAAGGACTACATATGGATACTTTGTCAAACTGAAACTAAAATTTTAAAACCACCGAAGATACGGGTTTTCATTTATGATAACTAGAAATAAGAACAAAAACTAACAGATATATATATGTAGCTACTAAAAAACTTTCATTGTCTTGAATGTAGTGGATCTTGATTGCTTTGGATCTGTTCACCAACTCCACTAGCACTTTAGATTAGATCACTAATGTTTTCAACATCAATTTCTTGTCATTTCTTCCTAGATATTTGAATCTTCACATTTTTTTTATTATTTCTCCTTTACATTTAATTTCTTCAGTGTTGTATTTTGGTTTGTGCTTTGAAGTTAAAAAGCGATTTTTGAATCCAACATTTCGGGGGCGGGGGTGTGGTAGTTCACACTCAACCAATTTGGTGACGGCCTTAGCTAAAACACTCTCCTTTTTTATACTCTTATGCACATTAAATCTTTCTCATTTCTGGCCGTGTCTTTTTTTTCTTGTAGTAATCTTCTCTTAACTGTATTATTGACTACTTTTAAATCAATAAATGTCAAAGACATTTTTTCTCCTTTTTCTCTTGCAATCTTATGGTTATGGGTTAGAGGTTACGAGAGCTACCTTAACAGGCTGCGTCACTGCAAGTTGGGAAGGAAATCGACAATCAAAAGTACTTTTATAAAATTCTGTCTCGTTTGGGATTGAATTCCGGAGCTCTCGTATGAAAGTCTAAGGACAAAGCTGGGTTGAATGTTGCTATAGTTGTGTCTCAATCACCCACTGGTACTACAGTATATAAATATGACCTGTTTTTATCATTTCCGATTTTTGCCTTCTCCATATGCTTTGCCTTTTTTGGTTTACATATACAGGGCTTTCATTTCAAAACTAGCCACAAAAATAACTTTTAAAATATCTTTAAAAGAAAAAGACAAAAAAAAACATGTTAATTTTTATTTACGAGGGACATATTTTACACGTATCGGTCACCCTGCAGTTTCAACCGTTAAGCGGGGGTGAGTATCACTTCTAAAAGTTTAAATAGAAAGGGGTTTCATGTGATACCTTTTTAAGGGTCTCTTTTTTGCCAATCTGTTGACACATATTTTTTTAAAATCGGATAATTTTTTAATACTGAATTGTTGCGGCTGATACTTGATGTAAATCCATAATGAGAACACATAAACGAAAATTATATTTCGAGATTTACACTTTATTTTATAAACGACACGTGTTTCGGCATGCAATGCCTTTATCAAGTTTCACAAAATACTTGGAGTATTTTGTGAAACTTGATAAAGGCATTGTATGCCGAAACACGTGTCGTTTATAAAATAAAGTGTAAATCTCGAAATATAATTTTCGTTTATGGATAATTTTTTACAGAGTAATGATATTTTAAATTTTCAAATTAAAATAATTATTATTTATATTGTATTCACATTATTAATATTGTATTAGCGTTAGAATTACCTTGTACTTCAATTAGATGTTCAAAATGTCCGCCATTGTTGGTAAAACAATGATAAAATCACAGTTCGAATTCCTCCTTTTTGAAGCGCTCTTGTGTAATCCAGTCAGTTTTAGATGTCCCCATAAAAAAGTCAAGGGGCGTTAGGTCGGGTGATCTTGCTGGCCATCCTATAGCACCCCTTCTTCCAATACACTTATCTGGAAATGTCTTATCCGTCCTGTTGAAAAAAACAGGTTTTCTTCATTTAGCAACAAAGTTCCATCTTGATCTATTTGATTTTTCAAAGATTCGGTTATAAAGGGATTTAACACATTTTCTAAAAAATAAGTCTAAATACAATTCACAAATAAAGGACGAATAATTGTATTTTCGAGAATTACGGCACATATGCTGATTTTCTGAGGATGTCGATTGTGCTCTTCCACAAAAACTTGTGGATTGGTATTGTCCAAGTGTCTACAATTATATTTATTGACAAATCTGGCCTTGTCAGAAAAACAAATATTTTTAATAAAATTAGGGTCTGCATTTGCCCCTTGAGTCATTAATTCGCAGAATTCTAACATTTTGTCATAATTATCTTCAGCCAGCTGCTGTAAAAGCTGTATTTTGTAGGGACATAATTTATTTAGGCGTAATGTTTTGTGCACGGAAATATTTGGAGACTTTTGGTATTGATGTTTAAGGATACATAGCAAAATGACGTAAAATCTCAACATGTGGAGCTTCAGTTAAAACTCTACGGTTCTTGACAATTTTATTGCACATATTTCCAGTTTCTTGAAATTTATGAACTGAATCCAAAACATACTCATGCACAATATTTTTTTGGGATGTCACTGATGAAAAACATAGCAGTACTGCGTGCACAGCGTTGTTCTTCCCCATAAATAACTAATACTAAATTGTTTATATTTGCAGTCACAAATATCTATCGCAAAAACATTTAAGGATTTTTTCTCAATTGTTTTTTACGGTTTCTAGTTCATTACTCTGTAAAAAATAATCTGGTTTTAAAAAATTATGTGTCAAAATATTGGCATAAAAGAGATGTTTAAAAAGGGGGATCACATGATATCTCTTTGTATTCAAACTTATAGAAGTGATATTCAAGCCCGCTTAGGGGTTGGAACTGCAGGGTGACCGATATGTGAAATGTGTCCGTTTTCTTTTAAAGATATTTTAAATGTTATTTTGGTTGGCTAGTTTGAAATGATATATTACTCACTGAAAATTACTTATCGCATCCTGGTACACTGTTGGTTTATAAAATTCAAAAGTAATTTAGTGCTCAAACGAATGTCTAGTTTTATGTAAATTTTACACTATACTTAATTTTTTTTTTATCTCAACTTTTCCCATTGTTGTCTAACTAAAATTACTAAACTTTGGAGTATTATTTTGATACGAAATTACTTGTTGGTGAACTGAAAATTTAACAAGTAGACCGCGAGATCAATTCGACGGTCTTGGAAAGATTTTCAAGAGATTATTTCAAGTTCGGAACTTGCTAACGACTACATTCGACGTTCTGGCTCACTACTTTATTAGATTACACTTTAAATCATCTAAGGCTTCAATTAAAAGGCGTAAGTCTAATCCTCCAAATTGGAATGCATTGTTTTTGTTTAATTATAATTTACCATTTGACGAAATCTAAAGAAAGAAGACCAAAAAATACTTCATAGTTTGTGAAACAGTTGCTGAGCCACAAACTTTCTTAAGAATATTGTGCTCCATACTATAAGATGATGATATTAATATAAATATCTGCAAGTTCCTGGCTAAGTAGCATAATTATATTTTTTAATAAATATATTTAGTGTGACAAAACATATTTATTAAAACGATACAAATTGAAACTTTACAATGAAAGATACGAAATCGCTTCTAATTATTTATCTTATATAAAATAATCTAATAATCTTCATAATAAGTTATAAATCGAGAAAATGTTTACATATGTCATTAACTTAATGAAAACATTTCTATTATTTGATACTAGCCTTGTATTTGTCATTTTGTCAAGTTTGTCATAATGAAAATAGTTACAACTTTATTTACTGAAGAAGCTTGCTTAATAAAACAAGGATTCTGGTATCTGACTATTTCCAGCCAGCCTACAGCCCAGTTTCTACTAAATTACTACATTTTGTGTCTTAACACCAGACATTTGTTTTTTACACTCAATGTCGTCACAACAGCGAATCTGTCATCATCATGGAGTAAACGAACGATGAACTGAACTACTCCCTAATTGAGTGTAGCTTCTTTATTTTTAAAAAAATATTTTCACATGCGTCCCTATAAGAAAATTGAGAGTACACCTAAGTAACATGGGAAAATTCTACAATATCTCAATGTTAACAGTTCATGCACCAGCTGAAGACAAGAGGATTTAACAAAAGATGTATCCTAGGATCAGTTGGAGACAGTTCTTGTAGCAATAAGACACCACACTTCTTATAAGAGATTTTAATGCTAAGCTAGGAAGACCCAACAAGAATAACTGATTTGATGCCGAATGCGAGAGAGTCTCAAAGTTAAGGATCTAGGTCGCCAATGAATGTTGCAAAATCCAAAACGAGCAAAATATACCAAAAAAGATCGAGAATACAGAATAAGGACCAGAAATATTCGCGAAGAACTAAAATCAAATAGTAAGTTCGCAAAGATTATAGAGAAGGTCTTTTGGGTTATTTTGCCTGTTCATTAGGGTTTTTTCTCCTCAGATTTTTTTTATCTGAAGAGAAATTCTTAGCGATTGACAAACATTCTAGACTTGGAGCTGAAACTTCTCCAAAACAGGTAAATAGTTGATCATATTGTAGACATTTCTTTCTCTCAGAATATCTGTGAGGAAGAATTTTTGTACAGACAACCAGTAATCCGGTCAATTTTTCGAAATGCTTTACTACACTTTATTCCCCATTTACAATTTTCAAATACTTATATTTGCAGAAAAACATTACGAGAGAAAACTCTAATGAACAGACAAAATAATACAAGGAAATAGAATGAACACAAGAACTATACATTTCTTCCATGAAGAAAACAATACAAAAAAAACACGAATTTAGACCCAGATTTGCAACTATCCTAAGGAATGTAGAAAGTACAGGTGAAGCTGAGTGACAGAGACCCGAAGAATATATTTTGACCGGTTATTGGATGTACAGGTAGGTGACCGCTGTCCACTCTCTAGTTAGTGTTGCTATAGCATGTATCAGTCGCATGCGAATAAGGCCACTATGTTCTAAAGTTTCTCTGAAGACTGATACGTGCTAGGGCTGAGAAACAGCCACTAGAAACTATATATGTCTTAAGTTCAAAAGATTGAAATCTCGAAAAGATAGAATCATAACTGCGTTGAGAGGTTTTAGTTAACCTGCGAATTTCGCGTGATTTCTGTCCAAAAAACTACAAGAAAACATAGTTACACACAGCATAACTATTTGTCATAAAGGATAAAAATCTTTCGAATTATGGTTCTAGCGAGACTGTCCTATTTGTTTATTGTATTTCTGTCCATACAACCACAGAACTATTTCTTGAAAAATCTCATTTCGGAGGAATTTCACCCAACTTCGAAATTGGGTAGTCTGACGCCCACGTGGTTTACTACAATTCTAACAATAATATTATTAAAAGAGTGAAACGTTGTATCTAGAGAACGTCCGGAAGGGGCATTTGTGTGATATTATATTCCATACTTAATAGAAGATATCTGAAAACACAAAAAAAAACATTTTAATGATGGTATTCTTAGCTGTACACTTTAATTTAAATATATTTTAATCACCCGTTCTTTCAAATATAGAAAATAAGTTCTTGGAAATTTTACTTTTTCGGGGATTTGTCCCTTTTACTATAATTGAAGTAATTGTGAAAGGCATTTGTTATTGTTTCGGTAATCTTTATGTTTCCATTTTCCGTTTCGTCAATTAGTGAGTAACAGCATTGCATTTGAAGTTGTCGCGCAACGATGAATTTTAGTTCGACATAATCTCCTGCTACTGTCAATTATTATTCTGTTTCTACTTGAAGATTATTCGTCGCTAAAATGCACTTTCCTGTCGAAAGGATTTTCTGCAGTTTGTCTTGTTCTGTGAAATTCAATACATCAAAACTGTCTGTATTTGCTTAAATCAGCGGAAACTAATTTGATGTAGGCATTATATTTTTTGTTATTTTCCTTTATTACTGTTTCAGTTTTTTGAAACTAAGAGGATTTGTATACAAATAGGATTTAACTTTAAAGATTAAGATAATAGCTCTCAGGAGTTATGTTAATTTAAATTAAACTTTTATGAACAAAATTTAGAATTTTTAAACTAAGGTTTATCATGATACACTAATAAATAACAACAACCACTAGTAAAACAATAAAAATGTCCCTGGAGGACTAAGCAATTTTCAAAGACACGTGACCATCGAAGGCGATAAGAATCAATAGTTTACTAAGGCATAAATTATGTTTTATACTCATTTTTGGCTAATTTTAGTTAATACAAGAATCTATTACATCCAGCTCATTACGAGTATAACGTTTCAGTTTATCTTCTAAAACCTTTAAAATGTTATTTTGCCTATTCATTGGGTTTTCTCTCTTGAAAATTTGTTCCTGGAACAGATAAGTATTTGAAAATTGAATATGGAGAGCAAAGTGTAGTAAGCTAATTTCGTAAAATTGTATATTTTGTTATACTTATCTGTATTTGGAGACATTTCAACTCTTTTTTCTAAAAATTTCGCTTTTATATTGATTTTGTTGTCAAAAATTTTACAGTGACAATTTTCTTTTGGCGATCACTTGAAATGAGGTTCCCGTTTTTCTGATCTGTTAGCAATAGATTTCTCCAGTCCAAATGAAGGTCGATTGAAGGTGACCCGATTTCCGCATTGTTTATCATCGTACAGCTGGCTTCTTGCTTATTTTTTATTTTTTCTCTTTCAACATAATCTTTGTTTTATCCCAGTCTTTCCTGTGGCTGCCGGTGCTGGTTAGTACATGATTGGCCAAATTTGGTTTGTCCACATGTCTTCTGGAAATGTTCTATTGATGTTATATTTGCCTTACTTCTAAAGGTCTTGAAGTTTCACCGGTATAAGAATGGCCACAGGCACATAAAACAGTGTACCCACAATACTTATACCGGTGAAACTTCAAGACCTTTAAGATTAAGGAAAAAACAAACAACAATATAACATTTCCAGAAGACATGTGGACAAATCAAATTTGGCAAATCATGTACTAATCAGCACCGGCAGGTACAGAATAGACTGGGATTAAACAAAGATTTTGTTGAAAGAGGAAAATTGAAAAAAGAGAAAACTTAAAGAAGTCAGCTGTATGATCATAAACAACGCGGAAATCAGGGCAGCTTCAATCGACCTTCATTACTTGAGAAATGTATTGCTAACAGTGCAGAAAAACTGTGACTTCAGATTCAACTAATCACCAAAAGAAAATTGTCACTGTCAAAATTTTGACTAACAACAACATTAATCAATGAATAGGCAAAATAATTCACGACCTCCTCAACAACCTTTTCGAAACTACTTTGAAATGTTCTCGAAAACAGAAATAGTATTCACCACTCACAACGTCTTAGGAAATTTTGTTCGTGGAACATTTTCCTTTTTTCATACTCAATCAATCTTGTTGAATGCACACCGAAGATTTTGGGGACATTATAACTGAATTTTAAAATAACAAAAAATGTAGTCGTCTTCTTAATATAAAATCCAGTGTTTATTTGTACAACTGCTATTTTTGTAGAACTTTAATGTCCCACTTACATTATTAATTTGTTAAGAATTTTCATAATCGTTAAATGATTCTCGACTGATCTTTATGGTCCATTCCAAGTTAATTCTCTTCAGTAGTAGTTTTTTTAGACACATGAATTGGCACTCCTTGAAAAACTGTTGCGGCATCTTCTTGTATTAATTCGGTCAAATTCTTTTATTTGTAACCGACTTCAAAAAGAAGGACGTTCTCAATTCGTCTGTAACTATGTTTTTTTTATGTTTGTTGACCGAATACTGGGAAACGACTCGAGGAATTTCGACCATTTTACTGGATCCTATTTGGGGGTATAGCGAAGTGGTCCCATATTTTTTTCATTAAAATAGCTTTTACTGTTTCTTAGAAAATGGGGAAAAACTATTTTCACCTATTCTCATATACTCTATGCCTTGGTGGAGGAGCCGGTATTATTAGAAAATTTGAACAATTTTATTCGGAACGTGGGACAAATTGAAAAGAGATTGGATTAGTTCCGTGATATCTCAAAGTGGTCAGAATTTTTTTTCAAATAACATAGCTTGTATCGTTTCTTATAGAATGAGGAAAAACTTTTTACCTATTTTCTTATATTCTATGTCTTGGTGGAGTTGTCGGTATTATAAGATTTCATGGAATTAATGGTATTAACTATTCGGAACTTGGGGTAAATTGTAAATAACATGAATTAATCAAAATAAGTGTCAGTTAATATGAATATACAGTGTGTAATCATAAATCAAACGATTTTTTTTATTCATAGTTTTAAGAGAAAAAAGTTTTCACAAACAGTCATTCCATGTCAATTTTTATTAACTGTAGACAAGGTTTGTCTTCAAAGAGGACTTTTGATTGCAAATTAAAGTATCTTCATTTCTGTTAAGATCTAAAATTGTTATCAAATAAAAATAATCTAGTACTATAATACGAACAAGGTTTTATATATAGATATATAATTGAGTTCTGGAAAAAAGGCTCTAACGATTTCGATGAAATTTTCTTATTTAGAAGTTTCAATGGATAGAAATCGATTGTTTAGGGTCTCATATTTGGGAAAATCGTTTGGCAGAGAAATTAAATAATTAAAAGTTTGCGACAATCAAGATCGCTGATTTGTAATTTAAACGTGTTCAATACAGGGTGATTTGGTAACCTACGTAAGAGTGAGATTCGTCTTGTAAAAATTCTTTCAATACAGGGTGATTTGAGAATGAAACTGCTCGTGTAATAATTTATTCAATACAAAATGTATTTGTATGTTCCGAACAAGTAACTATTTAATGCCTATCTCATATTTTCCTAGCATTATATTTTTACACCTGGAGATTTCAAGTTTTCAAAGTTCAAAGTGATAAAATTGCTGATGTAGGCGATTTTTGAATGAGTAAAATCTTATGAATTTGCATATTAATTTTACGCATATAAATATAAATTTGTGGTGTAAAAATAAAATTATATAGGGTAGTTATTAAAATGTTAGGTGATCCATAAGATTTGCTATACAAGGTGGTGAAAATATAACGTCGAATGTAATTATATCATACAGGATGGTTAGTAAAAAGCAAGAAAAAATAATTATATAAGGTAGCTCATAGCAGTTGGAAATTAATGATAGCTGACATACAGGACGGAGTACAAATATTGTTAAGAAGCATGGTTAAAAAAATGTTAATAGAATGTTACAGCTGTAGGATAAATCATTAGCAATTACAGCCATTGCATCGTTTAATTGTAAAATAAATATATTTTTTAAAAAACAAAAACCGACTTCAAAAGAAAATTAACTAAAAAGCATGAAATATTATTTGGCTACAATTAAATACTTTTTATGAAGACAACAGGGCTATAAACATAAAAATAGTGAAAAACCAAACGAGGTTTCATAAGGAGTAAGGAGGTAAATGCTGGGTGGGAAATTTTGACAGACCGCGAATTTTAAATAGCAAGTGAAACTGAAATGGTGTGATAAACTGCTAGTTGTTAAGTGATCTATATAAGATGGCGTACGTTCATGTTACAATTCATCAATTAAAACGAAGACTTTAACGAAGGTAAGGGGAAGCCTACTAGACGCATACCTCACCTTGGTCTTCACATCTGTAGTAATAAATGGTCTGACAGAACAAGGGGTCGATAAATGACTAAATAAATAAATAAATAAAGCTTTATTGCCCAACAATACAAAATTATTAACAAGACAATATTAAAATATACATAAAAAACAGCTATCAAAAAATAGTAAAACATAACCTAAAGAAACAAACAAATACTCGATTACTGAGATAACAAATAAAAAAAATTACAAAGTTAACCACATTTATAAACTAAATAAAGCTTTGGCCTTACTCAAAATAGCAGACAAAGAGTCTTCATGAATATAACATTCCCTACAAATGAGGTTGTAATTTTGTGTCATGCAAAAAACAGGAGAGTTTATGCCTAAGTTAGTATTGTATAGATAAATAGGAGGCACATTGAAATTAAGCTGTGATAACAAGTACACTGTGTCTATTTTATTATGCAGAAGTTTGTATAGGACCAAAATTTCCACATTAAATCTAGTATACATAAGTGGCTCAATGACTCCTCTGTTGGGATAAACTCCATCAATTTTAAAAAATAGATACTTAAGAAACTTTCTATGCATACTTTCTAATGCTAACTTCTGATAATTGTAAAATGGTTTCCACACGATCGAGGTATATTCTAGCCTACAGCGTACGAATGAAAAATAAAGTACTTCCAGAGCATCTATACTACGAAACGATTTACAGTTCCTGACAATAAAGCCGTAAATTTACTAGATTCGGCAATTTTAAGGTAGATGTGTTCATAAAAATTCAACCTGGTATGAAACCGCACACCAAGATCTTTAATGAAATTCGTGAGAGAAAGGCAAGCATTGCTTACCATATAATTAAAATATAGACAAGCTTTCTTCATGGTATTTTGCACTTATACATATTCAAATGAAGATTATTCTGCAAGCACCAATCACTCACAGCATTAAGATTCTCTTGCAGAAAATAGCAATCATCAGTACCTGTAATCTCCACAAAAAAATTTAACTCATCAGCAATAAATTGATACACTTGTTAACTCATCAATGAAAAGAAGATACAGCAGAGGTCCCAGATTTGACCCCTGATGTAGCAATGTATTGGTTTGATTTAAATCCATTATAGGAAAATAAGAATTTACAAAAGTACTGAGTTAACTGCCGAATTCCTGTTTAGCCAATTTACCAAATAGATTATCGTGATCCAAATTATCAAAGGCCTTTGCAAAGTCGGCAAGGTACTGAGTTATAATAGTAAGGTTTGTAAGAGTAGACCTGTTCTTCTGAAGTTCGTGCTGTGAATGAGAAATTTGATGACATATATATAGACAAATGTCATTAAATGTGATCATACAAAATCATCTAAAAAACGTTAGCAAAGTTCGACAATATAGATATTGGCCTATAGTTCTCGATAGCAGATTTTTCGCTGAATTTAAATACAGGGAATATTTTAGCTGCTTTCCAAGTAGAGGGAAACGTTAAGGAACCAAATGATAGGTTGCATACAATACTTAGAGGAACATTCATCAAAGTCTTTAATATGAAAAGACGGAACACCGTCATTCCCAGATGTAAATTTATTTCTCAGCTTCTTCATAGATTGAAACACAGTTAGCTCGTAAATAGTTGGTAATTCCAAATATACATGTGTAGTAATCGGGCCAACAGAGCCAACAGAGTTAATGTTTGAACTGGACTGCCAAAACGTACTCTGAAAGAAATTAGCAAAAGCATTAACAATTTTCTGCGGATCCATAATAATCTCATCATTAATTGTGATGATCCTAGGAATTCTGGATATGCCTTTTTATCACATATAAACAACCAGGTTTTTTTGCGAGTCAACTCGTATCAAAGACTGGTAGATACAAACATTGATCAAAGAGTTGTTGTTTATACATACAAAAATAGAGATTTTCTTGGAAACTGTCCGGGACAGTACGAAGCGTTTCTGGTGTAATAACTCGACATTCATCAATGAGATTTCTAAATCTTACTTTTTAAGTAAGCCGATACAGAAAAATCTAAGTGAGTTAAATCAGGAAACCTATGTGCAAAATTTTTTTAACGAACTGTAATACCTTTGGAAAATTTGCTCCAATTAAAGCTATCCCACTGCTGTACTCTAATTGAGTATAGTTGCATTGACTGGTTAAAATACTTATTTTTTTGAGCTCTTTGGGAATAACACCAATAAAACAATGAAATCATTATTTGTATATACTTCTGCAATTATTATGTGCCCGTATAAAGCGTAAGAAAAATTTTTTTAATGCATGTCCAAACAAATTTTTGAACTGTGATTTCAAGTGTATTTTTTACACCACAGCGTGAAATTGTGAAGCAATTATGAATGACGGTATTTCCAATAAATGTCTTTTTCGTTGTTGCATCAAAGTTTATAAAATCCTTTGTCAGCCAAATTCAAAAATAATGCTCTTCCGGTCGTTGGTGCTTTTTTTCGTGATAAATTCACTCAAATGTAGTACAAAAGCACTGATGTGATTGTCATTTGCACTGGAATATTTTCATATATATTCTGGAGGAACATTTGTTTTTTAACATTGACAGCATTTCACATTTCATTGCCCATTTTTGATGAATAAATCTAGTGTTTATGTTTTAGGTAGAAAAAAATTTGTTCATTTCACATTTCTCTTTTTTGTACACGCCTGCAGACCGTAGAACACACAAAATAGTCATGAATAACAACTCGTGGGTATAATTGAATTGTGTAAATGGGAAAAACTGGTGGCAGTATTCAGTCACAAACAAACTTTTATTGATAACAGGTTTGTCATTATAATCTATGGGTTGCAATACATATATCAATATTGTAAGTAAATTCGAAAAAAATGGTCGAGTATTTATTTAAGTAATCAACAAGACTAGTCCAAAAGACAGATTACAATTTTTACAATGTACATAAAACATCAAGTCAATTGGACAAGAGATCAAAATTTCACAACAATTCCATAAAAATATAGAAAAAGGAACCCCAAAAACTAAAACCAAAAATTACTAACTAAAATATAACTAAAATCATAAAATAATCTAAAATATTTTAATAATCTTCTTATAAAAACTACTTGGCTCTTCGTCCATATATCTGTATTCCAGAAATCATTACAAAGCATACAAAATCAATTTAATGGAGTGAACTATCCTAAATTAGTCCGCCCCCTGGCAACCCTAGGAAACTACTGGGAGTCATTTTTCGTTTCAATTTCGAACCTGCCCATGAACAAATTGGCAAGGTACGGCGACAAGAGGTTTCCCATTGCCTTCCTTCTGCTCATAAAGCAACCCCCAAACTGAAAACAATTTTGGCTTATACATATTTTTGTGAGGGAAATTAACTCATTAATTTCTGTCTCACAAAAAGAGTTTTCTTTCCACGCAGTAAGTCCTCCAGGTACTTCAGAGTTTGTGGAATGGGTACACTAGGGAATAAGGAACTAACATCAAACCATACCAAAGTTTCTCCAGGTTGTGCCGAAACGTTTTATATTGATTGAATAAACTCTAAAGAATTCTTTAGGGTAAAGTTTTGCTGCGGACAAGGTAAATTTTCGAATCGTTTTGTTAACCACATCGCTAACTTATAAAATCGCTGAAACAATCGGAAGTACTGTTTTGCCCGGTTTATGAATTTTATGGAAGACCCTATAATTTCGGGATAGTTGGATTAGAGACATGAAGTCTTCGTTTCAGCTGAGGACTTACAATAGATTAACATGCTTTAAGGACGTTGTTTACTTCTGATGTTATTTTTGGTAAAGGGTTTCTAACTAATTTTGAATAATCAGATTTGTCGAGGATCACTACTTTCGGCTTTCAAGTAAAAAGGGTAGCGTTTCTTGTTCTTCTAGCAATAGATTTCCAATCTCAAATCGACTTAATTGATGGTGCCCTGGTTTCGGCGTTACTATAATACAGCTGGCTTCCTAAATTTTCCCTTTTTTAATTTTCACCAAGATTTTCATTGTATCACTGTTTATCCCATGTTAAGCTAATTAAAAGGATGCAGATCGGCATCACTAAAATGTTATTAATGAAGACAGTTGAGCCTATAAAAAATAGCAATCGGTGTAATGAAGTTTATAAATTTTGAAGACGTAGTAAATTTCAACATTCACCGTATAATCAACCTTTATGATTTAGTAGATTAAGAGGTTTCAGGTTCGTATACCTCTGGCAGAACGGAATATGTAAAACAGGGACGATGAAATAATACATGGAAGGATGAGGGAAATTTTATATAGCTATTGGTATCGGTAATGTAGGGGCCAGGTGTGCGGCACAAAAGTCGTATATGGCAGAAAGCTTTTTTTGTGGATTCTTGTTGAATTCAGCAAAGACTTTGAATAATTCATGAAGACTGAATAAAAAGGACAACAACCTTCCCCTTATGTTATTACGTAAACTCGGTTTTATATTCTTAATAAAAAATCGCAGTCATCACTATTTAAAAATAAGAATGATATCCAGCTTGAAAAATCTGCAAAAAATACAGGGTGTTTTGTAGAAGGTTCGCCAAACATGGAGGACGGATAGGTGGGCTCATGTGCGATATTATATAGCCCATATAACATCTAGATAGCTTGCACTGTTTTTTTTAAATTTAAATTTTTACATATAAACTTTTGTAACTTTTCACTGTATCTTATGTACTTATGCATCCGATATTTGACGCAAATAATTGGTTGAAAAAATTATTTGTGGCAACAAATAGCGAGGTTCCATAAAAAAGTGTACAAAACACCCTGTATATACAGGGTGCTCCAAAAATACAAAAAGTCTCTTTTTGAAAATGAACTAAAATACGCTGGATTTAGAAATCTTCAGGTACTTTTTTAAATTTCGTTGTGTTATTATTGCAGCTGACCCCGAGTTCTGATTTAGACCCTGAAATGTTTAGACGTTTTGAAATACACAGGTTATGAAAGTATGGTGTTACTCTCAAAAACACATGCCCGCCTGTGGAAACCACACACGCCTCAAATTTCTTCTGCATCTCTTCTACATTTTAGTAGCAGTCGGAAGGAATATTTTGAGTGGCATCCAGAATATTGTTCTTCAGCTGCTCTACATTGTTTGATTTGGGAGCATAGACTTTATTTTTAACCGACTTCCAAAAAGGAGTAGGTTATCAAATCGTCGCGTATTTTTTCGCTTTTTTTTGTATGTATGTTACCTGATTTCTTCTCCTGTGGTGCACCGTTTTGAATGAATATGGTCTTGTTTAATAGAGTATATATCCGGATTGGTAAAACTTCAAATTTTGGAAAAGAATTCTATTGGTAAAGTGATAAAATTTGTGAATGAACACATGCCTGCATGGAAATCGACCAATATCCCTAATATTTTAGTCGATTTTTCGATAACTCTTTATGGATGTGTATAGTTTTTTAACGTTTAATCTATTAAGGAAGATCCTTAGGTGATCTCATATACTTTTCTGCGACGTGCAACTTGCAGTTTTGCAGAAAATCGCCAAAAATTCCAAAATTCTTATCAAAAATTTCATCGAAATGACATAACGGACATTTCCTCATAAATATTTTAATTCCAACGTAATAGTGCGGTAATTTTAGGCACTGGAAGTTTTAATTGCTAATTTGAAAATTTTCTATGTACATCTCAAGCATATAGGTAGTAAAGCATAGTATTTTCGCCTCCTTAAATCAATGAGTACCAAGCTCGTTTTGTTTGTATACCAGGCAAATACCTATTTAAATGCAAATTTTTCCATTTTGGAAAGACGGTGCTTTTGGTTGTCACATTCTCCCGGCTTAATAGAAAATTCAGTGTCAACACATGTCAAACTTTAAACTGCTATTTGGTACGTTTATAAACAGGGTCTTTAGTTATAGCAAACAAAATCACAAAGTAAAGTGATAGAAGGAGTTGCATTTATATGAAGATTAAAATATAGGACGGACTAGAATGATAGTGGTCCGTAGGCAACCGTATATACAGGATGGTTGGAATCTAAGGTGGACTGGACGTTTGGTGGTATAAAAATGTTGGAAAAAATATGAAATTAAAATTATATAGGGTGTTTAAAAAACTGTTATATGATGTGGACATAAGTAAATCATATACAGGATGGTTAAAATATATGCTGCAGTTGAATTATATTTATACAGTCTGATTAAAAAATTATTTCTTTTATAGCCTATAAGAAGTTGCATCAAGTGTGGAGAGGAATTAATGTTACAACGGACGATAATATAAAATGTAAAAAATGAACTAATTTATGGTCTAGCCCACAGGGAGTTATATACTATGGTTGAAATATAGGACGGATTTGACTCCGTAAATATGGGATGGATTCTACTCCGTCCTATAGTTTACCGAAGGCAGCTAACAAATTTATGCTTGTCCGTGGGCAGTCGTATGTACAGGCTGGTTGGTACATAGGTTGGAGTGGAATTATCTATAGTTATGCAGGGTTGTCAAAAAAGTTGAAAAAAGGTTACATGGCGTAGTCCATAAGGCATAAATATATTTTGGGCTTATTAAGTCAACGGGTGCTAGTACATTTTATTCGTAAAGATTTACCTGTTAATTTAAATGATAAAGTATCATTGTGTAATGTTGAGGCTTTCGATGTTACCTGGTTCTGTCTATTAAGGTTATACATACAAAATAAAAAATAAATTCTTTAACTACCTGAGTTCAAAAATACTAAAAAGTTGAAAATAAAACATTTCAAAAAAAATATATAACCGACTTGTACCTATAACAAAAAAGCTAAAAATAATTATAATACAATAACACTCTAGCAAATAAATAACACATTCAATGTTGTTAGGTACCTACTCAGGAAGTAAAAAATGTAAACATTAAAAGGTGCTCATTCTGTACAAATTAATTACCTACCATTCTAGTATATTTTTGAAGTCGGTGCCAAGCAACAATCAAGTTTAATGAATTAGTAGATAAGTACGCAATGAAGGATTTTAGATTTGCTTGGCACCGGCTTCAAAATATACTAGATTGGTAGGTAATTAATTTGTACAGAATGAGCACCTTTTTATGTTTACATTTTTTACTTCCTGGGTAGGTACCTAACAACATTGAATGTGTTATTTATTTGCTAGAGTTGTATTTTGTTATAATTATTTTTAGCTTTTTAGTTACAGGTAGAAGTCGGTTATATATATATATATATATATATATATATATATATATATATATATTTAATGTTTTATTTCGAAATCTCTTTAAAAGAAATCTGGGGCAGTTAAATCTTATGAGCCTGGGGCCCAAATCGAGACACGCAGGAAATATTGTATGCAAAATATTCTGTGTTGATCCAGCAATATGAAAAGTTGTTCCGTTCTGCTGGAACTACATATTTTGCAGGTTAAGTTCCTGAAATTGAGTACTTACAAAGAATTGTCTTATATGACGGTAGCGCTCACCAGTCCTTAAATTCCGTCGTCATTTTAATACATGTGCTCTAAACAACTAGTACAGAACCACGTACAGGAATGCGTGCTACAAAACATGACACCTATTTAAATCAGGCTATTATTTATGCTGTTGTTTCAACCACGTTTATAACTCGTATATTCTGTCAACAATAACACTTTTCAAATAAAATACTTGTTGATTAGAGTAGCAAAACTTCAGGTAAGAAAACTTTTGGCCGATGACAATTAAGACCTACTAAAGACTTAATAATTAAAATGCAAATAATTCAAAGTTGAAATCTTCATTAACTGATGCAATATAGCTATTTTCATGAAAGAACTTATAATGCAAAAAAATATGATAGAGTTCAAGTTATTTAATTGTGTAAAATATTACCCTAGAATAATTGTCGAGTTTATTGTTGTTTTTTTCTGTCCTATTTATTAGCATTTATTAGCAATAATTATAACAAGTTTTAGAAAATCATATATAAAATGTCATAACAGAAAAATCGCGATTTTTCCCGTTTCTCGGATAAACTTTGTAAGGAGAAAAGTGAATTGATTTATATCCGGGCTGTCTATTGAAGACAAAGAATGCATTACAACGAAGTTATTATTCATCTGTCTTAAAAAGTTGAACAAATGCAAAAATATTTTAAAATCATTCAGCTGAGTTATTTTAGGATAAACTGATTCATTCATAAGGAAATTTTCTTTGGGGCGATTTAATTGAATATAAAGTTACACCGTGAAATCGTATTTTTATGTTTGGCATTAATTTTTTATATTTCTTCTTCGTAATAATTTATGAACATTGCTATATTGCATCAGTTAATGTAGATTTCAACTTCTGTGGTAGTTGTTTAGAGCACATGTATCAAATTCATCACGAAATTTAAGGACTGCTGGGGGCTACCGTCATATAAGGAAAATTTTTGTGGGTACCCAATTTCAAGAACTTAACCTGCACAATATGTAGTTTCAGCAGAACGGAGCAACTTTTCATACTGCTAGATCAACAGAGAATATTTTGCCAACAATATTTCGATTTCGATTTGGGCCCCAAGCTCATCAGATTTAACAGGCCCAAATTTCTTTTAAATAGATTTCGAAAAAATAAAGTCTATACTCTCAAATCAAACAATATAGAACAGCTGAAGAAGAATATTCGGGATGCCACTCAAAATATTCCTTCCAACTGCTACCAAAGTGTAGAAGATGTGCAGAAGAAATCTAAGGCTTGTATGCTTTCCACAGGCGGGCATGTGTTTGCAAAATTTTGAGAAAAACACCACAATTTCATAAAAGTCTATGTATTTCAAAGTTGAGATTTCATAAATTAAATTAGTAATGTCCAGAGAATTAAATAAGATAACATTCAGGTTTTCGGTTTTAAAGTAGTTGTTATTTTATGAAGTTAAACATAATTTGAAAATTTGATGAAATTATTATAAATGTGAACCCATAAATATGTCAGAGGTATTACCAATATAAGAGATGAGAGTTTTTGTTTGATATATAAGAAAAAATAATTACATTTTCAGAGGCAGCTATAAATGCAAGCAACATGTATACATATATTATAATTGAATTGTTATACATGAATTTAGTATCGGTCATCAATAGTATCAATAGAAGTATTGTTAATAGAGTTGGTTGTTGATCAATCAGTTTCCAGTTCCAGCAGGTCACAATAAATTATATTATAACGCTGTACATCAGTCCTCCTATTTATGCTGTTGTCATGGTTGTTGATGAAAACAATTCCTAAAAAATTTTGGTTACTTTCTTCAGCTCAAATTTTTATTTTTTCAAAATATGCACCATGGTGATTATCTCAGCAATATATGGCTAAAGCAGAAATTACTTTTTTTAGTCTAATTTCACTTTTATGTTATGTTAATCTGTGGTTTAAGGTTCTAGATGTCTGTGCTATGTACACATCAGAACAAACTTTGGAATAAATTTTATACACTATCTTGGATTTAAGATCTTAAGGTGTGTTATCTTTAATGTGGCTGAATAAATCAAAAACCCTTTTTATAGATTTATATGGAAACTTTATACCACGTTCATTTTTACAACTATAGGGTTAATATCGTAATCTAGTAATGTCAAAGGTAAAATACCTAAAGATCTTAAATTCAAAGTAGTATATAAAATTAATTACAATTATTATCCTGCTATGAATATAGGACAGGCATCTAGGAAATTAAAGCATAGATTAACATCACATAAAATTGACATTAGACTAAATAAAAGTAAATTGTTTCTGAGCCACAGATTTCTTCGATAAACACCATAGTGCAGATTTTGAAAAAACAAAAAATTTCGCTGTAGAACGTAATACTTTTAAACGATTTTTTTAAATGGTTTTAATCAATAACCGTTACAACATAAATAGGATGAATGATGGATGGGGATTTCGGTGTGCAAGGCAGCCTCTTATCTTTCATTAAATCATACTTGCAAGGTAGGGTACAATACGTGCAGGTTGGGAATGTACAATCAAATTGCATTAAAGTTACGTCTGGTGTTCCCCAAGGGTCCCACCTCGGACCACTACTTTGCTCCATCTTCATTAATGATATAGGCCAATGTTTTATGTACTCTAAATATAGACTATATGCCGATGATCTTAAGGTATATCATACTGTAGTAAGTGTAGATGATTGTCATAACTTGCAAGTTGATTTAACTAGACTTGAGCATTACTGTGTCCGTAATAGATTAGTATTAAATTTGGATAAATGCAAACATATCACATTTTTAAGATTAAGATATAATATTCCTTTTGACTACGCACGTGGCACTCATATTGTACAGCATGTAACAAACATCAAAGACCTTGGTATAATATTGGATTCCAAACTTTTATTTGATTTGCATGTTGAGAATATTGTTAACAGGGCCTTTCGCAACCTAGGATTTATTTTAAGAATCACCAAAGATTTCTCATCTGAAGAAACCCTTATTACTCTTTATAACTCTTTCGATAGAAGTACACTTGAATATGCTTCCTTGGTCTGGAATCCACAGTACTTAAAATACGTGGAAAGGATAGAAAGAATACAAATTAAATTCATTAATAATTTAAATTATCGGTTTCACAGAGAATATTGTTATAACACATATGAATGTAATTTGCCAAAATACAAATTGTCTAAACTTTCTACTCGTCGTGATATATTTTATATAATATTTCTATATAAATTAGCTCAAAATAAAATAGACTGTATTGAGATCATAAATAACTTAAATTTTAACTGTGGCATTAGCCATACTTTAAGAACTAAATATTTATTTTACAGTCGTAGACGTGATACTAATTCCTCCTACAACTCCTGTTTGAACAGGATGCTGAGAACGTACAACTTACATTTCTTGCATATTGACATTTTCAGCATTTCCTTATATGCACTAAAAAAAGCGGCCTATTTAGTTTTCAAAATTTAAGCACACATGTATGTAAGTAGCTTATTAGTAGTAGTTTTTCGTATCTTTATTATTCTCTTTCTTTTTTATTGTAATTGCATTAAATATTTGTGTGACTGTGAATAATTGTGTAACATGTGGTTTCCTATAATTGGGTAGTCCAGGCTACCTGTTGGAAACCCAAATTGTAAATAAATAAATAAATAAATAAATAAATAGATGTACAGGGTTTTAATATAAATTTATCGTAACCTATTGAAATTGGAAAATGATTGAGCAACAACTAACACTGTTATCAATACTTCGACTGGCCCTATTGACGACTGATACTAAATTCATGTACATTATAATTCCAGGATCCCATATGTATATATGAATAAAACTCTCATCCCTTATATTAGTATTACCTCCGACTTATCTATGGTTTCACATTTATATTTCTCATCAGAATTTTCAAATTTAGATTTAACTTGTTTTTCTTCAATGATCTTAGACTTTAAAGCTGTATGGTCCTGATCTAAAAAGATTTTATGAATCAGCCGCAACTGGGTTATTCTTGTAGATTATAACATACATTCTATATATAGGGGCTGGAGAGCCTGTGACTTCGGGCTTTTTACGATTCAAAGCGTCTTTATGGGGTTTTTGTAGATAAAACATACACAGAAAAATTTTATAATTTTTAATCTTTCTCTTAATCCTAACCTTAACCGAAAGTCTCAGATTTAACTTCATAAAATAACAACTTCTTATGTGACACCTAAAACCTGAATGTTATCTTATTTAATTCTTTGGACTATGCTAATTTTATTTATGGAATGTTAACATCAGTAAGTCATATATTTTTTTAATATGTACTCAAAGTAAAAGTAACATTTGCAACTTTTTCAGTATGTGACGGACAAAGGAATAAACGGATTTAGTATTATGTGTTTTATATTTTAGTTTAATTTTCAGTGATTCATTCAGTGATTGAAAACAAAGAAAGAGTTCTATTTGATCGTTAAAATTAAAAGCTATTGGGGCTGGAAAACAAATTTTCAATTTCCTGAATTGCTTTACGGCATAATTGATTTAATTCTGTTATGGTGATGAAAAATACAATTAATTTCATGGTGAATATTAATTTTTCATACTGAAATAGGTCAAGTGCGTCACTATACTTTGTAACTTGATACTGCAAAACATTTTAAGCAGTTAAATTATCGAAAATCACGAAGTAAATTACATTGTTCATCACTTTCAATTTAAACATAAATGCCACACAAACTACATTCACGCAAATTGGGTGATGATGAGATACAACGCAACAGGAATTTGTAAGGGTGAAAAATGTAGAACAACAGTAATATGTTGTCAGTGAAAATAGGACGAATTGAAGAAAGACAAATTGTACCTCTCGAGTCGAACAACACAACCTAGAAGGTAAAGGGGAAAACTGAGAAAAATAAAGTAAGCCGCCGTGACAGAACATAAAACAAGAGCCAATTTAGACTGGAACAGAAAGACTCGAAAACTTCTGAGGGTGTTTTACATAACACATTTCACTTCTTTTTTTTTTCAATATCTTTTTCTTCTTCCTCACTTTTGACTCACTTCAAAATATCGAATCATGGTTACAGTAATCAATTCATTCAGGGTTACTGTAAAATAGGGATTAAGTTCCTTATAATTTTGTTATGTACTTAAGAAAATTTATAGAGTTTATTTTATATGGTAACCAACCATTTTTATCGACCTAGAACAGAATATTTTCACCTTAATGTTTTAACAAATGTGCGGCCATTTTTTAATGTGATTTTTTTATTAGCTTGACCTGTATGTACAGAGGGGTCAGTACTCGATGTTTTAATAGGTAATCACTGTAACTACAATAGATATATAAAAATGAACCGCCCATTATCAATCTCTTTTTTTAAGAAAACCTCAATGGTGAAGTCCAGATTTGGTTGGTACCTTTTGTTTTTGAATTATAAACAAACATTTTTCGAGTTGTCGTTCTTTGGGAACAACTCACTTATTTATAGAAAAAACATTTCAACGTTATTAGGGCATTATTTTTATGGAAATCCAGTGGCGTAGTCAAATTTTCGAAAATATTACAAAATTTCGAGTTTAGCATAAAGTTGAGTTTTTTTAACGTTTTCTTTACCAGCATTTCAAATTACTGGTTATTTTCATGACATTTTGCTGCATCACCTTAATATTATTAATTAACTATAATTAATGCCTATTATCTTATCCTATACGTATTTCATGTGGCATTAGCCTACTAGAGGATGATAAGCCTACTAGTCAACAACAACAACACATTAAAAACGTATATGTTGCTAAAAAGTAATAAAAATGATTTTTTAACCCAACACGATTTATATTATTGAAATCAGAAAAACAATAATGTTTTAATGTAATAATAATAATAATAATTTTTTTAATTTTAAAATCAATTATCCATTCCATTTAAAATAATACAACTTTATGCTAAAACTCGCAATTTTCAAATATTTTCGAAAATTGGACTACACCACTGAGTTTCTATAAAAAGTGCCCTAAGTACGTTCAAATGTTTTTTGTCAATTTCCATAAATAAGTGAGATATTCCCAACGAACGAAAACTCGAAAATTCTAAGTTTGGTATATGACTCAAAAACAACAGGTGACAAGCAATTCTGGATTTCACCACTGAGGTTTTCTTAAAAAAAGATCGACAATGGAAAGTAAACTATTGTAGCAGCGGAGATTAGCTATTAAAAGATCGAATTCTGTATGTATGTGTATGTATATATGTATTTGGGTATGTATGTAAATATGTATGTTGTATACATACATACATGTATTAATGTACGTATGTATGTACGCACTTCAAGCCGTCTGACTTATTTGAAAATTTGCACATGCCTTGAGGACCAATTGCAATTCATTTGTTTTAGACCTTGGTCCTAATGTCCTGATTAGACTCATCATGACAAAAAGTGTTGGTCTGCTTTTACTATATTTTACTTCTTTTACAAATAGAATTAATGAAATATTTATAATAATTCATATCAAGAACCCACGCTTTTTTACAATAAGGTGTGGGTCTGTACATACTAGAAAGGGGAAATCGAGAACGCTCTTGAGCCGTGAAATCGCATCTAGATTTCCCTGGTGTTTTCATATCGTGCGTGGCGAAGCCGTCACGTGTCCGAGGTTTTCAATAATTGAACTATAGGAGTTTTTGGATACCCACAAATTTATTCCAACTATTAAGGACGGTTATGTAAGTCATTGATTATTCCATTTTTGGTTCGGTGACAACAACATTAATTTGAATTATAAAAATATAACTTTGAAATTGAAAACTTGATGATCTTTACAATTTTACTAGACATGAGTAGTAGAAAATCCAAAGATCATATGTTTTCAATATGGAAGAACTTAAAAGGGAGTGCATCTGCCAAAAAAAGCGGTGATAGAATTAAATTGTTTGACTCATTCTCATAACATCATAAGGGAAAACCCAGGAAAAACCTTATGAACTATCCCGATGTAGAATTGTACAAACGGAGGTGGTCATTTTTAATACCATACTTAATTATCGGCAGCCAGATACGATTAAATTCTAGGGATGTAGCAGCAAACAATCGTCCTCAGTTAAAGGAATTAATGCAGACGCTTTTTTGTTTAATGTATGTCACTTGTATTTTCTTTATGTAATTTTTATGTTCATTTAGGCGTATATTTCGAGGCCTAGAGGTTTCTGAAATATTAAATATATTTATATATATATTTAATATAAGTGCAATTTTTTGTTAATTGTTGTTAATTTAGTGAATTTCATGTCCTTAATGCTGTTTTGACATTAAATCTGTTTGGTGTTGATTGATTCCTGTGATATCATGTGTGTATTAAAACCAATTGATTTCCTTAGCTACGCCAGAACGCTGAAGCTTTCAATGCCAAATTTATATTTTAATAATTGCATATTTGACTATATTAAAAATACACTTCGTTTTCTGATCGATAATTGTGGCATCTCTGGTTTTTATTTTTCTGGGTTCTTTCTGATTTAGACCTTGAAACGTTTGAACTTTTGAAATGTACAGACTTTCAAATAAAAATATAGTTCGGCCTGGTGAAATACCCGGTAATTATTTTTCATAATTATTTTACGGAAATTTTCTTATGAAATACGTATTAATAAACTCAAAAGAAAATCATCATTTTAAATAGCAAAGACATATAATCAAAAACGCTTCGACTTTCGTCGTGACGTAGAAATCGTATTTTGCATAATCTATGCATAGAAAAATAGTCCAAAATAAGCTCCGTGTATGTCCTGTGATCATGTATTGGTTCACAGTATGGCTTCTGTTGTCTTCCTGTAATTAAGACGTTGTTTTGTGGTGATAAACAATTCATGGGTATTTAATTTAGTTAGGTAGATTCCTATAACTGTATCATTTTAGTGTAAACAGAAAGTATATTATATTTACTTACATCAAACTGGTCTTCACCAAAATGTCTTAGGTAAGCAGTTAGGATCTTTGAAATATGTTCATAAGATTATATAGTTATGAAATGGATTAAAGAAATGTTAGAAGCAGTTGCTTATACAGGGTGTTTGAAATATAAGATGGAGTGGAATTATAGTTTATGTTGTTGTTAAAAACTTGTTTTATATCCACAAGTAGTTACATATATAAGATGGTTGAAATATGTAGCGGGGTATAACTACAGCTATACAGGTGGGTTTACAACTATTTTAAAGTGATGGTATGATCTACAAGCTGTTCCATTTACCGGATGGTTGAAATATAGGGTGGGGTAAGGATCTAAGGATACAGGTTCATACAAAAATGTTATATTTGGTGGCAAATAAGTTCTTGCATATAAAAATTTGTTGAAATATAGGATGGCTTACAGTTAGAATTATACAGGGTTAAAAAATGCCAGAATTTTTTTTATATAGCACTTGCATATATAGGGTACCTGAAGTATGGTGCACAGTAAAGTTATAGCTATACAGTGTCTTTCAAACAAGGTTAGAAAAGTTGTAAATGAAGGGTGGTTTAAATGAAGTGTGGAGAGAAATTATACTTTAATATATCTTGAAAAAATATAAGGAAAAAATGGGAAATAGCGTAGTTCATAATAAGTTGCAAAGATAGGATAGTTGAAACATAGGGTGAAGAAGTTTTATGTTAATTATTTAAAAAATGTTATATTAGTTGACCAATAAGCAGTAGCGTATACAGAGTAGTTATAATACATACAAGGTGATTCAAAAACATGTTGAACATAATTGTTATTTTCGGTGCCCCATAAGCAGTTGCGGTTTTGGTGAAATATATTTGGCATTGATAGATTTATGGTTATACAGGGTGGTAGAAAAAATGTTATACTGGGTGGCCGATAAGTAGTTGCAAATACAAGGTGATTGAAATAGCGGGTAGAGTAGATTTATAGTCAAACAGGTTGGATAATTTTTTTTGTACGATAGAACATGAGCACTTGCATATCTGCAATATCTGAAACATGGATCGAAGTAAAATTATTGTTCATACAGTGTGATTAGAAGTATTTAAAAAATTATTTGGTTGCCCCTAAGCAGATGCACATACAGGGTGGTTGAAATATTTTGTAGAGTAAAATTACGGTTATACAGGGTGGTTCAAAAGTAAGTTGTAATGTTTGACAAATTGGCAGCGGTGTATACAGGATGGTTTTAATGTAGATGGAAGTAGAGTTAGTTGCAGTTTGGATGAGGGTTTAAATAAAAGTTTGGTGTTAGGGTGCAAAACTGTGTTTTTATATTGTGACTCACGAAGGGTTCCACATCATTTCCATTAGCATGAATCAAAAAAGTTAAAAAAATTTATTATACAGGGTAGACCATAAAAAGTTGCATTCTACTATATGGAATATCTGAAATATGGGGAGAAGCAAGGTTATAGTTTCAGAGTGTGAAATAATTGTTATACAGGGTACACCATAAGCAGTTGCATAGCTGAAATATAGAGTAGAGAAAAGTTATAGTCAGGTGTTCAAAAAATTATAAAATAGCAGCATATACAGGATGGTTGCAATATAGGCTGAAGTAGAGTTACAGTTATGCAAGGTAATTAAAAAAATGTCGAATAAAATAGTTATATAGGATGGCCCATAAGTACTTGCAGTTTGGGTGAAATATATTCGAGATTGGTGGATTTATGTTTAAATAGAGTGGTTCAAACAAGTTAGTTTTTTTTATATAGGATAACCCATATGTTTCATAACTTATTTCTTTTTGCGAAGGCTTGGACATTCCGTACGCGGGTGAAGCCGCGGGTAACGGCTAGTAGTTAATAAAAAAACATACAGCTAGCCTACTACAACATTATCTGAAACTTTTGAATTTTTCTGGAATATACTGCCTGTTTTTCTCAAGTGGGGTGTTATTTACCACAAAAAGACACTAGGATATGCCACAAATAAGCTTCAGAAGAAATAGTTAAGTGAAAAAGAAATCGTGATACTACAAAATGTGGCTGGAATGACCAGCATAGTTGAGTTGTTTGTGCATTCAAGCGGCGACATATTGAATGCATCACTCTATAAAAAGCTTTATCAACTTGGGGCTTTCTTACTAATATGGTAGTCATAGTTAATTAACCTTCTTTGTTCCAAATAATCTCCGTTGGTAAGTTTTGTGTTAATTACTGTATTGCTGTATCCAACGGATAGATCAAAGTCACGATTGCCTGTTTTCCGAGCAATTATTGATCCTAATCCACTTAATTATGAACTATTTACATAATAAGCTTGTTTCGTGTCAACACTTCAACATGTTACGAATATAGATGGCGAAATTATATCAATGAGTTCGAAATTTTGCTAACATATCTGTTAGTGTTTCAAATACAACTTACATTAGTTAAAGTGTTAATAAAATATTTGTAGATTCGTATGCCAATTTATGAAATTATCATAGCCTTAGTGATGCAACAGTTTCTCATTTCTACTCTCTGACACTTCGTAAAATAATTTACAAGGAGTATTCCAAACCCGAGGAATAATTCTCAAACGAAAATTTGCGAACGGTCCCAGTATTATCATAGGACAAGGGGAGAAACGGTTTGGAAATACTGTTTCGCTGGAAATAAGCAACACCGAAGAAAGCCTTTGGGGATAATACGTATTTCCGTGTATTTGAGGTAATGAGTCAAATAATTTTATTTAAGCCATGCCAGTTCTCTCAAACAGAGCAGACGTTTTGACGTTGTGAGTCCCATTGTACTATGAGAAAGTAATTTGCCTAAAATTTTCCAGTTCGCTAATTTCTTAGAAAAAAATGTAGTAAGCTAAGGGAACACCCATAAATTACGTGAATTTTGATGTTTTTCTGTTCGCCACCCACCCTCATGTAAGAAACTGTAAGATACAATTCAACACTCTCCCACCCTCCCAATTCTTATTAATTTTTAAAATACAGTGTGCACGTAAAGTATGGAACATCCCAAATAAAATCTATCTAGATAAAAGAATAGAAACCCTGGGACACGTCAACCTCAACTTAATATTGCGCAAATTAGGACATAAAGAGATTTCTTATGACGTCATGAATGGCAACTCCAATATTTGATATATCGATTTGAAAGATCTAGTGATTGGAATTTTACATACATACAATCAGTTACATAACAAGTTTTTCGAGAAAAAAATTAACTTTTATTCACTTAAACCAAAGAATACACTGAACGGTATAAATGTAACAACTGAATAAAAAAAATCAAAGCAAGTGTTCAAATTGGCCGCCATTTACTAATTGACAATGAGCAATGCGAATTTCAAATTCTTTTTTTAACGTAGCTTTACACTTGAGTGATTAGTCTGGTTTCTTCTATTATTCAGATTTTGAAATCTTCAGTGTTATTTGGTCGGTGTACGTAAACTTTTGATTTCAGATAGACCAAGAAAAAGAGATCGAGTGGAGTTAGGTCGGGAGATCTAGCAGGCCATTCAATCGGCCCGCTCCTGCCAATCCATTTGTTTGGAAAATGGTATCTAAATAGTTTCGAACAGGTTGTGAATAGTGGAATGTTGTGGGAGGATAAAATTTTATTCATTCAGTTATATGTACTAATCGCATAAATAATTATTCGAGATTTCAATCAGTTGAGGAGAGCGCAACTACTGAAGGTTCTCGACAAGAAACAAAATATTATCTTGCGTTCAATGGATACAAAAATCTCGAAAAAATAGTATCAGAATGTTTCACTTAAATTGAAAATTAAAATGTATCTCAAATTCCGGGTAAAAATTAACAATACCGAATCATTTTTATGTACATCGTAAAGAACACCCCTCTAACGGCAACTGTAAATGCAGTGATGAATTAAAAATCCACCTCAGAAGTATTCCAAGAATTCGCGAGTGCTGCAGAGCTGAAGCATCTGAATTTATCCCGATAATAATGAGCGAAGCAATCTTACTTAATCCAGGGGGATCCCCTTTAAAAATCACAGTTCAAAAGTTTATATCCTAGAACAAGTGAAGCTGCTATTTTCGTCCTACTATCTCCTGGAATCCTTTCAAATTAAATGAAGGATAAAAACATATGGAATGGTAATGCGAATGAAATGTCGGGCAGTGAAGCGTAAGGGATTAGGGCCGGTGCGCTATTTGGTCAATTTGAATGTGAAAGTGTCCGGAACACTCTGCAATTCGAGCAATACTGTTTTTGCACCACTCTTACGGTAGGAGGAAAATCAATACATCTTGCCTAAAATATAAATGAAGAGAGTCCATTTTGAGTGCTCTGATAATGAATGAGCTTTAAAGCACTATTCAAATTGAAATCCTCAGACAGTCCTTGCTGAATCCAGGGTTAGTTAATGGGAAACCTGCTGAGGGTTAAAGTTCAAAGTTCCGTCTTTGAGACTAAAACTATATTCCCACAAACAGGTGCCTCAGCGAATTCCAATGCTTGTGCTTATAGTGCAATTTCTTGACTAGCATTAGACTCTTTTCTTAATTTATAATGCGCTTTAGGCGAAAACGGATACTGTTTACGAGTAAAATTAAATTATTCAAACAACAGCATGAAGTTGCGAATGTAGATACGTTACTGGCATTCACCGTTCGTTTTTTAATGCAAACAGTTTTATTGAATAGAACACGTTATTAGTAAAACGTACGTACTATAATTTAATCTACTAAAAGATTAAAAGATCATCAGTATGATAAAAAGAATACAGCAACCCTAACTAACCATGAAACAACAAAAAACATAAATTTCAATACAAAAACACAAAAATCCTTGCAACAGAGTCTAATTTAAGAAAAAGAAAATTTTTAGAAATGATTAATACTCACAAAAACAAAACTGCTATCAACGACAAAAATGATATAAATAGAGTAAAATTCTCACCTCCACTATGTAAATAGAATTACACCAATGGATACTAATTCATACGGACCCGAAAGCACACTGCACTGTATGAGGTACACACGACATTTTGGATCAGTTTTTATCGTTCTTTAAACATACCCCCATCGTTCTCGTTTAATTTGGTGTCAAGTGTTACAAAATGTAAAAATACTTTATATATATATATATATATATATATATATATATATATATATATATATATATATATATCGTTTCGCCGAGGTCCTTGTATTTATAAGCCTCAGTCGAACGTCAAGGCGCCGCTGATTGGCCGGTGTTGATTGCGTCGCTTGTTGACAGTTTTGTTGTGGGTACGGATAGTTCTGCTTTATTTTGCTGCTGACGTCTCTTCAATTAACAATTTAAAACAAGAGATGGCGGCCAGTGTCTATCTACTAAACGTACACAAGCCACTTAAAATCAATGTTACGGCAGGCATAGTAAACAAGGGATTGGTATCACCTTGCTTTTTTGATGACACTTTAAAACTGAGGCATATTTACGTCTCTTGCTGACAGCAATTTGTCCTGACTTAATTGGAAGATGCATTGGCAGATGTGGACCAATTCAGTACCAACCAAGATCTTCAGGTATGATCACAATGGATTTCTTCTTGTCATGATTCAAAATTGAATTAATGCAGTACACCATCGAGTGGCCCTTTGCCAAATTGCAAACGGTAAACAACTTATGTGAAATACTACTAAAACCATATGATGTGTACATACTACTTTACTGGCTAACCTAATGGATATCTACACGTTATTTTTCTGCAAGACAATGCACGATCCCATATTGCTAGACATACTATGGACTTTCTCCTAAAATGAGGTGTTTATATTTTGCCGCAGCCACCCTGTTCACCGGATTTAAATGCCTCGCTATAATGAAACCTTGGTTAGAAAATAGAAGTTTTTATCTGAAAATCAAAATGGTTAGTCTGGGCAAGAGAAAATACTAATGGAGTTTCAGAAGTAACTGATAAATAAATAAACAGAAAAAATAATCTTCTTTGCAGAAATTGTTTTAGGTCACACATATATTCAAGTAATGAAAACAATAAGGAGAAGCTTGCATATATGGGAAGTACTTTTTTAAATATAGTCAAATCAATACAGGAAAGAAAATCCAACGGTAAAACATATTTACAATTTTGCTGATATAACTTATATGGAATACATATAATTTCAAATGTATAATGTAAAAGAACACAAAATTTATTTTATTCAAGTATAGATGAAAAATGTCAACATTTTTCAATGGTATCTTTCTAACTTAACTACAAGGAAGTATGTTTTACAAACTATACATAATATCAAAATTGAAATATAATTTTGAAGCAAGAAGAAATGAAAATAGGTTTCTTTAATAAGGAAATTAAGGTGGTGGAATAAATAATAATATCAAACGTAATAATGAAGTGTGAAACAAAAATTTGAAATATAAATGAAATACATACCACACGTCTGGATTTTTTAATAAATTAAATTAAGATGTTGATCTGGTATCTAATGTTGAACATGATAGTGAAGCAAGTTCGTTATCAAAATTTCAAGTACAGTGTGGATATGTCACATGAATCTTAAATAAAATATATTTAAATATCAATAATTACTTATTTGCCTGTTAAGCAGATACTGATGCCATTAGTCAGTTGTAACCATACTATTATTAATATCCTTACATGTAGTTAAAAGAAGTACCCAGTATTCAAATATCCATTATGCATACATAGAGTTAGTTTCTTTATGTTTACAAAGTTTGATGTGGTTCATTATAATATACAAGTGAACAATTAAACGAGTTTTCAAAGCCTAATATCTTTAAAACAAATATTTAAACATTTAAAGTGTGAAGATTCCCGTGTGCAAAGCGAAAACAATTACAGTGCTAAATCCAACGTATTGTGCAATAATTAATGAGAAAATAATTTAACTGAAATACTATTTTTGTGTTTACAAAATTCAGATTTGTTACAAGGCATTCCTTATGAAATAAATATTACAATAATTACATTTTATACTTTGACTAAGTTTATTTTTTGTTTCTAATTGGAATGTAATCAGATTTCAAAAAGCGTTTTAGTTAGTTAATCTGAAGTTGGCAGACAATGTAACTCGTTCCTCGAAGTTTCCTTGGACTTCCGTCGTCTTGAAGTGGTTGATCTCACAACGTTTTAATAGCTGTGCATCTGCTATCGTCATCAGGTGAATGATAGGAAATTCAGAGTATCGGTCGTATTTATATTAGGAAACCAAGGAAACTTCGAGGAACGAGTTACATTGTCTGCCAACTTCAGACTAACATTGGAAGCCCGGTACGGACCCGGTATCAATGGGAAATTCAGAGGATACGAGAAGACTATGAGGAAGATTACCAGAGAAGAGGATCACATCAAGTTCCTACGCTACGCCAGAGAACTAAAGATCATACCAAATGGTTTCAAACTGAAGTCGCCAATCCCAGGCAAACAAGCACAGAAGATACTTGACAAGGCCAGCCTTGCTTTCGTGAGGTCAGAAATCAACCATCATCGTTGGAAGAAATCTCAACTCCTGCAGGACGCCGAAGAAAGGTTTCAAGAAATCAGAAGATGCACACACGAGGAGGACCACATGCCGATTTTTGCTTGGATTCAAAAACACTGTGACAACATCAGACGAATCGGCCAAAAGGTACACACTGAGAAGCTTAATAAACTCACCAGGAAGCAGTTGCCGAAGGATACGCCCAACAGGAAAACAGTGGTGAACTTGTCATCCAGAGTTCTCACAGCAGTCGAGGAATCATTGCTTTCTAAGGGGCTAAACTACACTGTAGCTCCAAAAAAGATGCCAGTACTAGATATCATCAGTTCCGTGGAGTCGGCAATAGGCAACAAAGAGACACCAGAACTGGAGGAATTCCGATGGAATGTCAGAACCGCAATTGAGAAAACACAACACATCAAACAAAACATCAACGAATCCGAAAGGAGAATTATAAAAACACTTAAGGACGACAAATCTATCATCATTCTACCAGCTGACAAAGGAAATGCCACTATCCTGATGGACAGAACGGAATACAACAAGAAAATCGACGAAATACTGTCGAAGGGAAAATACAAGCCACTGCCTACAGATCCAACATCCAAAATAGAACGGAAAACTTACAACACTCTCAGAGATCATGCTGAATACATTCTACCCGAGACAAGGAGAAAATTGACGCCGCACCACTGCAAACCACCACATCTTTATGGACTACCCAAGGTACACAAGGCTGGAGTGCCTCTCAGACCGATTACAAGTTCGCACAACTCACCAACAGCAGCACTATCGAAATTCCTTCTGCCGATCATCCAATCTTTGGAGGGCAAAACATCATCGCACTTTGTCGAAATCATCGGATCCATGGAACTTGGGCCAGAACATCGCTTAGTAAGTTTCGACGTTGAAAACCTTTTCACGAACGTACCACTAGACGAATCTCTCAACATAGTGAGAAAGAAACTTACTGAACACGAAACCTTGATGGAGAGAACGGAGCTGCCAATAGACTCAATCATGGACTTGCATGGATGTTGCCTCAAGAACTGCTACTTTCAGGAGAAGGACCGGTTCTTCATGCAAGAAGATGGATTGCCTATGGGTTCCCCGTTATCACCAACCATTGCCAACGTCTACATGGAATGGTTCGAAGAACATGCACTGAGGAGTTTCGAGAAGCAGCCTAAGCTATGGTTGAGGTATGTCGATGGCACCTTTATTATTTGGCAACATGGAGAGACAGAACTACAGGAATTCATGGAGCACCTGAACCAATCCCAACCATCCATTAGATTCACCATGGAGATGGAAGAGAGTGGGTGCCTACCATTCCTTGATGTAAAGTGTCAACGGACTAGGACCGGAATCCAAACAATAGTCTACAGGAAGGCTACGCATACAGGATTATACCTTCACTTCAATTCCAACCACCCATCAGCAACGAAAACTGGCATCATCAAAACACTAATCCATAGAGCCAAAAATATCTGCAGCACACCAGAAGCCCTTAAAGAAGAACAAGTGAAACTTAGAGAAGACCTTTTGGCGAACGGATATCCCGAAACGATCATTACCAAGACGTTCGAAGAGCTGGACAAACCACCTAGGCAGGAAGAGGACACCACGGTAGCAACTCTACTATTACCGTATACTAAAAGCTTGTCGGAGAAACTTAGAAGAATTGCGCACAGCTATGGGATCAGAATGATCTTCAAAAGCAACGACACCTTGAGGAGCATGATAACAAGAACCAGGCCCGACGCACCAGCAATACCAAATAACTGTATATACAGTATACCGTGTGAATGTGGCAATCTTTACATTGGAGAGACAAGCGACCGCTGGACACCAGGATTAAGGAACACCGCACAGCTACTCAAAGGGCAGAGGTAACGAAGTCTGGGCTAGCGAATCACGCATGGACCGAACACCATAATATCAACTGGGGCCAGGCTAGAGCAATTCACAAGGAAGAGCATTGGTACAAAAGAAAATTCATAGAGACAGCATATATAGTCTCGAACGAAAATATAATTAGCGAGCCCAGGGTCCAAATTAAAAATATTTGGAGAGCTCTTCTTCGGCCTCTGCCGCTACGCATCACCGGCAACGACGCTGATTGGACCCGATAAGACCCAATGACCATGACCAGCGACGCATGACCGGTTAAGGATATAATATAAATATGACCGAGACTCTGAATTTCCTATCATTCACCTGATGACGATAGCAGATACACAGCTATTGAAACGTTGTGAGATCAACCACTTCAAGACGATGGAAGTCCAAAGAAACTTCGAGGAACGTTTTAGTTAGGTTTAACCATCATAGTAAGATATTATGACACATGCTTGGATTTGAGGGGAAAGCATGTAGAAAAATGTTTTTGATGAGTGACGTATTAACATACAAACAAACATTTATATTTTTTAGGTCCGAGCAAAAGCTGAAAACGACTATTCCAAATAACCTACACGGGTATTTTAGAAAGTAAAAGTAGAACACACTAGGGGGCACCACTCACTGGTTAACAGTCCCAATAAAGATTTTTGATTTGATGTAGTCGTTTTGTATGTATGATTTGAGTACCTTGTGAATTTATAAGATAATTAAAATAATAAATTCATAGGAGTTATATTATTGGTTATATAAGTGAGAAGGGGTTTTAAATAGTAATCTTCTCAGGAAAAATATATTTCTATAGCAAACTTGGTGAAACATCGATATCAAGAGCGAGGCTCGGTCTTCTAAAATGTATATTTTTGGACTGTCCTGCAGCTTTAAAATTGATAGAACGTATTAAGAGAAAACAGAGAATTATCTACTCAAATGAAATGAAATCGTCTATCTGGTGATATTGTAAATAATTATTGTTTTACGTGCATAAAATTCAGCGAGTTAATTTGTCGAAATTATAAACTCACATCGGACGGCCGAATGCGGTGACCCAATTTTTTTGCATTACCACCTATCAGACACATCATTATGCAACCCCGTCAAAGAAATTGCTCGTTCACGCTTCTACAATAAATCTTCAGCATCTAAAGTTTTTTGGGGTCTGTGACTTGGATGGATGGGCGAAGAAACCCTCTGCTTGCCACTGGACGAAATAGATTTTTCATACCCCTGCAATTTTAAGTCACTTTTAATTGGTTTCTCTCGCTGAGGATATCCCGGTGTCATCGTTAAATCCGAATGGACAAGGTAGTTGTTTCGGTAATTGTTAGTGACAGATTTCGTGTATTTTACTCATTGTTATGAAAATTAACAGAAAATTTACGTGAACATTCTGGAAATGTTTCTTAGAATTTATAATATGTGTAATACTCGGATTAATTAATTAACATTAACAAATTTATCACGAAATAGTCATAATATGTATTCTATCTAGAGATTTCGATTGTAACATACTTTTGGACGTGTTTCATCTAATCATGGATATTATTACTCAAATAGATACCCAGGTACGATAGCTCTTGTAATAGTCCGCCTGCTAACGCCTATTTTTTCGAATCTACCAGACGAACAAGTTGAAATATAGTACTAATATAGAGTTTGACTGCTCTATCATAGACGGATATCAAAACTAAAGAAATTCTGATTTTGGCGGTTCTTTTTTGGGCAATGTTCATAAAATGGTGGCGAAACTTTGAATCCGAGTAAAAATGCTGGGTAATTAGAATTTTTTCAAATCAACCAATTTGCAGCCTTTGTGTAATACAGGGGTCCGCAAAGACAACACCGCTCTTACCCCAGGTACGGAATTTAGGTTAGGTTTAACAGCGTCGAATTGTTTGCTGTATATAAAACTTTTCTGTAGACTGAACACCTGAAAATGATTTAAGAACGTTTAAATAAATTGTTTGTAAAATCTGATTAGATTTAATGGAGAATTCCCCATTTACTATAAGCGTTTTTCATTGTTAGTCTGAAACTGGTAGAAAATGTAACTCGTGCCTATCATTTCTTGATGTGAAGGGCCAAAGAACTAGGACCGGAATCCAAACAACAGTCTATAGGATGAATAACACATACTGGGGTGTACATACACTCAATTCTAACCACCCATCAGCAACGAAAACTGGCATCATCAAAACACCAATCCATGGAGCCAAGAATATCTACAGCACACCAGAGGCCCTCAAAAAGAACAAGTGAAACTTAAGAGAAGACCTTTTGACGGATATCCGGAAACTATCATTAACAAGACATTTTAACAGCTGAATAAACCACCTGGGCAGGAAGAGGAAACCAAGATACTAAGTCTATTATTACCATACATTTAAGGCTTGTCGGAAAAACATATTGGACACATATATGGAACCAAAATATGTTTCAAGAGATGCAATACCTTGGGGAGTAAGATTACAAGAACTAAGCCAGATACTCCTGAAATACCAAATAAATGTATATACAGCATACCCTGTGAATCTGACAATTTTTACATTGGGAAGACAAAGCGATCACTGGACACTAGGGTTAAGGAACACCGCATAGCTACTCAAAGGGCGGGGCTAACGAAATGGGGGTTAGCTAATCACGCATGGACCGAACACTACAACGTCAACTGGGACCCTGCCAGGATAAGTCACAAAGAAAAGCAATGGTATAAATGAAAATTTATAGAGGCATCACACATTATCTCGAACGAAATTATAACTAGCAAATCCAAATTAAATACTTTTGGACACTCCTCACTGCCACTACGCATCACCGACAACCAATCGCCAGGTACAGCGGCGCTGATTGGACCAGATAAGGGAGGCATGACTGATTAAGGGTATAAACACAATGGAGAATGTGAATTTCACATCATTTACTTGATGACGCTAGCAGATTCAAAGACGATGGAAGTCGGACGGAAACTTCAAGGAGCATTTTTCATACTCTACTAAATCAAGCTATGCATAAGTCAATGTGTTTATTAATTATCAGGGGTTGTTTCAATTCTGCACCTTTCTGCTGATAGGCGTCGAAGTCATCATGTGAGTGGTCGGGTGTCATTTGATAAAATATTCTCATTTTACTAGCCACCTTGCCATTCTCTCTTGTAAAACGGGAGTCTCCATTAAACAGCCTTGTTACGATATTTTACATCGACATATGACTAGTATTTAAACGTAAATTAGTTTCAGGGAACACCCTAATTAAAAAATACTCCCTATATTAAAGCCACCATCGTCTATGCAGAGGTCCAATACACTATCAATTTTCAACGAAAATGCCTATATTCTCTCACCCAACCGCAAAAGCGAACACGATCTTGTAATAAAATCAATTCCGTAACTTCATTCCCTTGAGAAAGATAGCCTCCTCGTAAACATTATGTGCTACATGTGGGTCATTTCAACGATATCAGTAACAGCAGTATGAGATCAGTAATGATATCACTTTTACTTTAATAGTTTACTACTAAAATGATTAAAAATGATTAAAAAAAGAATGAGTAAGTAATTACTGTTTGACTTAAATTAAACAATATTACTATTACAACGAGGTAAGATTTGCTTATTTGTGTGTACGTAGGGAATAATCTGTGGAACTACTTCACCGATACTAAAATTGGTCTCATTAGTTTCAGACATATATTTTTTTTCTGAAATATTTCATTTTGATAAAAATAGGTTTTTATTTGAAAAATCTCAGTGTTTGTAAATCAATCAGAACAAACAATGCGTGTGCTAACCAAATGGTTAAATATATGTAAAAATCATTTACTACAAAAATATTACTGATCTGTATATCAAATAATTTGGTCAAGTGCGAGTTGGACTCGCATACTTAGGGTTCCGTACCACCTTCAAGATTCGAATATTCCAGTTTCAGACAAGCAGGGAATGAGTGCATTTTCTTATACATACCCTTATATCTTTTAAAGGAAGCGTTTTAAATTTATAAAAAATATACACTTTGATTTTCCACACATAGATTTTTTATTTTATCTGCTTTAGGATTCGCTTGATTTTTATCACAATACATATGTATTTAATCTTCTAATTTGGCCCCCAAAAAGTAACATTAGAGTTTTATTTTACTAATAAACTTTCAGAAATGCCTTTTATAATCTACTGTCTGAGTTTTGAAGCTCTGTAGATTGGAAGAAAAAAGACAAAATAGGTCAAAGTTTAAATTATAAATTATTAAATCTGTTATTCAAATTATTTAAAAACGTAAATAAAATATATTTTTCAAATTTTAAATAGTGTAGTTTCTAAAGTGGGAATTAAGTCGATGTTTAATATTTTTAATATCTTTTATACAAATGATTTAAAAATATGATATATTTGTAATTCACATAATGAGCCTTTTATCTGATATATTACATGATGCGTTTGAAAATTGAATCTTTATTTTCCATTTAATTGTATAATTTGTCCCTAAAATTACTATGGGGGTTTTCTAGTAATTTATTTTCCGTTTAATTCTATTATTTCGAGGCCAAATAATAGAATTAGGTATTTTTTTCATATTTTTCCTATAAACAAAAAAAATGAGGTCTCAGAGTTTGGGGAATAACGGGGAGAATGGGTAATTTTTTTAAAATATTTTTTTAATATATTTTAAAATATATTAAAAATTAAAAAATATATTTGTACCTATTCGTCATAATGAGCCCTGGGATTTGATATATTACATGAGCCCTTAGAAACAATTATAATTTTTTATTTTCCATTTAATTCTATAATTTGCCCCCCAAAATGAATATTAGGGGTTTCTTCTTATTTTTCCAGTAAAGTTCAGGTGAGGGGCTATACTTCAAAATTTTTCAGCTTATGGTTTCGGAGATAAGGGGGAGAATGGGTAAAATTTTTATATTTTTGTTAATATCTTTTAATTAATTTATTTTATTAATATGGAAAAAATATATTTGTTTTCTTTATCATGAGCCCTTTTATTTGATATATAACATGCTGGGTTAGAAACAATTTTAATTTTATATTTTCCATTTAATTCTATAATTTGCCCCCCAAAAAAATATTAGGGGTTTTTCCTTAATTTTCCAGTAAAGTTCAGGTGAGGGGCTATACCTCCATTGTTTTTTCAAAATTTTCCAGCTTATGGTTTCGGAGATAGGGGGGGGATGGGTAAATTTTTTTATATGTTTGTTAATATCTTTTAATTAATTTATTTTAAAAATATGAAAAAAAATATATTTGTTTTCGTCATAATGAGCCCTTTCATTTGATATATAACATGATGGGTTAGAAACAATTTTAATTTTAATTTTTCATTTAATTCTATAATTTGCCGCCCCAAAATAAATATTAGGGGTTTCTCCTTAATTTTCCAGTAAAGTTCAGGTGAGGGGCTATACCTCCTTTTTTGTTCAAAATTTTCCAGCTTATGGTTTCGGAGATAAGGGCCCCCCCCCTTATCTCCGGAAATAGGTAAATTTTTTATACTTTTGTTAATTAAAAATATGAAAAAATATAGTTGTTTTTGTCGTAATGAGCCCTTTCATTTGATATATAACATGATGGGTTAGAAACAATTTTAATGTTATATTTTCCATTTAATTCTGTAATTGGCCCCTCTCTTTGAGGGGCCAATTACAGGTTTCAAGGTTTCTCCTTATTTTTCCAGTAAACTTCAGGTCAGAACCTATAAATCTATTTTTTTTTCAAAACTTTACGTTTTATAATTTCGGTGATAAGGGGGGGGGGGGAATGGGAAAATTTTGGTATATTTTCGTTAATATCTTTTTAAATAATTGTTTTTTAAATATGAAAAAAATATATTTGTGTTCCTCAGAATGAGACCTTTCATTTGATATATTACATGATGCGTTTGAAAATTTTTTTATTTTTAAATTTTTATTTAATTCCATAATTTGCCCCCTAAAATTAACATTAATGGTTTCTCCTTAATTTTCCTGTTCGGGCAACGCTCTATATTTCCTATTTTTTTCAAAATTTTAGGCTCAGTAGTTTCGTAGATCAGAGGAGGTGGAACGGTGGATTTTTTTTAGTTTTTTCCCCCCAGAAGTACCCCTAAAATCAAATTTTTTTCTTTTACGATATGTACTACTGATCGGGTCACCAAACTATACATTGATACCAAATTTCAACCTCTTCCGTCCAGTAGTTTAGGAGAAAATGGCTGTGATGTGACAGAGGCAGAAATCCTGAGTGATATAAGGGTATCCGTATATTGTATACACGGAACCCTAAAAAGCATATAGTATATGTAAACCATAATAATGTTCTTACGTTAAAATAAATTGGAAAATTTAAGGTGATCTTTAAGTAAACCTTATCTAATACTATAATACGAGCAATGTTTGTATATATATATATATATATATATATATATATATATATATATATATATATATATATATATATTTTTAGATTTGGTTTCACTAAATTCACTTTTTAAAAAAATATATTTATTACAAGAAATCATATGTTTAAGTTACAAAGACAATATTATAGGTATGAAGTTAAATGAAGATAATGAACACTGAGAATTGTTTTCGGTTACATTTATAACGTAAAAATGCTGACGCTATGTCATCAGTTTTCATGTGAACAAAGCGTCTACGTGATTTCTAAGAATTCTAGGAAGTTGTAATATGATACTTGTGTGAAGTCAATTACGGTTCAAATACCTATGGTAACTTTAACGTATAAATTGTAAGTTAGTGCACTTCTCATATAACAACTCCCCTTATACATGAAAAGTTGATGCTTTACATCAACTTTTTAATAAAAATGAAACATCTGTAAATAACAAAATATCGCTAGGAATATCAAATGATAGTATTAACATTACAAAGGTAATTCGAAATTGAAATTAAAATTGTTAGTATAAAATATCTTAGTGTCAATAATAAGTCAAAAATTAAACTTATATAATATAACAACGATAAATGGTTAGTAAATAAAATAAAAAGGGTAATACATAAAATATGGGTAAACATACAAAAAAAATGCATTGTTATAAATAAAATGTTTATACAGTTGTCTCTGTTATCGGGTTTGGTTTTAATACTGGCCTTAGTTTAGGCAGCATTCTTAGAGACGATGAAGGCCTCGTCGGTTGGTCGGTATTTTCTTGGGCTTTTGGGAGCTCTTCAATTTTCTTTTTGATGATGTTGAAAATCATGATCGCTGAAATAATCATGACGACAGCTATTGTCGTATACGTAAACCAAGAGATGTTCTTGGTTAGGAAAGGCTGATTTATAAGACCATCTAGGTCTCTGGAGTACTGTTCTAACTTATGGTTCGCAACGTCCAGTTCCTCCACGTTGATGCTGCTTATGTCGAAGGGTTTCAGCTCGGGAATTTGTACCTTTTCTGGAACTGTATCGCAACAGTTGTAAGGTACTGTAACTGTGTGATAGACTTCGGAAAGGGCTGTTTCTTTTCCAGACTCAGCCTGGACCTTAGTAACACCTACAAAGGCACTACACTCCGATTGAAGTTTTAGAATGGAGTTGCGCACTAGAGTTAAAGTAGTTGAGTTCTTTTGATTGCAACTCACCACAACACGTAAAGGTTCGGAGGTCACGACAAGCCACATATTTTGTTCAAGTTTTTGGACACTGTAACCCTGACTAAAAATTACTGCACTCCTGCAATTGTCCGGCACATTTTGAATACTTTTCAGAAGTTGCACCTCGCACGGTGCGTTAGAGTCTATAGGATAGGCGTATAGGTCGGGACACAATTTTCTTCCGATAGCAAGCGGTTTACACGCGCTCAAGTCCTTGATTGAAATAAACATTAAAGAGTCTGCGTTTTTCGCGAGGTACTTTTGAGTAAAAGACAAAAGGTGATGTAATCCAGTTCTGTCATCGTAAATTGGGATAGGGTATAATCGGAAAAGGGTGTATGGTTGTTGTTCTACTAATGGAATTCTTAAGACAAAAATAAGATCAGAGTTTGTTTGGAAAGCTTCTAACTCGATAATTTCCAAGTATTGTCCAATGCTTGAGTATTTTATTGGTAGTGGAAGATTGTTTTTTATTAGGTTTTGCGATATTTCTTGCAATGCCGTAATGAGATGTTCGGGCGTTAAAATAGATGTGTGTATGATTTTAAGACGCGCGAAAGTAATTGAATTTAGCACATCATTTAGGCTATCTTCCAAGTAAAGGTAATTCTCCATTAGTTTCTCGCATAATTCGAGCAACATAAGTTTCGTTTCGATATAGCCGACTTTATCGTTAATTTTTCCGATTGTAGTTTCTAGTTTTTTCATATTGCTGTTAAAGAGTTTTTCGTCAATTTGCAGTTTTTGGACGGTCTCGTTGAAGTTTTTAATGACAGAGGTAGTTACACTGATTTGGTTTTTGAGTAAATTTTCTATTTGTAATTGACCTTGATTGAGCCTAGTGATACTATCAGTAAAATATTTACCGTCATCCGCGTCTAAGTTTCCGGTAATTGCTTTGAAAAGAGTACCTGCGCCATCAAGTATGCCGCGTTTTGGTCTTTTGGTGTCCATATTTATTTCGATAAGTTTGTCCTTAATTGTGGTGGATATTTGGTTTAGGAGATTTATATGAGTTTGTACATCTGAGCGGAAGTAATTCATTGCGAAAGATTTATAGTTAACAGTTTCGATAAGTGTTTGTAAAAGTCTATTATTTGTCGTGAAAACGTGTTCGAGGGCCGAAATATTTTTGTGGACCAAAAGTGTCCATTTATTGTTAGAAACTGTTATTTGGGCTTCGTTGTGGTAGTATATCCCTAATGTGTTATTTATAGGTTCGACTTGATATTGGGCTACTGCTGATCCGAACAGCAGGCACAACCTGAAACAGAAATTAACTTTCTGAGAACGGTTTCATCCTGTCGAAATTTACTTTAGTTTTTTGTTTGGTTTTTGGATTTAGTAATGTCGCGGAATTTTTGTGAATCTCCAGGACCATTGAATTTATTTTGGAGTTTGTCCTTGATTTGGGATTCCTTGATATAGACTTTATCGCCTATTTGATAATTCGGGAGATTTTCGGAAACATGTTTATCGAATCGGGCTTTCGCTTTGTGCTTCTGAACTTCTGTTCTTTCACGAGCGATTTTATAATAGTGTGTGATACGGTTGTTGAGATCTCGGATGTATTTAGTTATCAATGATTGTTGGTTGTATAGAGTTTCAGGAGTCCTACTCGAAGTATGTCCGTAAACAAGTTCGTAAGGAGTGAAACCGTGAGTTTTGTTTGCGGAGTTGTTGTATGCGATGATTGCATAAGGAAGGATGTTGAAGGGGTGTTCATCGGGATTTTCTAATTTGTGGATTCTAATCATGTCTAGTAAGGTCGAGTGGAATCGTTCTAATGAACCATTCGACTGGGGATGTCCCACACTAGAATAGGACAGTTTGATATCAAATAGCTTACACAAATCTCTCATCAGAGCGTTGTCGAATTCCCTGCCATAATCACAGTGTATCCGTAATGGGGTACCGAAGTGTTGGAAATATAGTAGTAACGTACTAACATCGGTTTTTGCGGATTTGTCAGTTATGGGGTAGGCCTGAGAGAATTTTGTTAGTTCGTCCCTGATAGTCAATGCGTAGTTTTTTGTTGGGACTTCTAGGATATCGATGTTGACACGTTCAAAGGGTGTCCGTGGGGTTTCAGTAATGACAAGTGGGCTGCCGAGATTTTTCCGGTAAACTTTTGCTCTCTGGCAAGTTTGACAGTTTTTGATAAAATTGTCAACGTCCTTAGTCAGTCCTTGCCAATTGTATTTTTCTTTTATTCTGCGGATAGTTTCATTGATACCTCGGTGTATATTATTTTTGCCGTTATGGAATTGGTCGAGAATGATAGGTATTTGGTCTTTCTCAACCGTTTGGACGATATTTTGGCAAACTTTCCATTTGATATCGATTTCGGAAAAAATAAACGAAAGCATTTCCAAAATGGGCAGTTCAATGTTATTCTCGACACAGAATACTTGGTTTTCAGTGAACACATCTCTACTATTATACAAAGATGCGAAAAGAATTTCGTTGACTACTTCTGGGTCAGAAGGGAGAGGGACGATGTAATAACGTCTTTTTCTGACACTTTTGCTAGCAAAGACATTTACTCTAGGGGTACGGAAATCAGCATTTTCCTCGAAAATGTCTTCGATGATGTCATGGTGAAAATCTTTCATGAGAGAGCCTTGGGGAAATACTAAGATGTTTTTGTTTTCTCGGTCTAAGAGTTGGCTATTAGAAAATTGAATTTTGTCGTAATCTATGAGCGAGACGGTTTGATATCGCTCGACAAAAGTTCTAAATTCTTCAGAGATTTGTTGGAGATTAATGGGACTTCTTGTCTGGGGTTCTTGTGAGTCATCGTCAGTTTCGTTTGTTGGGAGTACTGTAAATGGTGTTAGGTGATTGTCTGCTTGAAATGATACGTATTCATTAAAGTTGTTAACTTTAATGCGAGAGAGAGCGTCGGCATTTTTATTTACTTTGCCGGGTTTGTAAATTATTTGATAGTCGTACTCCTCGAGCTTAAGGCGCCATCTTGCAAGTCTACTTCCAGGATCCTTTATAGAAAACAGCCAAGTTAACGGGCGGTGATCGGTCAGAAGTAAAAACTTACGGCCAAAAATTATCGGACGAAAGTGTTTAACCGCCCACACTATTGCAAGGAGTTCTCGTTCTATGGTTGAATACTTAGTTTCAGCATTGCAGAGAGTTCTGGAAGCATAGGCTATGGGTAAATTTTTACCTACGGGGCCTTGAGAGAGCACTGCGCCGATAGCAAATGAACTGGCGTCGGTAGTAAGAATAAATGGCTCTTCAAAATTAGGGTATATAAGTATGGGGGTAGAAGTAAGGGCTCTTTTTAATTCGTCAAAAGATTTGACGCATTCTGAATCGAACTGGAAAGGTACGTCTTTTTGAAGTAATTTTGTCAAAGGTTTCGAAATCTTGGCGAAATTGGGGATGAATCGCCTGTAATAACCAGCTAACCCTAAGAAGGACTTGATATCTTTTGGGTTTTTTGGTTGTGGAAAATTTAAGATACAATCTACCTTTGAGGGGTTAGGCTTCACGCCTTCGGGAGTTATAAGGTGGCCAAGATACGCGACCTCTTTGCGAAGAAACTCGCATTTGTCGGGTTGGATCTTTAGATTAGCTTTTCGCAATCGTTTGAAAACTTCAGAAAGTCGGGCTATGTGCTCATGTATAGTCGGAGAATAAACGATTATGTCGTCCATATAGACTAAACATCTCTCGTTTTGAACACCTAAAAGAATATTATCCATTACCCTTTGGAAGGTGGATGGAGCGTTTTTAAGACCGAAGGGCATTCTAACGAATTCAAAATGACCATTATCAACTGTGAATGCTGTTTTTTGGATGTCTTTAGTATCGATTTCGATTTGGTGAAACCCGGAAGCTAAGTCGAGAGTGGTGAAGTATTGGCATTTGCCAAGTTGGTCAAGTAAATCCGAAATGTTCGGTAGGGGGTATTTGTCGTCAACAGTAAGTTCATTTAGTTTACGATAATCGACGACGACACGCCATTTTTGGGTACCAGATGCGTCTAGTTTTTTGGGAACTACCCAAACTGGGGATGACCATGGCGAATTAGACGGACGTATAATGCCTTGGTCAAGCATCTTCGATATCTGACTTTTTACCTCTTGTTTGTGTATTTGTGGGTACCGATATGACTTTGTGAAAGAGGGTTTCGCGTTATTAGTGTCTATTGAATGTTTAATTTCGTTTGTGAAGGTCAGTTGGTCACCTTCTAAATAGAATATGTCGGAATATTCGAGGCAAAGTTGAGAAATAAGTTCGGCTTCCTCATCGTTCAGATGTTCTAAACGAAGTTGTTCCATAATTGTAGTTTGTCTATCAGGTTGGGTTAAGTTTTGTGAGTAATTTTCGGAAAGAATGTTTACGGAAAAATTGGTTATCGGTTCGAGTTCCAAATTGTCGAAATTAACAGTTTTGGGGATAGCATTTGCATTTAAAACTGAAGTAAGAAATTCGCCTTTTTCATTAATTTTAACAAGGGCACGGGGAAGATAAACTTTTTCTATTTCGGCGGATGATAGGAAAGCCTCCGTATTAGTGAGGTTACATTTTAATTTACATATTTGTTCTGTTCGGGGTTCTATAGAGATTGTATTAACAGGGATGCAGTTATTGAAAGTTGAAGGGTTCTGAATATGCATGACAGTATCATCCGTAACTTTGTAGAGAGGTAAAGTTTTAAAATTAGTCACAAGTTGTTTGCTGTTAAAGTCTATAACGCAGTTATAATGTTCAAGGAAATCTGAACCCAGTAATCCGTGGAATTCAATGTCGACGTTGCAAATATATACCTTGTGTGGGTCGGCGACGTTGAAAGGTACAAGGGTGGATTCGTTTATTAAGATTTTTTGATCAGTGATTCCTTGGATGACTACGTTTTCGGGAAATCGCTGTTTAAATCGTTGGCAAGTTTCGGGCTTAAATATTGACAGTCCTGCTCCGGTGTCAATAAGGAGTTTGTATGTATTGGAAGAGTCGGTGATGTAGTAAAGGTTTTTCGAATTGACCGAAAGAAGTGGCCTTACAGAAAATTCTGTTCGGGAAAGTTTAGGTTTGGATTGAAATCGTCCAAGTTCATCGTTTGAATTTGTGTTTGAAGATCGGAGATCTCGTGATCGGGAGGTTTTGTTTCTACCGGGGTAGTCTGAAAATTTTGTCGGGAAGAAAACTGTTCGCTATCGTAATATTCATCGTATTGTTGGTTATAATTATCATTACAAACATTTTCGCTGGAATGATATTCGAATTTGTCGTGTTTTTGTGTATCAGGGTAATAATAGTCTGGTACGGTTTTGTATTCAGTTGGCGTTTGAAAGTTCTGTTGCTCATTATAAGAAAAATCATAGTTATGTTCATGCGGATCGAATTGTTCGTTTTTTAAGTGATGAGTTTTCTGTTGTTGTTTGAAAAAACTCGGATTTGGTCTGAAATTACTAGAAGTTGGGGTTGGTCTACTTGTTGAGGGTTGTTGTTGTTGGTGAGAAAACTGAGGCCTATTATTAAAATTCGTAGGTTGATTAGCGGGCTGATTCGGATAATATGGGCGATGGCCCGAGTAATTTGAGTGAGAATTTTGGTTAGTCTGGGATTGTCTCATTCTGATGAGGCATTCGCTGCTGAAATGTCCTATTCTTTTGCAAAACGAACATTGTTTTGGGGGTGGACCATTATTCGGTTTACGAGTCTGTTGGGGTGCATTTCGGTTGACTGAGAATTTTTGAGTTTCCAGATTGGATAGCTGTAATTCTCTTTTAATACGGGAAATGGCGGTCAGGATATCTCTGGGATCACTGGCTCGCACAATTTGGCCAATTTTCGGCTCTAGACCCGTAAGTAGGCTAGTTAGAGCCATTGACTCAATTAAGTCAATCTGGGCCTGTTTCTCCTTTACAGTTAAATTTTGTTTATTGACAGCTGATAACATTTTTGCTTGATGTGTTTGAAGCCTAGCTGAAAATGTCAATGGAGATTCGTTGGGTAATTGCCTCATTCTTTGTAGGTCTTGAATAAGGGCGGAGAGATCCCTTGGATCTCCAAAATGGTTTTCTAATAGACTTTGAATATCTGCTAAATGGCTGGGGTCACGTGAATTAACTAGTTCAGCCGCTCGTCCACGGAGCTTATTCTTAATGTGGAGAATTAACAGAACTTGTTGATTATCAGATGCCATATTATATGCGGTATTGCAAGAACAGATAAATGTGTTTAAAAATATTGGATTCCCATCGTATTCGGGAATAATGGCGAAAATTTCTGAGAGCTTGTAGGGTTCTACATTTTGTGCTACAGCTCTAGTTTCTGGCATTTTGTAATTTTACTCAAGATTGTGCAATATTAGGAAAATACAAAGCTTGGGAAAAGCGAAGTAAATAATTGCGATTGTAATTAAAATGAAGAAAAATATGAGAAATAAATTTTTGTTACTGGTTCTAAAATAAGTATAAATTAAATAAAGGTATAAACGTAAATAAATATTTAGAATATCTTAAACAATCAAAATAAAATTTCAAAATTCGTTTTTGGGTAAATATTTAGGATGGTTCATTTAAAATAGGAAAAATGATAGAACTGTTTGTTCAACAATTATTAAATATTGTAACTTTTTTAAACGCTTACGTGATTATTCCTATCATAGGACTTGTTCTATCCGTCACTGAACACTGGTTAGCCGCTGCTTGTTCCCTTGTTGAGCTCGGTAGTTGGTGTCCAAGTAGGTTCTTTGTATCCGCGAAGGTTAGGAAACCACCGTAATTAGTTTAACATTTTAACACATTTAACCTTTTATTAGACATTAATTCGCAGAATTCTAATCTTCTGTCATAATCATCCTCAGCAAGCTGTTGTCAAAGCTGTATTTTGCAAGGAAGGAATTTATTTAGGCGTATAACGTTTTGTACAGAGAGCCGACGGGAATATTTGTGGCAAAATGACCTAAAATCTCAACCTGTGCAGGTTCAGTTAAAACTCTACGATTCTTGACAATTTTATTGCACACACTTTCAGTTTCTTGAACTAAATCCAAAACATACTGATGCCCGATATTTTATTAGTATGCCTTTGATGGAAAAGATGAGCAGTTAGCTTGCACAGCGTTGTTCTTCTTTATAATAAATATTATTTCAATTCTTTCTTCTAAAGAATAAACCATTGTCGAAATTTGATGGTCAGTATATAACAAAACCACTACTAATGATAAATTGTTTACATTTACAGTCACCAATTTATACTCATGCGATTTTTCAATTACAATTCAAAATTTTTATTTTTTTACGGTTTATAGGTCATTTCTCTGTAAAAAATAATGTGATTGTAAAAAATGAAGTGTCAAAAGATTGGCAAAAAGAGGTATCACTTTTAGAAGTGATATTCACCCCCGCCTAAAGAAACTGCTGGGTGACCGATATGTGTAAAAAGTGTCCTCCGTAAATATAAATTAATATGTTTTCTGTCTTTTTCTTTTAAATATATTTTAAAAATTATTCTGGGTGGCCAGTTTTGAAATGAAAGCCCTGTATTTATTCACAATTGACAATATAGTTTCATCAGGTTACTGGCTTATTCTGGTTACTGTAAAAATGGATGCGAAATTAGTAAACTATAGCTCTTGTTAAACAATGTTATGAGGATTTTTGATATATTTTTATCTGAACTGTTATTGTCAAAATATTTGCACTGATACCGTTTACAGACTGTATTGTCAACAACGTACTTGTAAAGGCCTCATTCTAATCGATCTAGTTTTAAAAAAATAAACGTGTTATGACTTTGAATAAGCAACTTTATGAACTTAGAAAGTAGAAGCGATCTGGAACTCACAGCTGTGATAGATAACATGCTATAATATTGATGTTTTATTAATTTTTATGGTTCTGATTAGTTGTCATTAGATATGTGAAGCACGTGCATATGGATTGATCCTATATGAATGATTTTAACAAATAAGGTCTTTCAGTTTTAAAATTCTCTCTTCTGCCAATATGAAATTTGTAGTTCACTTCCCTCGACAGCATGAAGAGAAACGATTCGCTTTGTTGTCAGTGAAAAGAGAAACTTTTTAAGAATTAATGTGCCGCCTGATAAAAAGAGCTCGACAGCCTTTGCGAAATCCAGCTCTGGGATTTTCTGTTTATTAATCCAGTTTAGTTTGTTAGCAGTTACTCTGTTAAAAAGATATTCAGAGTTTTATAGTATTGTGCGTATTTTTTTAAAGGTTTGCAGTCCTGTTTCATGTTATAAAAATTTCTATTTTTATGTTCAATAAAGTTTCATTTTCAGTTGGAATATTAATCCAAAAACGTCAGAATTGATTGTTCTGTATCGGAAAACAATAGTGATCACGAAACATTTTTATGATGTAGTAAAACATAATCTAAGATTAGCGATTATTGGGAGGGGTCTTTTCTGTATCTCTGAATTAGATGGTTCTTAATTTGATTGCCCTTTTCTATAATGTAGGCTTCAGTACACATTTCCAAAGGATAGTAACTCATTTAAAAATAATATAGAATTAGATGTTTGAGATTATTCAGTAGTATAGTGAAGAAAATAATCTTAGCGGAGACACTTCTTTCCGACCGAAATCACACTTGCTTCATCATATACAATTTAGTTCTCAATGTAAGGAACAGGGACCAGTTTACATATTCAGAGTATCTTGGTTTATGGAGAATCAATAAATTGTAGTAAAAAAACAAATATAACATCAAATTAATATATAATACCAGCACAAAATTTGCTTTTCGTTCTAATAAACATTAAAGTTTTCTGTTTGTGATATATTAAATTAGAGACTTGACAGAAGTCAGAAATCAGAACAGCAAAAAACGGAAAGTTTATGGATGACAAGGATCATAAACTAGAACTCTGCAAAAACGCTTAACGTTACCAAGTTTATAGATGGTAGAGGAAAGGTTGATAAACTTATATGGGGATTAAAATTAAAAGTGTCCTGATATTATTTATTGTTTGGATTCTCCAGAAAATTCATGTCCTGCACCTATCTTTTCAACTTTTTCAACAATATTAAGTATTTTCAAATTTATTACACAAATTAACATTAAAAAAAGAAAATTATTTTATTTCACAAATTGACAAATACGCTACAATACACTCAATACTTAATTCCCATTTAGCTCTTGATATTGAGATAGTAAACAAAAACCATTGCTGCGTTTCCTTTTACTGATATGAAAACAAAAACAGTTTTGTTTATTTTCGTCAAAACTCATAGCCTTAGCTTCTTGTTGTCTGTGGTGCTATTGTGCTATGAACTGCGAATTTTGTTAACTGCTCTTAATAATATCACAAAAATGGTTCGTTTAACAGAACTGCACAAAATAACCATTCTACAAATGATTGGTTATGGACATAACACACGGATGCAAATGGAAAAGTTTCTCGCTTATTTCACGAAAATTTTTCAAATTTGGGGCCGGTATTCCCAGAAACAATTATTAAAATAGAAAAGCAGTTTCGCGAGCTTGGTCATGTAAGACAGATAAAAAAAGTAGCTGCCAATGCTCTAACTACGAAATTGGATATTATGCTTGAGTTTCAAGAGAACCCACATAATTCTGGTCGAAAAGCAGCCCCACTGTTCAACTTTAGCCACACATCAATTTTTCGAGTATTAAAGGGAAGTAAAATACATATCTATAAAATGATGGCGACTCAGGAGCTAATGGAAGACTATTTCGATAGGAGAACGTATTTCTATGAAAAAATGAAGGTTAGATAACAATGTGATCCAATTAGAAGATACTTTGTTTTCTGCTGAGAGCACATTTACTCTTCCCGGTCATGTTAATCGTCAAAATTGCCGCCATTGGTCAAATGAGAATTCTCACTGGATGACAGAGAAACATACGCAATATCCTGAAAAAGTTAATATTTGGGCAGGAATGGTTGGAAATCATATCGTAGGTCCCTTTTTGATTGATATGTATAACTAAATTGTTGCGGCTGATACTTGATGTAAATCCATAATGAGAAACACAAAAACGAAAATTATATTTCAAGATTGACACTTTATTTTATAAACAACACGTGTTTCGGCATACAATGCCTTTATCAGTTTCACAAAATATTAAAACTATTATTCTAACTACACCCGGTCATGTTAATCGTCAAAATTTCCGCCATTGGTCAAATGAGAATTCTCACTGGATGACAGAGAAACATACGCAATATCCTGAAAAAGTTAATGTTTGGGCAGGAATGGTTGGAAATCATATCGTAGGTCCCTTTTTGATTGATATGTATAACTAAATTGTTGCGGCTGATTCTTGATGTAAATCCATAATGAGAAACACAAAAACGAAAATTATATTTCGAGATTGACACTTTATTTTATAAACAACACGTGTTTCGGCATACAATGCCTTTATCAGTTTCACAAAATATTAAAACTATTATTCTAACTACACCATTATATATACATATTACTTAACTAAACTAATTATACAGAGCCATAAAAAAGATTTAAAAGTGGGGATGGATTAAGATCTAATTGATTATTTAATAGTCTACCTGAATATTTATACCTGTTAATTTCTAGGGATTCTAATAGATTAATTTTACTGTGGTTATTTTCTTTTTTTTTAATATTAAGATATCTTCTTAGATTATCTGTAAGTATTTTTCATTATTTTATCTTATTTGTCTTGTAATTGGATTTATATCTGTTGGGCAATAAAGTAAACTAAACTGTTATGATTATGACAGATCTAATTTGATGTACTACTCGTTTCAAATACTTATTTTTGAGGAGAGATTGCATCTTTTTTTTTTCTATGAGAAATACGAAACCGGAAAAGGAAATAAACTAAAACGGGGAAGAACAGATATACTTTACCACCGCCGCAGCAGCTTTTAAGGAAGTATTTTTACTTTATAAATCTCTAAACGCCAAATTCCTTATTGCTCTTTGTGTGTATAAAACCTTGTGTTTTTATATTTTTAATAAGGATAATGGAGGATAACTCATAACAGTCATAACCGTTTATCACCGATACAGGGCTTAGCTGGGTACAAATTACTGGCGATAACATCTGTTAACAGGTAAAAGAATCTAACGACAGTAATTTTAAGTGGTTCGTTTTGAAAAGGTATCGCGTGATGTTCTGCTATGAGTCTTTATTGATTACTCTTCAGCTTGAGTTAAATGGTAAACGACTACTACGAAATGCCATTTTACCACACCTATAGTTGTCGTGCAAGAGAATTTAGGTTGTCTTTGTTAATCAAAGAGGAGTTATATTAGAGAATTAACTGTTCGGTACATATTAAACCAGCCGTACGTTTATGTTCCTTGACGTGAGTAAAAAATTTAAGTCTATAAAACACCAGTCACTAATTACATTATTTATCCGATGCATGAAGGATTTGTTTGTTTGTATACAAATCTGAATATGTAGACATTTATCACATTCGATACTCGTAAATGTTATTTTTTTCCAAATAATGTCTGAATTTTGAAGGCAATTTGTTCAATGAATTAATATCCCATGCCTGTATATTGTGCTTGCCATTGTTGGGTAGATTACTTCGACATTGCTTTTGTGATCCCCTATAGCATTGTTCTATGTGGTCTACCCCATTTTCTTTTTTGTTAGGAGTCGATCTTCGCCCATTCATCTCACTTGTTCATGCCATATCAGGTGTCGAATTTCTGTGTCTTCTTCTTAAGTTCTTTCTGCCTTCATGCGTTTTTATTTCTTCGTTTCTTATATGTTCAAGCCTAGATTTTCTTTTCATTCTTTTCCAAGTAGGAATCTCTTTCAGCCGCACATAAGTTGTTTTTTTTTTGTTACCGCGACATTTGCCAAACTTCAGAGTCATACATTATTGGCAGCCGTAATATAACAAAGTGTAAACGAAAAGTTCCTATGAACAGACGCTTCGTTACTGATGTACAAAGTGCTGAAATCTATTTTTTTCTTCTGACTACTAAAGTTTTCTAGACATTTAGTTCAATTTTGTAGCATTGATGCCTCTATGAAATCTTTATAAGAAGATCACAGAAACGGTCATGAAAATCTACAGTGTGGTACTTTTTCTGGGTCACGTGTTCTTTCTGCCCCTACAATTTTTTCAGTACGCCCCAGGCAAATGAGAAAAATTTCAAATGAATCTATTTTGAATTTGCAATCTTTTTTATTTATTGCGTATTTTGTCTATCTGCCACTGTTTCTATTTGGGACAACAGGATATCAATTGTTGATCTACTTGCTCTAAAGCCGTTTTGTTCCTCAGATATGGGTAATATTCCTTGCCACCCTGTTTTATTATCATTCTATTCAACCTACTAATTGTACTGGTTGCCATCCCTTTTTCCATATATTTGGTAATGGTTCTCCATTTAGGTGTCTATTGAAGATGTCTGTAAGGATATTAAATAATTTTTCTGTTCCTTTTTTTATAATCTTTCCAGAGATCGTATGTCGGCCAGGGTTTTCTTTCTTTAGATGTTATTAGTTCAATTTCACGTTAATATTTAGCAACCTGTTGACTGCAGCTTTGCCAGCTAGATATGTTCTTCTTTTACGTTTTTTTTTTGTATGAGAAGCGACATCCCTCTTTTTGCGTGTTCCTCCATTTTGACTCCACTATATATGTGTACGTATTGTCCAACATTCTGTGTGCCTTGTCCTTTCTCCCTTGTTTGGGCTATAGTAAAAAAAAATGTTTATGTTTCTCCATTTCATGTACCATATTCCCTATCTTTGATCTGATTTAGTGTATGTTCCACGTACCGCACATCACAGTCGATCCTTAGTTATATGCTTAGTTATAAGATTTTCAGCACTTTTTGGTATTTTCCGAGAGTGGGTTATTGGCCCATTGCCCAAATCCTTGACTAGGAGGATCAGGATTTCTGCTTTGTCGAGATTTCCTTCCTTAGCCTGTTTTGGTACTCAAGTAGTATTTTATTTCCTACCAATTCGCTGACTTAACTGATGACATTAAATTAGTTACGACCTCCCTCTAACTTTGAGTTAACCTACGAATTTGTTTCCTTCGATTTCTTTCCTAGGAATTACAGGATTTCGCAGACCTATGGTTTGGTGTGATTTATATACGATTCCGTCAGTTTTCCCATTGGGGTAGGGAGGCCTTAGGTTTTTACTAATATTTATTCTCCTTTTGTTTCAGTTGGGTATCATTAGTTGAGCTTGTTTGATTGCATGGTGTGTTTATCCATTGTTCTGATTATCAGTAATCTTTTTTAATTCTTGTGCTTTGTGATTGTTGTTTCTGAGCCTTAATAATCTGGAAATTATTGTACTGAGAACTCTCTGTATTTGTGTGGGGCGATGATCACAGTCTGCCTTCAGATGTCTATTAGTGTGTATTGGTTTCCTATAAATGGTGTGTTCTAGCAGTTTAGAATTCGGAGAATACGAACAGTTGTCCTTGTTTTACGTCGATCTAACAAGAACTCAAATTCGACTGCTGAACTGAATCCTAGCGTGGATAGAATTCAGATAGAAGTGATTTAAAAACTTGAGTAGCTCTTCTTTGTCAAAAGACCATACGACTAGTACGTCATCTACGGATCTGACGCTTATCCTTGGCTTAAGCTTTGCAACTCTAATACTTTTTTCTCGGAATATGTCATGAAGACCGCCAGAGTGTACATATAAGCAGCATGATATTGCTTTCATATACTTATTACATGCTCAAAATGACCGTAGATGTCGTTGATATCTAAAGGCTCATTTCGTTGGTACTCGACATTCATTGAAGCGTCGTAAGTTGAATTATGCAGCTATGAAAATGTAACATGTAAACAGAAATTGCTCATTTAATATAATGAAATTGGAATCACCCATATTGTTTTGAGCTTTCAACAAACATCCCAAAAATAAAACCGATCTTGAAAGAACCTAATATCGTTAAAAACTGATATACTTCCGTTTTTGTTAACTGAACGTCTCAATCGTATTAACCTCAAGCCCCCCATAAATAATTCATTGGAACGTAATACGACTACTTCAGGTACAGATAATCTGCCATCTGGCACACCGAATTCCGAGTCCGATCTTTGAAATAAAATTCGTCCTTAGTATCGGTTAGCCACAAATCTCCCGGACTATTCTGGTTTTGTTACATACTATTTTTCTCTCGGTTCGGGCTCGGAAACAAGAACTATTGGAGGGCTGCCAGAAGAGTTTAGTCACAGCAGGTATGTTCATGCATATGTAAGTACACAAAAATTCTTTATACGTGAATGATGCCTGAGGTTGCTCTTCTCTATCTCCGGGAAAATCATTCGGAATTTTCACGAGAATGCTCATTACTTTTGAATTTCACAATGACAAAAATTCTAACCGAATCTGATGAGCAGTAGGGATGATGAATTTTACATTAATTTCGACAAAAAGTTCCTGGAGATATCGCATTTGTTTGCATTTATGTGAAATTCTGGGAATTTGAGTTGTTTCAACTATATTCTGATAAGGTGGATATAGAGGTAGTCTTACCTATCTTTTTGAGAAAATCAGCAAAAACGTTTTAACCGACTTTCTTATATAATAACCTTTGGTAGTTGCGAAAGTATTAAAATAGGGAAACTTCTAGATCAACGTTGAGAACCTTCTTATACATACAGTGTATCTTCATAAGTTGGAATCAAACGGAAACTTTTCTATGAATAAGATTTAGAGAAAAAGTTATTTTTTCAAGTCTGCGTCGCCGTACTTGACGATTGGTTGTCGGAGATGCGTAGCGGCACTAGCAGTCTCTACATTGGGGAGACTAAGCGACCACTGGACACCAGGGTTAAGGAACACCTCATATCTACTCAAAGGGGAGAGCTAAGAAAAGTCTGGATTAGCTAATCACGCATGGACAGAACACCATAACATCAACTGTGACCAGGCAAGGTTAATTCACAAAAGCACTGGTATAAAATAAAATTCATCGGGATGGCATACATAATCTCGAATAAGAATATAATTAGCGAGCCCAGCGTCCAAATTCAAAACGTTTGAAGACCTCTTCTTGAGTCAATATGCAAGATCAGCGACGCATGACCGGTTAAATGTATAAATATGACGGATAATCTGAATTTCCAATCATTCACCTGATGATAACAGCAAATCAGAAGCTAATGAAACCTTGTAAGATCAATCATTTCAAGACTATGGGAGTCCAAGAAAACTTCGAGGGACGAGTTACATTGTCTACCAATTTCAGAGTACGCATACTGTAATCATTGCATGTCTCTTTCTCAACTGTACACAGGGTTTGTCACCAAATATGAATTTTGCTTAAAAGTGAAGTAACTTTATTTTTGATAATATCTAGAATTCTTATCAAACAGAAGTACCTTATTAGAATTGAAAACTTCATCTAATTATGTCATTGCACTAAAAATTATATAATAAATATTTATGTCAGCTGTGTTCTACCAAGATGAAACTAAAAATAATTTGGAAAGTTTTGCTGTTCAACTTGGCATGGCCTTCAGAAAAAGTTTTTAATTGTTGCAGAAAAAAAAAATTTTTGCTTTTTAGTTAGGTTCATTTTTTGAAGTCGGTTTTTGTTAATCTAAAAATGCATTTATATGCTGCTCAATTGGTCCGACACTAAAAGGCACACATTAAAAATTGAGTCCAATGGATTATTGCCTGCTTTCGAAAAGGCATGGAACGTTTATAGTTTGTTATTTAATTCCATCTGTTACACATAGAGCAGTTCCTCTGGATAAACTACGCTTTCTATGTTTGCTTTGTCTGACCAAAGCGATGAGTTTGTGAAAATTCTTTCGTAATTTTCAACATTCCGCGAATGGAAAATTTTCCATGTTATTCTTATACATAGAGGGGCAATTGTAACTGAAATCATAAGAAAAAATCTGCTTACAATATATTCCAGTAGTACTTGATTTGAATGGTGGTGGATATAGTGTTGGCAAACCACCAAGGAAAATCCTAAATGGTGATGAGAACTCTTTCCCTGCAAGTGTATATGAAACACATTTCACTGGAACATACCAAACAGTAACTACTAGAATGACGACAACCCAGGTGAGCCACATGAAAGTGGTTATTTAATCTGAAAGGTACCGTATGGTGCAAACTCTCATTATTTGGCACTATTCCTCCACATCTCCTCCTAGATGACAGAAAAAAACACAGCAGGTAGCTCCTGTTATTTTTATGCTAGAGTGATCACGCCCTGCTTCATATATAAACATGGCGAAGGACTTCTTCCTTCTACATACCCAAATTGTTCCCCATGTAATGCTTCTTTTGGAGATTTCTGATGAGCAAAGCGCTTCGATAAGTAGGAAAAATTTTGCATCACGATTAGAAGTATGGATCTCCCGCTCTAGCAAAGGCCCTTTCTTTTACCAAAATTCATTATCTCATCAAAATTGATGGTTTAAAAAATTTAAATTCCTTTATAGGAGAAATAATTTCTCAAATTTTTACTACATTATTTGTAACATTTGTCTGGGATAAGGTAGTTATGGAAGATATTTTAGGGAGATTATTATAAAAATGATGGGCACAAAAAGTTTCTTCCTTAAAAATTGACGAAAATTTCTCTCATTTAAGTTTATCAGTTTTTTCTATCTTTTTATCTTCTACTAATGTGTTTGTTTGTTTTTATTTTCAATAAAACTTTTTTATACACTACACGACAGTAAAATAATAATAACAATGAAACATGTTATTATTAAAAATTTCAAATTTTTATTTTATTGATGCCATTGAAGTTAGATTAACACTTGGAAACGTTTGAATTTTTAAATATGCAGGTCATGTTTTCAAGTATGGTGTTATTTTCCATAAAAAATAAAAATGAAATTACCAAACATATAAATGAATAAAAAAAGCCTTAAAGTTTTTGTTCCTTATTAAAGATATCCCCACTAGTGTCTTATTATCACTCACGTAGTCTTTGAACAGTGATAATTTCCAGGAAATGACATCCAAGAGACTGAGGATAATTATATAGCTACGTTTAAAAGCCTTTTCTAGTATGGTGTCTCAGTATAGATTCTAATAATTTTCATAAGAAAATTCAGTGACCTTCTCTGAAGCCGTATTACGATATCGAAGGAACTGTCTTTGATTTATGACACAATTAATGATTTTCGTTAGAGCTGTTTCAAATAGACATGGAAAACGGCATTTGTCTTCATTGTTTTGAGTTAATGAATGGGAATTAATAAATCATTTTTTGAGCGAGTTCCTTGAATATGATGGCTCGAGAAAAGAATCTGGTTGCTAGAGAAAATATGTAGACAACCTGAATTTCAAAATTAATAGTGAACAACACATTTCAACAGTTTCTTAGAATTTAAAGCGTTCTAAATGTTTTTGGATTAGTGAAAAACACCATTCTATTATCGGGTATCTATATGTGTTTGATGAAAATCTATGAAAGTACAATAACAATACAACACGAAATCATTGGCCCTAGTGGTGCTACATAACTATCACCCGAAATTGCTTAACAACATAAAAAGTAAAACTAACGATAATTTTATAATTAAATTTGGTATTTAACCACATACATTTAAATTTGGCTACCAAGAAAATAACCTATGGTAAACTTGATAAATACATTTAAAAAAAAATTAACTAAAAAGCATGAAATGATTTTTTGCTACAACAATTAAATATTTTTTATGAAATCGGTGCCAAGCTAAAATGGAACACTTTTGGGAAGTATATTTATAAGTATTACTTCGCAACTTCGCTGTTCAAATTGGTATTGTATTTTACTTTCATTTATTAGCTTGACCAACCTCATTTACTGTTAAACAGAATAAATTGTTTTCTAGATATGTATATGTCTTAAGAAAATTTTGAATATGTTTCTAACTTAGGTGGATCCACTATATTGCAAACGATCTGAGTATCATCATTCTGTTAATAACACTGACATTCATTTAACATCGGAATCTTATAATAAATCGTTATACAATTTTAATTTTTATAGCATAATAGGACGTAATTTTCACACCTAATTAACTTTGTCTGATAACAATTTGAGTTATTATTAAAAATAAAGGTACTTCAACAAAAATTATATTTTTTATCAAACCTAGTACACAAATAGGAAAAGTGACATGAAAATATCTTATAAAATTTTTAGTGATTTAGATGCATTTCATAATTGTTATTACCCCTGTTTGGTAAGACTTTTATATATTATGAAAAATAAAGGTATTTTACTTTTAAGCAAAATTCATATTTGCTGACAATACAGTTAACAAAATGGCATGTAATGATTACAGTATATATTTCCAACCATTCAAATATGTTTATGAAGAATAACTTTCTCTAAATAATATTCATCAGAACGTTTTCCTTTTGGATTCAACTTATGAAGACACCCTGTATATAGAAACCAACTGAGAAGCTCCAACTTGATGTTAATTAAAAAACATTTGTTCAGATTTATCTCCAATCACATTTGAATTTATTACAATTTTTAATAATACAGCACAATCTGATGCAGTTTTCAATTCTATTAAACTTAGTTTGATTACAATTTGAGATACTATAAAAAAATAAAGACACCTCACCTTTAAACAAAAGCATATAGTTGGAAAATTTACAGAAATACTTATTATACAATTTTTACTGCAATGGCATAAGTAGATGCAGTTTTTAATTCTAATTACTTCTATTTGATAACAATTTTAGATCTTAACAAAAATGAAGATACTTTAATTTCTGATCAAAATTCCTATTTAATGAAAAATCTCGTCTACAGTTAAAAAAGTGACATGGAATGATTACTTTTTACGTTTTCGACCATGAGAATCTGTTTATGAAGAATAACTTTTTCTATTAAAACTATTAATAAAAAGAAATTGTTTGATTTATGAATATACTACACTGTATATACATATTAACTGACATTTAATTAATTAGTTTAATTTATCTAAAATTTACCCCAAGTTAAATTCTAATACCAGCGACCAAATTTTACCGTATAAGAAAGTCAACAGGCTATGTTACTGAAATTGTACAAGCTATGTTACTGAAAAAAATATGGGACAACTTCGGGATATACCGGAACTAATCCAATTTCTTTTCAATCTTTCCCATATTTCGAATAATTTTTTTTTCATATCTTTATTAATATCAGCGACTCCACCAAAGCATAGTTTATAAGATTTTTTTCCCATTTTCTAAGAAACGGTACTAGCTATGTTAACGAAATCCAGTATAAACGGTCGAAATTCCTTGAGCCGTTTGCGAGTACTCGCTGAACAAACATAAAAAACATAGACACAGACGAACTCAGAACCTCCTTCTTTTTGAAGTCGGTTAAAAATGATAATTATTCTATTAGTTACACTTGCACCGGCACCAGAATTTATTTAACACACTTCTAAGCTACAATAACTTAGTATTGAACATATTTTCTGTTGTCATACTCAGCTAGAACTTGTGGACTAATAAGTTTAATCCTATCGGGCATAGTTACCGTAGAATCATAAAATTTCAAGAATCAAGGCCTCACAGCACTACTAAAGGAAATGATTGGAAGTAGCTAGTTTGGAGTTGTATCACATAAAAGTCATTCATAGATCAATGTCTGGAAGTAATTTGTTTAACTTGAAAATCACTTCTGATTAAATGTGCCATCAATAAGAATCATTGAGTTCGCGAAATATGTGCCAAAACAAACAGTTCAATTATTTAAACAAAATAACTAGTTTTTTTGTATTATCACCTAGTCTTTACTGCCGACAAGCATATATGTGACATTACCCAGACCCCATGATACTGGCATACCTTTTTGGGTCTGAATTTTAAACTAAAATTTAAAACAGAGCTTATTCACACCAACAACTTTAATATTCTGCACAATAATTTTTTTTTGGAAACGTGGATACCTCCAAACTTAATGAAACAGCTTTTCAAAGTTATTATCATGTCCATTACATAACTTCCCCCTGTGATAATAGATGCACATCGATTGGTTAACGCATGAATGACATTTTTCGATTGCCATTCTCCAATTCCCCGAACTTTTAACACTCTATATGTAAATATAATACGTACCATCGAATGAAAAATGTTTTCGATTTATTTCAAATACTCATTTTCATTATACGGAAACTTTCTGCTCAATGTAATTCTGCTAACGGTTTTCCGAGAAACATTTAGTTAGAAAGTCTGAAGTAGGTAAGTTTATTTTCTCCTTTCATTACTAAAACTTCTGTGCTTTTATGCTAAAAGTTCGGTGTTATTGCTGCGATAGGAGTCTCATCTCTATCCATAGTGACCTACAAGTCAGTTGTAGCCAACATATTGATATTATCCTTCACTGATTTGACACTCAAAACGCTCGTAAAATTATTACACTCACTGGCATAGAAAATGCAACATTAATTGATGTTTTAAGTGTTGATGTATATTTCAAAATGATTTTTGAGGTCTTTGATTATTCTCTGTTTTATTCTTTTCTTACCTGGTTTATATAAATATTCCAAGAAAATGTGATATCTAAATGATTAGCAAGTAATTTTGCACTACCTCCAGCTTTATTAGTAGTAGTTGACTGAATGTCAAGTAAGATTAACTAAATTGCTCATCTGCAAATATCACCCAATTACATGGTTGAATAGAATTAGGCAAACAATTAATGTAAGTAATGAAGGACTTAACCTTGAGGAATACTAGGTTCTGCTGGTTTAAATTCATACTCAGAATCATTATATGTGATGACTTGAGAGCGATTTGTCTAGTAAGATTAAAACATGAAAAAAAATCTTCCAACTATATAGTAATTAAGTGTTGTTAACAAAATATCAGGAGAAACCTAATCAAAGGCCTTTTTTTTATTTTCACACTCGGGTTCAGTTCTTGAATTTATTTACAAACACAGTCCAACTCACTCTAATATATTTCCACTACTTTAACACAATTTATATTCACAGGACTATTTACAATTTATTTCTACTTAGCTACGACTGTAGAATACAGAATGAATCCATCGCCAGCTGTCCGTATTTATATATTTCTCTCGGAATAAATTCTGGCAAGTCAACGAACCATCGGGAAACTTCTTTCATGTGTTCTGGAAGCTTCAAGGGAATTCCTAGCAACGGCAGCGCTCGGCCTGTTGAGAGACAAAACATTTCGGATTCCCAGAAGTATCGGAAGAATTGGATTATGGCCGATTGCACCAGCTATTGGATAACCATACCTTAGTAGTGTTTCTGGTATTTTGCTGAGAATAAACGGTGGTTGTCTACTAGAGCAGTATCACCTTTCTTATAAAGAGTGTTTCGAAAATAGGATTCCAAACTGATGCTGTATATACAACCCATTAAAATAAACCAAAAAGTCCTCATTAACATGTGTCCTAAAAGCGCTCACACAAAACTGTTTTTTTTTAATTATTCACAAAACGGTCTAAAATAAATAGAAAAAAATGTATGGGTCTTATGTAATTTTTTACGTTAAATAACCTGTGCTACTCCGTTTTTCAACATGCAAATCATAAGCGTTCTATTTAGGTTGGTGGATGGGTTTTCGGCCGGTAAAATCTTAATTTTAAGTAAGAAAATTATCTTTGTCAAAATCGAGCCACACGGCCGTGCATAAAGTGCATACCTGTCATTTTCGGGTGTAAAAATGACTGTATTTAATGAGTTGCAATAATGTTGTATACTTTAATTTTTACAATCACCACTTTTACTAATTAAACACTTCAAAGCTCAATGAAGAGTTTATCAATAATTTAAATTGTTAAGCGTTATGGCAACGTCCGTCTTTTATTTGCCATAGTAAACAGATTTTTTAAATTTAGGCCTAATAACTTAAAGAGCAGAGTAATTTTCAAACTCAATTTACTCGAAAACCATTGGAAATATCGATTTGGACAAACATAATATTTTTTACGTAAAATTTAAGATTTTGTGAAATAAAAAAAAAATACGGCCCGAAAACTCCCTTCATCCATCAAAATAGCACGCTTATGATTTACATGTCGAAAATCTGAGTAGCACATTTTATTTAACACAAAATAGTATGTAAGACCCATACGTTTTCTTCTATTTATTTTCGACGGTTTTGCCAATAACAAAAAAAAAACAGTTTTGTTTGAGGCCCTTGCAGGGCATACAACTTTCTAGGGCACACGTTAATAGGGACTTTTTGACTTATTTTAATGAGTTCTATATACCGCAAAAGTTTGTAACCCTATTTTAGAAACACCCTGTAAATGCAGGAGCAATGATCTACTTGGTTTTGAGTTAAATCTTGTACAAATAGGAGTTGAGTGTTGTATTTAAAATTAAATACGCTTACTTGAATTACAAATAATAATAAATTTGTTTAAAAAATGTAACATTGTGGAAAATCCCAGTACTCGCATTCGCTAACAAATGTAAAACAGTCAACTGACTAACTTGCTTCTATGCATGTAAGTATTTTTTTGAATCTGTTTTCTTTGAAAAAATTAAAATTATATTTCTGAAGAAATACGAAAATATTAACAAAAATTATTTAGCATTTTATCCCAAAGTGCGAAAACACAAAACATACAATACATTTCAATTTTGCCACTGGTGTCTGTTAGTTGTAGTTGTGAAAATAGTTTTAAACGATTGACTATGGTCTGTTATGGCTATAAAAAAAAATTAAAATGTTTTCTTTTTAATTGACTTAAAAAAGAAGGAGGTTCTCAATTCTTATGCACCCATCTTTCCTTTTTTATGTTTGTTCAGCGATTACTCACAAGCGGCTGAAGGAATTTCGACCGTTTATACTGCATTCTGTTCCGGGGGATAGCAAAGTTGTCCCATACTTTTTTCATTAATATAGCTTGTACCGTTTCTTAGAAAATGGGGAAAAACTGTTTTACCGATTATCTTATACTTTGGTGGAGTCGCCAGAATTAAAAAATGGAAATATTTCTATTCGGAACATTGGACAAATTGAAAAGAAATTCGATTAGTTCCGGGATATCCCCAAGTGGTCTCATTATTTTTTCAATAACATAGCTTATACCATTTCTTCGAAAATCGTGAAACATTTTTACCGACTTTCTTATATAGTAAACTTGGTACAGTCGCTGGTATTAAAAAAGTGGAAAATTTTCTGTTCGGAACATGGGTTATAATAAATTAAAAAGCAATTGGATTAGTTACTGAGGATCCCGAAGTGGTCCCATATTTTTTATCAATAACATAGCGTGTACGGTTGTTTAGAAAAATTTTTGCTACAACAATCTGAAGTCGGTGCTAATTTAAACAGCGAAGAGTTGAAGTACAACTTATAAATGTACTTAACAAAATAGTTTCACTTTAGCTTGGCATCGACTTCATGAAAGCATTTAATTGTTGTAGCAAAAAATTATTTCATGCTTTTCAGTTAATTTTGTTGAAGTAGGTTATTTTTTTAATGTGTTTATTTAATTCACGATAACTTTGAATAAGAAACTTAGATAAGTAGGAGGTGTGAAGCTAGTTCCCTCTAAATTCTGAGTTGATATTTGTATGTTTGAACGTCAGACAACATACTGTTTTTGATCAAGGCCCTTGAAGCGAAATCTCAAAATTTTTCTGAAAGGTTTAGCTAATCTTAGAATAAGTTTGCCTTCAGAGGTGTGCAAAATATCGAAAAACAAGCTTCGAATTTGGTACAGATGTGAATGATTAAATATTTTTTTGTCAATTGATACAAAATTTGATATGACAAAAAAATAAATGTGTTTTTTAAACATGTGAGGATTTGAATTTTCGCACGATATACGGGCCTGACACATTTCTCTGCTCTTAAAAACATCTAGTGTGAAATCATAAAACATCTCGTGTTTCAGTTCTCCTACGTAGTTTGAATCCACCTTGCAAGAACTGGAATATTTTCAAGGGAGAGAGAATATTCCGCTTCCCTTTCTTATGTTTGCGTTGCTTTGAAGACGGTTTTTCGCGAGACTCAGCCCTCAGTCCATAAAGATTTTATTTGTCAGAACTTCAATATTTTGTCGGAGTTATTTCAGATGCATCAGTTTTCATGTAGTTATCCGTATTTTTTGAAAAATAGGTGTTTCCATTCTGGCAAAGATGTCTCCATTCAAAAGAATTTGAATGGTTAGCGATGAATGGCAACGAATATAAAGCCTCAAATAAAATAGGAAATATTTCATAATGTGAAATTTTTAAAATATAGTTTTTCAACTTTATCTTTTTGTATTTGATTCCATTTCTTCAGGTGGTGGAATGAATTTGCTTACTACAGAATTATTCACGTGTATGATTGGAAAATAAATCAGAGTAACATGCCTTGATAATATCATGAAAATATAGACAGCTTATAATAACAGTGAAATTATTTGTTCAAATATTGACATACACTTAAACGTACTTAGCATTTATACTACGGTAAATTAATTATAAACCAATATTTAAACTGATAACTTCATCCAATAATTAGTTTTCCATATTAGTATCGATAATTCTCGATCTGTTTTTGATTACTCGTTTGACAAGAATAGTAGTAGTAATATTTTGGAAAAGAGTGGTAATCATTTGGGACTGAACGATGAGTGCGAAAGCTTCTTACGAAATATACTTCCCATCTCTCGTTATTTCCCTGTCGTTGTTTCTCTTTGGACCATTCTTAATAATGGATATAAATTTCAGGAGAATTAAAATAATTGTCATTATTTTGTTACGTTTAAAATATTAATCCTAATGTACAAATTTAAATTTAATTTAAATATAACTGCAAAGGAACATATGACATGTAAGTTAATTTTTAATTAATATTTGAAATTCAATACTTCAGGTATTTAATATTCTGACAATATATAACCAGGTCACTTTAATTATATGAGTAGAGATATTCTTTAAATATCACAGCATCAGACTATTCTTCATATACCTTTTGTAATATGGTTTAATCCAATGCAAATTAAAAAAGTGCCCACCAAAAGGCATTAAATTAGGGTGGCGCTGATGTAGTAGAGGAAGGTTTTTAAATAACACGCCAAAAGTTTTTAGAATATCTCATTGATATTTAGGTCTTCCTCTTCAGATCGGTTCGGAGTATTTGATTAACTAGAAGCGAAAGCAGAAGGCTACGCGAATTATGCGAACCGACCTGAAGAGAGCAGATGTGACTCTGCCGAAACGTCGTCATTTTAGCGTCGATCTATGCGGATGAATTCCCGGAAACCACCTAATACATTTAGTGCCCGCGAAAACTTAAAAACAAATATATATATATATATATATATATATATATATATATATATATGAACTAAGCTAGGTTCCGGGTGAGAACCGCGTCTGAATTTATTAAATACTCGACGTTTCGACTCCTGCTTTGGAGCCATTATCAAGAGACAAAAAATAAAATAGAGTTTCAGAGTCTAGATCGAACTCGGGGCCTCAACCTGCCTACTCCCCAAGAGTCACTAGGTAACTGAACTGAAGGTGAGTCTGCGCTGCTTCTTTTATTTATAGTTATTGGTCGATTAGGAGGGGATGTCGCTTGATGAAGGGGCTGTGCGGTGATTGGTTGGGTGTTGGTGGGTGTGTCTGGTTTGTTTATTCTGGCAATTACGGAGGTCCAAGCTGTGGGAAGGCGAGTGCTGTCATCGCGTCTATTTAGACAGAGATGTTGTTGGTCTGTTTCTGACAGGGTTGGTGTGATTGGGGGTTGTTGAGATTGATGAATTATACGCGCATTTTAGGTTTTTTGACGTTTCACTGCTATTACTAAGGTTTTTGTTGTTTTTGACATTTTTGGCATTTCGGACATTTCTTATATTTTTGACATCAGATTTTTGACATATCTGACATTCCGGATATATCTCACTTTTTTGACTCTCCTTTACATTTACGGTGACGTTGGCGTTTTCAGTTATATCTGTTAGTTTTGGCATTTTTAGCGTTTTGTACACCCTAATTACCTAGCAGTATGAAGTATACTTTACGACCTACTCTCTTAAGTATCAAAAAAATAAAAAAAATCATAAAAATCGGTCGAGCCGTTTCGGAGGAGTTCGAACACTAGCACCGTGTCAGGAGACTTTTATACATTTAGCAATTCACGTCATATATTTTTTCTACACCAGCGCCAATCTGGTCATTTCCGGAACTTGCTTTCAGCTGGACACTTTTTCAGTTTAATCCCCATGTACGTTAGTCATCCTTGTTTCTACCATCCGTGAACTAGCCCTGATTTCTGAAGTATGTCAGGTCTCTAATTTCACAAATTGGAATTTTTATTAGAATAAAGTGCAAATTTTGTGCTGGTATTGATATTAATTGAATGATATATTTGTTTATTTTCTATAAACAGAGACACTCTTATATATAACTTGGTCCCTGTTTCTTAGAAAAAAAACTATTTTTTATGGGTATTTCAAGAACAAGCAAATGTGGTGTCGGTCGGACCGAAGTGTCGAAAATAGCCCCATTTTTAAATAACAATAGAACTACCTCTATTAAATTCCTGATCGCTAGAGGTCACCATTGATCCATATACTCTGTCAAAAATAACCTCAATAACGTTTAACGTAATTAAAGCCGAATTTCAACCATTGTACCGTCAGTAGTATTAGTAATTGTAAACAGTAAAGATAATAATTATTGTATAAATGTGTAAAAATAAACAGTTTAATTTTATTATCAAAATTATTATAAAAAATTTAGTGGGAATATATAAAAAAAAGCTACACGTTGTTAAGTATTATGTGCTTTGAAAGCAGGTCTCTAATGACTTGGAAAGCGACAACAAGAACAATCTATTATCAACAACCCTAATCTGTTTTAATTATTTTTGGGGAAAATAACACCACATTTGTAGAACCAAAACCATATATTTAACAAGCCCAAACGTCAGGATCTGAATATGACCTCTAACTATGAAATATAATCAAATATAAACTTGACAGTGAATATTTGATAGTTTAAAATAACATTTCACTAAGTGCGCCTTTAAAAGTCTTACTTCAAAAACACATAGCTAGTCTATTTTTCTGTATTTGTCCATTGATATAAACTCCAACAGATTAACTGAATACTCAGTATTCATATCTGACTAAACCAACTAATTTTACAATAATGTCTTCTTGGCTCGTTTACGTTTAACCGTTATGGTCTGCATTATTTGTATATAAAAATTGTACACCATTCCGTTGAATATATATCTAGAATACTGTTAAACAGTAGTAAAACAAATCGACAAAACTTTTGTGCGTTTTCGAACCAATAGCAGTCATCGAATAATCATCAATCAAACGGCATTTAATTTTTTGTTCAAACCCTCCCAACTGTTTGACAAACGGTATTATTTCATTCGTGCAATATTGAATATTTACCTTGACGGCATAATATGGGTATAACAGCGAAAAACATTTCAATAGCTTTAATAAATGGTTTGCGTAAGTTTCAATGGCAATACTTGAAACCTTATCATCAAAATAACAATACCGCTTCTGCCGAGCCAGAGCTTAGGAGACATTAGGAGCAGTCAAAGGTATTGTAAAAAATAAACCACAGAGCCGCGAAGTCTCTGTTATGTTTTTTTCCTCCATGAGGAGAATACCGATTTGGGCGTACTTATCCGGGGAAGTTATTTCGAGAGTTATATATGAAAAAAAAAAACGGTATGCAACTGGGTAGCAACGTGTCATGTAAGATTTTTAGTAGTCAGAAGATTCTTTTCAGAATTCTGTTTCCCATATTAAACTTTAGATATCAATATTCGTGTTATCCATTATTGATATGGTGGCTCTTATTCATCTACATATTGTCTTGTATAATGGCCGCCAATCTTTGTTCGAAAGTATTTTCGTCAAGATATTGAACGATATGCACGAAATACATTAATAACTTCTCCCAACAAAAAGTGTAACAACCCAAGACATAAGATACGTAGCTTCCGGTTTTTTTTTGACAGCTGCATACGAATAATTGGTCAATTTTGCTCGAGCGCGTATCAGTAGCATATGAACCACAGGTCAGAATATTTTCACTTTAATTTTCTGAAGTTTTTCATTGATTTGCTGAAAACTGATACGTACTACAGCAAAACTGTCCATTGATTGATATAGAGCGGTCAAAAATACACCGGAAACCATTTATCGCATATCTGGGACAACTACATTTTTTTAGGTGATGTTAAATATTAAAAATTTGGTGGCCGAGACTTTACTTTGTTGGTATCCAACAAGATATTCTACTTATTTATTTAGATGAAATTTTCCCATATGTTTGGATAGATAAAAGAGGGACGTTTAGTGTCCATTGATATGGCCCGACTTAAATCCTGCCGATTTTTTGTTGTAGGGATATTTAAAAATTAAAGACTACGTGATTCGACCGAATAAGTTCTTCTATCTTGAAAGCGAAAAAATATCATTATTAGAGTTATTTAAATTGAATATATTATACGCTCGGTAACAACTGAGTAGGGGCGAGTTAAAATAATAAAGGGTGTTCCAATTTGAGCTATATTTTAAATTTGCCGCCATTTATATATTTTTTCTACTAGAATATCATACGTTATTTGATTAAAAATTATTTTAAATTTGGTGAAAGTTGTGCAGAAGTTGGAAGAAAATTTCGTACAGAATATGGAAGAGAAAAATGTCCTTCAAATGTTATCTTTGGAAAAATTGTTAAAAAAATTGTAGAAACTGGTTCAGTAAAAGATGAAAGAGCAAAACATATCATCTTAGTGGACGTTCAGAAGAAAATATTGCAGCTGCTAGTGTTGTTGAACAACCAAAAACATCAATTCGTCATCGTGCACAGCAATAGAACATTCCAAAAACAACAAATTCGGAATTCTGCACAAAGATCTTCATTTAAAGGCTTACAAGATTCAGATATCGCAAGAAATAAAGCCAACAGACTTTGGTTTACGTCGTCAATTCGTTAATTAGGCCATACAACAGAAATTTGAAAATGTTTTCAACAAATTCATCTTCAGTGATGAAGCACCTTTTGAATTGGATGGATTTGTTAACAAGCAAAATTGTCGAATCTGAGCCAAATCTGCCACGCTACCCGTGGGTTGCTAAAATGCCACACCAAAATGTTACGTGACACCAAATCTCTACCCTACTTAGTTATGCTAAGGGCAGAAGAAGGTATGTCCGGTAGTCTCAGTGAAGACGGGGGGGGGGGGGGGGGGTTCGTTTTATTTGAACGTAAATAAAGAGAGAAAATAAGGGCGCCAGGTAGATTCCCTTATACCTTCTAAATACACATAATCAGGACACCTACCCGTCCTAAAATATCTGCTGTAGTAAATTTTGCTAATTTGGGGCGCTAGATTTCTAAATATAAATAAATAAATGTTGTAATCAAAAGGAATAATAAGCATACAACAGTTCCAAAATATAAGTTTAATTTGCGCGAACAATCTAGTACAAGGCGCTAAAAATATGCCATAGGGCACTCTATTAATGCAAAACAGTTTTAGAATGTTTAAGTTAAATATACTTAAAGAAAAAAAATGAAATGAAACAAATATACACTTATGGACAGAGATTCAAACTGTACATATAAACATGTGAGATCCTGAATAACCCGATTACAAATATTTAAACATTCCTCTAATACAATAATTCTAATCAATAGAATATTTAAATAAATCGTCAATATCAAATACAACCTTAATGGGAACCGATCATAATTACCTGATATTTATCATTAAATAAAATTCAGAATTCCGACGTTGGTGTCATCTATACTACACTCGAGCTCGAGGGTAAGTGCAATCGATCAAAATAATAATAAACCCGATAGTAGGCTAATGGTCTTTACTTTCGGTTAACAAATTCTATTAATTTCAAATCAAATACTAATGTTTATATTATTATTGTAAAAATAACTGATAATGAAACAGTAACCAGATACACAAATTGTCACTTATCTGAAACCACAGCTGAAGCTGAAGTTAGAGTCCCTTGCACTCACTCCACCACTGGAACTCTGATAATAGAAATAGCGGAAATACAGTGTTCATGTATGCACCATCAAATAGTTCATCTACATGCTAAGTTCATGATCGGCATGATACCATAATGCCAAACCAGGTCTGTGTTCTAGTGTCGTAATAGAACAGCAAAATATAACCCCAATCTCACTGGATGGAGAACAAAAACAGGAACGCAGCACGTAGAAACAAAAACAAATGGAAGAAATACGACAACAGTAGAAAAAGAAGTAGAAGGAAGAAGAAGAACCCTAAAAAAAGAAAATCTCTATCAATAGTCTGACAATACGAGAAATCCGCTAGTGAACAAACAAAAATCACTTACCCTATCAACCAAGGGGTTCTTATACCAAAGGTTCCATTGTGAGGGTGGCCCCAAATACCATGACCACTCTGAAGAATTACGCAACAACAGAAGTTTTCAAATCCTCAATGAGAGAAGTATCCCAGCAACTAATCAACAGTACTACAATATGCTAGACACAATGTAGGGATTTCCATATAACTCCCGAACTCGGATGCCTTATCAAAAGCCAGTATACTAGTGGAAAATCCCTTAAAAACAACTGCACGACTTCTCCAGTTAACCTCACACAATTTTCTACACGCACATCACATCCCGCCTTGTCGACGACAATGACAAGTGTCAAGAAACACACAATGCCAAACACGAAATATGCGATAAATCACTTCGTCTCCACAGGTCGAATTCAAACATCCTTCAAAAATAAATCAGAACCAAATATAATAATATGGCAAAATCGGCGCGCAATCAGTAGCTTATCGATCGCTAACCGGACGGACGGATAAAAGCAATATTTTGAACGGTCTTAAACGCGTTCAATTATACTGAGTAGCTAAGGCAAAAATATAACATAACAATCCCCCCCTTGCTTGAAGAAATTTTCTCAAAATTTTACAAACAAGTAGACAAGCTAATCGTCGCCAGGATCCTGCTTAAGATCTTTGGCATGCCAAATGCCCCTAGAATTACCCTGTTCATCGCGAAGCTCGTATGTCCAAGGAGAAAGCTTCCTTTTAATGTAAAATGGTCCAATATACCGAGGAGCCAATTTCTGTGTAAAGTGTTTAGCTGCATCAGATAACACAAAGTTCCGCCTCCATACTGGTTGGTTAGGATAGTATTCTATCTGCCTACATCTCAAGTTATAACGGTTACAGGTCTTCTTAGATGCTTCCTCTAATCTCTTCTGCACCTCGGAGAACATCTTTCTGAAGGCTAAGTTACGACTACTCTCGCCAGTTTGTTTACCATCTTCTGTTCCAACAAGCTCAGCTGCGACATAGTCAGAACCTGACAACATCATGTTTCTACCAAAATTCACGAAAAACGGAGTTACTTTAGTGACCTCATGTTTGGATGTGCGTATTGCACAAGCTATTTTGTCAAGATTTTCATCCCAACGCTGGTGATTGTCAGAAGAGTAAATAGATAACATAGTCTTTAGAGTTCGGTTTATTCTCTCAGTAGGATTGGCTCGTGGATGATATGAGGCATAAAATTTAATTTTACACTCATAGTCTCTTGCAAGTTTTAGATCCAAAGAAATAATGGAAAGACCGATGCACCCACAAAAAGTAACTATTTGGTGTGGTTTTTGGGCTCGTGGAGTGATTGGTCAATACTTTTTTGAAGATGAAAATGGAAATACTGTGAATGGTAACATCATCGAACGATGCCTACTAACTTTTTGTGGGATCAATTCTTTCCCTACAACACAGCTTTTACAACAGCTTGCTGAGGATGATTATGACAGAAGGTTAGAATTCTGCGAATTAATGAGTCAAATGGCAAATGTAGACACTAATTTTATTAAAAATATGTTTTTCTGATAAAGCAGGATTTTTTATAAATGTATTTGTCAATAATTTAAAATAATTGTAGATACTGCGACAATAGCAATTCATCAGTTTTTGGGGAAAAGCACAACCAACATCCTCAGAAAATCAATGTATGGGCCGGAATTCTAGAATATAAAATTATTGGTCCTTTATTCGAGGAAGCAAATTTTACTGGGGAATTGTGTTTGGACTTATTAGAAAATGTCATTAATCCCCTTATAACCCAATCTTTAGAAAACCAAATAGAACAAGATGGAACTTTGTTGCTAGAGCAAGAAAAACTATTTTTTCAACAAGACGGAGCACCTCCACTTTATGCCTTGCCAGGACGAAATTGGCTTAATGAGACATTTCCAGATAAATGGATTGGAAGAAGGGGCGGCTGTTGAATGGCAGCAAGATCACCCGACCTAACGCCCCTTCTCTTCTTTTTATCGGGACACTAAAAACTGTAGAGTTTAAAACTTAACCTCGCGATATTCCTGAACTTAGACGTAGAATAGTGGAGGAGTGTGTGCAGACCGCGGACATTTTGAACAACTAATTTAAGTACAACGTAATTCTAACGCAAATAGAATATAAATAATGTAAATATAATTTAAATAATAATTATTTTAATTTGAAAGTTTAAAATGGGATTACTGCATAAAAAATAATCTGATTTTAAAAACTGATGAGTCAAAACACTGACAAAAGAGACCTTTAAAAAGAGGTATCACATGATACTCCTTTGTATTTAAACTTTTCGAAGTGATATTCACTCCCGCTTAGGGATTGAAACTACAAGGTGACCGATGCGTGTAAAATGTGTCCCCACGTAAATATAAATGAACGTGGTTTTTTGTCTTTTTCTTTTAATGATGTTTTCAAAGTTATTTTGGGTGGCTAGGTTTAAATTGTAAGCCCTGTATGTTACCTCAAGAATGCGGGGCAGTAATCGCTAAGCTTCTCAAGAGAACACAACAAGGAATGACTTCAGCAAAAACGACAACTTGAAGTTCAAAAAACGTGGAGTTCTTTAGACGTTTAAAGCACTACAATAGAGCGTTTTCAACAAGCCCGGCCGTAAGGGATCGATACCTTCAAGAAGACTTCTGCAAAGCACATTTTTCAAGATGTTTACCACAAGACAAGTTAGAATTTCACAATCAATCATCTCGAATAATTTGTTATAATTATCCCTAAATGAATTTTTGTCCGAATTGATTTTCGAAAGAGACGATTCACACTTCATATCGAATATAATAAATTAATCATCGGAAATTTTGAATAGCAGCCGATGGGAGTTGGAATATTATTAAAGATACTTCAAAGATATATTGCTCTGTTATGCTGAGATCAGCCATCATCAATCACTAAGTTTTGAATAATACTCAAAATTTTATTGGACCACGAATGCAGGAATCTTGAGGAACACGAAAAGAATGTTGGGATAAAAGATAACCTTGCGGAAGCGTCGAACCGGAACAACAAAGTTGACGCGTGTGCATTGTTTCCGTTATCTTCCAAAATATTTGTTAAGTATTGAGTATACTGTAAGCGCAAAATCTAACATTTCTTGTCCAGCATTTATAATATCGAAATATGCTGAATTCGTTTTCTTTATCTACAAGACTAAAAATTTATTCGTTCTGATAATATATTAGACTTCTGCTGTTCTTCATCTTTTCTTCGGATATTATATTATTAGGTACTTTTCGGAAAGATAGTTGTGGCATCTTTGGTTTGTATTTTTGAGAATAACACCACAATTGCTGGATAGTCTGTATATTTCATACTTCCAAACGTCTCAGGGTTTTTCAGAAACACCGAAAAGATAGAGCAACAAATTTAATATTAAAACAACATTGAAAACCAGAAATACACCGAAATCAATTAAATAAAAACCTAAAGTAAATAACATAACACACAGCTCAAAAAATTGCATTTATAAAATTTCTTGTGAATGTAACAAATTTTATATTGGAGAAACCTATAGACCTTCAAATGTTCGAGCAAATGAACACAAAAATTATATAAAGAAACGACAATTCGTAAAGTCAAAAATTAGAATTTCTTTGTACTCATTTTTTGTCGTACCTAGGAGCGCCATATTAAATTCTGAAGATAACCCTTTCAAATTCTTCTTCAGAACCTGAAACGTTTGTATATTTGAAATACACAGACTTTCCAAGAATTTTGGTGTTATTATTAAAATATCTGAAAAATAGAAACCAGAGATGCCACAACTGTCTTTCAGAAAACACCAAGAAGACAGATTATTAGTCATAAAGCCTTGAAATAAACCTAATCATCAGAAAGGACGACCAAAGAACCTTAACGGTGCAAGAAAATATAGAAATAACAGGGACAGAAAAAGATTTTAGACTAAGAAATAGTAACCCGTTTTTCATGAAGTGTTTCATTAACCTCACTTTTTTACATATATGTATAGATAGAATAGATGAGTGGTTAATCAGTTGCCTGCCTTACCTACCTCGAGACGGTAGGTACTGCACATGCCAGAAAGGTATGTATGTATAAAGAAAATGGAAAAGTGCTGGGAGTATTTATCTGGGTTTTTCAGTTGTCTACGACTTCCGGTTCTACCGGGAGTGGACGCTAACTTTGTTTCTAAAATGGAATACCTTGTTTTTTATAGCATTTTTAGAATCTTCGATGTTATTGGAAATATTATATGTCTCCTCCTCCCAGAAAAAAATATTTTTTTGAAACAAAGAGGGCCAGGTCAAAAATTGCCATAATTTGCCTGAAAACAATAACAATAAATGCCGAAGTGTCAACTAACAATAATTTGAGGTTAAAGCATAATTATATCGAAAGGATTTATCATATCCCGGTTAGGATTTAGTAACGAAGATTACTTCAGTTTGTGTGGTGTGCTTGGGGTGCATTTATATATTTTCTACGACAGATTAATTTTGTTTTGTTTTTAATCAACTGCCTGTGTGTTTTTCACTTGGGAATGATCTGCGTGATGGTGTTATGACTATGTTTTTGTCTATTCGGATATTGTGGCAGAAAGGTTACACAGACTCTTTCAGTAGCAAATTATCCATAAATAATTAACAAATTAAAGTACATAATGTTCATTTGTTTCTTATCGATATCCTACTGATAATTCAGATATCTCTAATAACTGCACAGCAATTTTAATATTTCAAAGTTTATACAAAAACCTTTTAATGTAGGTATGCGGTTGTAAGCATAAACTACCCCTATTGTTAGCGCTGAATCCACTGGCGTTGAGAAAAACTTTAAAAAAAGTTACCAGATTTTCGTGATACCCGAATTTGGTGCCAATTTTTGCGCGCTCAGTATAATTTTTTTGAACAATTTCCAAAGATTTAGGACGGTTCAACTTTTATTCAGGCAAATTCTGGATATTTTGACCTGGGCCTCTTTGATTCCAAAAAATATTTTGTTTGGTAAGAGCTGTCATAATTTTCAAAAAATTAAAATAATTCAACTTTCAAACATGTGATGTTTTTTTTTAAACTCGTATTAAAATTCATTGCAGATTTTAAAAATGCTCTAAAAACAGGGTATTCTATTTAAAAAAAAAACAAAGTTGGGGTCCACTTTATGTAGAACCGGAAGTTGTAGATAACTGAAAATTTTAACTGAAACCAGCCCCTCGAAAAAAACCCGCATACCAATTTTCAGATTAATACTTCCAGTAGTTTCCCATATACATAACGACTTAGCTCATCCTGGTATACCCTGTACACCTTTCTTGTCTGCGCAGTACTTACTGTCCCCTCGTACGTAAGGCAAACAATCGATTACCAACTCATCTATCCTATCTATACTACTATGTAAAATATTTACGTGAATCAAACATTTACTGAAAGATGGGTCACTAGCTCTCCAAGGATTTATGGTAACAAAAAATTGGAAGCACAGAAGAGGCAATATAGAATAGGCTCGACAAACACGATCTTGTATTAAATAGTAAACATACAGTAATCTGGAATAAAAATATCAAAAATCAACCACAGACTACAAGAATGATATAGCAAACAATTATGAAAAGCATTGTGACATGCAGAGGAAGTCTGGGTAATAGATAAGAAATACAGAGTGGAAGTCTTCGGAACAACGAAGATGAAATATTAGAAAATGTCGAAGATTATCCTATAAGATTTTAATTTTCGCACTAGCTTTCATAATAAAACGTTAATAAAATTTTTTCCAAATTTATTGTATTTGTTGTTTACAAGAAATTACGTATATAATTACCACGACCATGGCTAGTTAGTAAAAAATTCTCATGCTGAGAAAACAACCAATGTCGGGATGATTAAAAGATGTTCTTTGAAATGTGAGACAGCATGTGAGTCTACATGATGGGGTTCTGCTGCATTATACAAGAGACATTTACAGACTTATATACACACTGACAAAGATATCGCAACACGCAGAAGCAGATGTTTAAACTTAATATTGTGTGGAGTAAATGATTAAAATTTGGTGAATGTTTTTTCATGTAAACTTTACATATTAATTAATAATGTAGTAGTTTGTTTCATTTTTTAAATAAAATTTACTAGAAAACCAACTGTTTGATGGGATCCAAAATAAATGTTTAGTAATGTTAAAATGCCTAGAGTAAGTGTACGCCGAATATATCGCCAGCTAAGTGAATTTGAAAAAGGTTAATTTATTGGTATACGAGAGCCGAGTTTTTCATTTCGAAAAATCGCTAACCGCACGAATAGAAATTCGACTATTGTTATGAGATGATGTCATATGTGGTTTGGTAATCCCCAAAATCGAAGAACCGTAGGCACTGGACATCGAAGGGCCACAAATAAAGTTCAAGATTGATGTGCAAGACATATATTATGGACTGCAGCATTATTGACCCCATCTTGTGCTACCTCTGACAGCTGAGCATCGAAGACAACGACTACAGTGTTGCACAGAATGACAACATTGAAATGTGCAATGGCATCTGGACGTCTTCTTTGGTGAATGACGGTTCTGATTGGTTAGAAATGATGGTCTGATGAAGGGTTAGACGACATCGAAAAGAAAGACGTCAACCTCAATTTGATGTTGAGCGACATGTACACCGAACAGTAGGCGTTATGGTATGGGGTGCTATTGCACATGCAAGTAGGTCAGCTTTAGTCTTTGCTCGACGCAACATGACAGCGTAACGTTATCTTCAGGAAGTAGTGGAGCCGTAGGCATTCCCATAATATAAGATAATGCTCCGTCACATGTTGCAAGAGTTAGATTAAAAATTTTCGAAGAGACACATGTGAATCCGTTGTCGTGGCCATCCAGATATCCCATCTTTCGTCCATAGAATATGTTTGGGATAGGATGGGTAGAAGACTTCAGCCCAACCCCCACGGACTTTGGAGGTTCTAAGACATGAAATACAGGTAGCTTGGGATATAGGATTCCTCAAGAAGAAAAAGATCACCTTATTGAATTGATTGCCAAGATGTGTTGGGAGTGTATAGATAACCTCAGTGGACAAATACATTATCAACAAACTTAAATTTAAACATCTATTTCTCAATGAGTATAATGGTAGTAATGGTAGATCTAATGGACCATCTTCTCTCACCTTGAGTAAGTAAATAATGTGAAAGAACTGCAACACCGCATTGAAAATGCTAGGCAAGTCTTATGCCTCAACCTAAAAATCTGTGACAATTTTGAACATTTCAGTAAGATGCATTTTAACGTGTACCATACATAAATTTTAATTTTTAGGGCTCGCAAGATTTACCCGCGAATTCGGACGGACAATATTAGAATTAAAACAATCGAAATAAGATATTTTCCTGTGGTATATTTTGAGTTGGATCTCAATTTTCAAACAACCTGTATATTAGAAGGTCGAACAATTTGAAAAAATCAACACTAGCGGTCCGTAAACTCTCAGGAGGTATACCTACACCATGAAAGTGTTCATTTTGGTGGTAATAATTGATTAATACTAATGACATTTTAGACAATATAATACGAATATCGCGTACATATGAACATTTTTTAAAGTTAACAATATAATCATAATGACAGGATATTGTCAACGAGCCTATCAGTATTCAACTCAACCAAAAATCATCAATGAGCCTCCCTGGCCGGTCATCAATCACCTTCCAGCTATCACGTTGAAGTTGTGTTATGTCCAGATTTCTAGCTGACACGCCCAGTTTATCGAGAGAATATCCGTCTGACAATATTTTACGGTGGGATGAATTAAATCCATGAGTAAATAAATGCTACAGCAATAATTGAATTATACACGATTAATGCCGAAAACAAAATGCCCGAGTTTAAGGCTGCTAAATGAAACTTGCAAACAATGCGTTTGAGTATATTATGCACGTTGAATTTGTACCAGCTGGCCTGCCCCGACTTCCCACCGGTAGGTAAACAATTCTAAGTTGTGTTAGAGTTGTGAAAAAAATATGAAGAAATATTTTATTAAATTTGTTTGTGCTAATAGATTAATGCGTAACATTCATCATCAATCATCAATCAAACCAATCAACAGAGTCAAGAACTTTATTTTCCAAAAGGAAATAACAAACTACCTGTACGATGATTTAAAACTAAGTACGCAAGTGATTAAAACACAAAATTCAAGTGCAACTGAGCATTGAAATTCATTTAACCCTTTCGGCCCCAATGGGACACATAGAACCTAGCGACCAATTGAAGTTGTCTTAGTGTGCCTTATATGCCCCGTTTTACATTGGGAAGAGGCTGTAATGGATTTTTTTAAAGAAAACGTGTCATACCGCAGCTTTTTTGATAAAGGTGGCAACGCTGTAAGGAGCCAGTTTGTTGATAAACAGACACTATACCGTACGTGTCCGATTTACCAAAGTAATTTTTACACGTTTTCCAATAAAAGTAAGGATTTTCATGTGTTTTTTTTCAAGGTAAGATTTTTCTTTAGCAATTTCATTTGTTTTAAACTCATATTTTAGTGAGCATAGTATTTTTTTGCATAATATTACACTGTTACGTAGAATGGGGTATTTACTTATCCCAGTGGGTTTTTTGAGTAGTTTAATAATATCCCACTGGTATTTTTTAGCATGGCAAGAAAACATTTGTCCCCTGATGAATTGCAATAAGACATAACAGAATCAGAGCCAGGAGATTCTCTACAAGAACTAGACCCGTTTCATAACAGTGATGAGTCAGATCAGTCGTACCAGCCTTCCGATAGTTCTGATGAACTTGCTTTATCAGAACCATCGTCCGTGAAACTGTCCAAAGCGTAGAAGAAGACAGATTTGAAGATACTAGTGATGATTTAGAAGCTGCACAGTATCCAGAAAATGTGTTATGGTCATCAGAGTTACTAGACTTTTTGTTTTCATTAGCAGATTTAAATGCAAAAGGAAAGGAAGAAAGAAAGAACTGCTGTAAAATTGCGACTTAAAAGTTGTGGAAGACCTTCGAAGAAGGCGAAGTTGTTGAAAAATATAGGTGAACATAATATGGCAATTGAGAAGCTAAAAAGACGGTGGGCTGCGCGCTGCTCAGGAATGGGTACAGAAAGAAGAACCTCAACTATATGTGAAATGTGCGACATAGGATTGTGCAATATTGTTTCATCCTAAGTTGACAAAACCTATTTATTTTATCTAGAATCTTTGTTTTTTATATCTAAATAAAACCATTTTTTGATGTTGACCTAATGTTTTTATCAACCCTCTGGGACGCGCATATCTCCCGGCCAAAACTTCTATTGGGACGTATGAATCCCACGATTATTTATTTTGTTTATGATCTTTTTATTATTTATAACCTAATAAGGCGTTGAATCACGCGATTTTCAGTGAGTAAGCTAAAACATATTTTTTATTTCATATTTCTGACAATTTTCAAGGAATCTTTATAAGGTCAGCCTATAACTTGTGTTTCCCAGCGTGAATTTAATAAATAGATTCTGAGAGTAGAAAATTTGAACTATAATCAGACCATCTCAGATTTCCTTGTAATTTTCCAAACAGTCTTCACCCACATATGTTGATGTTCAGAAATTTGGCACAGTTTGTTCTGTTTTCCCTTCTTTCTATCAGTTTCTCTTTTTGTCTGTAACCATTTGTTTATAACCATTTCTTTTCTGTGGCACTTTGTCTTTCGTTCTTGACACTTGTCACCGGTAGTATCCAACCTATTTAATATATAGTTAAAGCAAAACGCTTACATGACCCTACGGGATATCAGAGCTAGACAAATTCATCAGATACACGAAACTTCAGACACACAAACATACAGCTGACTCTAGAAATAGAAAAATATGAGAAACTTCCTATTCTACATTTGCCAATAACTAAACAGTCCTACATTTTCAATATCAGTTTTCAGAACAACATATATTTACAGGACAGCTCACACTTTTACCAGGCACAAATTGAAGCAGTGGCCAACATAGCCATATCAGTGCAACAATAGACAAACAAATAACAGAAAAACCTTTCATGAAAAATCGCTATGGTAACCATACCATTAAAAAGCAATAAGTAAGCGACAAGACCAGAAAAAAAAAGTAAGTTAACGAGGACTCTCCCATAGATCAGAAGCACAACAGAAAAGGCTGGGACAGGATTTTCCCTATTTTAAACATTCAAACTAGAGCTCACGTAACAATAGGAAAGTTGTCGGCCAAACAAATAGATGCATATCGATTCGCCTTGATGAGCGCAAAGCCAACATTAGAAACAAATAAACCACATCAACTTTATTCAGACATAACCAGAAAATATGACACAAAATAGATTTCCACAGCTGTAAACAATTCGTCAAAGTGGATAACTATAAAATTCAAAGGAAGCCCTAATATTATCCCCTTTTCGAAAAATAGAATCCCACAACCGTTCCGCAAGTTATAATATATACCCCTTGTTTTTGTAGTGTAACTTATATTTTAGGATTTCTTAGACTTGTTCCTATAGTCTGGTACGGTTTGTATGCCGTCGCTATGTCATGCTAAATTTGTCCGTTGTCTCTTTGATTTTTGGTAAGACTACTTTTTGGTTCTTCAGTAAGGTCGTCGTTTGATTTTGGCTTATGGTGTTGTTGTTCTAAAAGGCAATAGAACAACAATACCACGAGTCAGAACCAACCGACGACCTTACTGAAAAAAACAAATGCAGTCTTACTCTATATAAAAGGGACAATGGGCAAAAATGGCGGAATTCTTCGAAGGCATGACATAGCGATGGCATACAAAACGCACCAAACTATAGGAACATGTCTAAGAAATCCTCAACCAAAACATAAACTAGAAAACCAATGGATATATAATATAACTAGCGGAACGTGCGACAAAGCATAGGTCGGACAAACGAACAGGAGAATTTCAGCCCGTTTAGATGAACATAAATTGGCTGTGAAAAATAAACAAACGATATCGGCCTTGTTCTAGCATCAACAACAATCGGACCACAAAATCAGTTTGGAGTTTGGATAGTTGTAAACAGATTACACAAACAACCCATTACAAAACAAGACTATTACGAGAAGCTATTGAAGTCGAGAAAAGTGGACAACTGAACAAAAGAGACGACGCCCTGCCCCTCTCCAGTACATGAAAGACAATTATTCAACAACGAAATAAAACAGAATTAGCTACACAAAATACAAACATTTAAAAAGAGACCCGACACGGCAGCGAAGGGGCGGTGTCAATACCGACCAATCAGAAGCGATGCCATGCGACCTTCGACGGAGGTGTATAAATATAAAGCACTGAGAATGCCAAGTGAGACATTGCCCAAAACGTCTGCGAGTTTCAAACTCATACTAACAAACTGATGTATTCCCGGATAAACATTTCTTCACGTTGTCACCCGTTAAAACCCTGAAATTACACATCTGTACCTATTTTAGCCAGAAAGATTATAAATCTGTCACAGTATATAAATAGTATAATTTTCTGCCGGAAGAAGTATAAAGCATTTTTTCAAAGGCACTTCACAATTTCGTTATGAAGCTTATTCAGTCATCGGTCACTGTCATTTATAATCCTGCCTGATTTGATGAATCGTCTTTTATTTCCCTTTTGTTCTGTACCGAACAATAAAATTAATATTAATATACCAGAAATGTAGTTGATTGAAATGAAATCCTTCCATTGGGAGTTACTTTATTTCATAATAAACTTTAAAATGTCGAAGTAAAGTACAAGTATAGCTTAACTGCTAAGAGGGATGCATTTTAAATTGTATTCGGCCGTTCTAGCCTGAGACAAGATTTTCTGTCTTTTAAAAAACTGAGACAATTAATGAGATGACAAAATGTTTAACAACCATTATAATTATTATTGATTAGTCAAATCCTAGGCGTTAGAAGTTCTAGGATGTTAGTTCTGAGGTAATATAAAGCCTTTTTTGAATGATTGAAGAGGGTTTTCGTTATTTTTCCGCATTTTTCTTCCAATAGTTCTGAGCGACATAGGTTGACATATTTTCATTCAAACTGTATTAAGGGCAATTGTGTTTCGGTGTTATCCTATCAAAATCGTGTTTATTGTCGGCACATTTTTCTACAATAAAGTCAGTTGCTTTATTTTAAAGCTTAAATCAAATAACATATTTGCATCAGTTAATTACAAAAAACATAATTTTACAAAGTTGAATTTTCCATTATTTTGGAAGAAAAATGAAATATAATTGTTTGAATAGCTGACAATATAAATAAATTCCGTCAGAACTAATTCCTACGTGAGATGAATGAAAAGTAATTTTTAACAATTAATAGGATTAATAGCAAAGACTGTCTATGTAACTGAATCTGATTTCAGAGAATAAATATATTTTTGTTGAAATAACGGACACTATCTTATCATATCATCATATGCAGCCATTTTCAAGTAATTTTTCATGGTGTAGCCTCAGTGAAGTATTGATAGATTGCAGAGCAACGTGAAAAGCTGTGAAAATGGAGAACTTAAGGTCTTGAGAAGACAAGAAGAGACTTAAGATCTGTGAGAAGGGACTAAAGGATTGTATTGAACAGAATTGAGGATAGGTGGACAAATGGATCTTTTTGACTTGAAATGAAGAAGAAGACGAGGAAGTATAGACCTGAAGAACTGACTCGAATGTTTAAGAAGAAGAACATATGTTTGGAAATTTTAACAGCTGAACAACTGATCAGAGACAAACAAGGACTCGAGGGAACAGATGAAAAGCTTAAGGTCTTTTTAACCGACTTCAAAAAGAAGAAGGTTCTCAATTCGTCTGTATCTATGTTTCTTATTTCGACCATTTATACTGCATCTTGTTGCGGGGTATCGCGAAATGGTCCTATATTTTGTTCATTAATCAATAGTTTGTACCGGTTCTTATCAAATGGGGAAACATTTTTTTAACGATTTTCTGATAAAGTATGCTTTGGTGGAGTCGCCGAATTAAAAAAAATGGATAATTTTCTGTTCGGAACATTGGATAAATTGAAAAGAAATTGGATTTGTTCCAGAATATCCCCAAGTGGTCCTATATTTTTTCAATAACATAGCTTGTACCGTTTCTTAGAAAAGCGGGAAAAACTTTTTTAACGTCATTCGTATAGTGTAAGTTTTGGTGAAGTTCTGGTATTAACTGTTCGCAACTTGGGGTAAACTGTAAATGTCAGTTAATATGTATGTACCGTGTGTATTCATATTAACATATTTCTTTTTATTAATAATTTTAAGAGAAAAAGTTATTCTTCATAAACAGATTTGCATGGTCTAAAACGTACATAGTAATAATTTCATGTCACTTTTTTGACTGTAGACGAGGTTTGTCATCAAATAGGAATTTTTATTACAAATTAAAGTATTTTTATTTTTGTTAATATCTAAAATTGTTATCAAATAGAAGTAATTAGAATTAAAAACTGCATCTACCTTTGCCACTAAGAATTGTATAATAAGTATTTATGTAACTTTTCCAACTATATACTAGGTTTCAAAAAATATATCAATTTGGTTAAAAGTGAGGTACCTTTATTTTTTTAAATATTTTAAATTGCAACAAACAAAGTTCATTAGAATTGAAAACTACATCCATTTGTGCATCTACTTATACCATTGCACTAAAAATTGTATAATAAGTATTTATGTAACTTTTCCAAAAAAAAAATATATCAATTTTGGTTAAAAGTGAGGTAATTTTATTTTATTATAATATTTCTAATTGTAATCAAAGTTTATTAGAATTGAAAACTGCATCCAATTATGGCTGTATTATTAAAATATGTTCTAAATTGAAAGTTGATTGGAAATAAATTAAAATAAATGTCAGAAAATCAACTTCAAGGTGGAGTTTCTCAGTTGGTTTCTATATACAGTATGTCTTCATATGTTGGATTCAAAAGGATAATGTTCTTATTAATATTATTTAGAGGGGAAGTTATTCTTCATAAACGTATACTATAATCATTACATGTCAGTTTTTCAACTGTATACGAGGTTTGTCAGCAAATATGACTTTTGCTTAAAAGTAAAATACCTTTATTCATAATATATAAAATTCTTATCAAACCCTGTGTAACAAGAATTATAAAATGCATCTAATTAATGCCACAGCACTAAAAATTGTATAATAGTTCTTCATGTCACTTTTCCAAATTGTGTACAAGGTTTGATAGAGAATATAAATTTAGTTAAGCACCTTTATTTTTAATAATAACTCAAATTGTTGTCAGATAAAGTTTATTTGAACTGAAAACCACGTTCTATTATCGTATATCAAATAGAACTGTATAACGATTTACTATAAGATTCTGTGGAGATGATACTATTAAATGATTAAATGAATATCAGTATAATTAAGAGACCTAAAGAATGATGATAGATCGTCTACAATATAGTGGATCTACCCAAGTCAGGATCATGTACAAAATTTTCTTAATACATATACACATTTTAAGAAAACAAGTTATTTTATTCAGTAAACGAGGTTGGTCAAGCTAATAAATGATGCTTAAAAGTAAAATACCTAATTTTAGGCGGTGATTTTGCATTTAATTAAGCCATTGCACCACTAAAAACTGTAAAATAAATAAATTTTTACGAAAACAAAAACTGACTTCAAATAAAAATTAACTACAAAGCATGAAATATTTTTTTGCTACAACAATTAAATACTTTTTCTTTTCTGAAGTCGGTGCCCATTTGAACAGCGAAGTTGGGAAGGACGACTTATAAATGTACTTCCTAAAATAGTTTCACTTTAGCTTGGCACCGACTTCATAAAAAGTATTTAATTGTTGTAGCAAAAAACTATTTCATACTTTTTAGTTAATTTTTTTAAGCCGGTTTTTGTTTCTTTTAATGTATTTATGTGGGAAGTATTGTCTCGAAGGACTGAAAAGATGAGGAATATTTTTAGAATTTCACAGGGGCTATCAGGCATACCATACTACGCTGCCTCAGTGCGGTTGGATAAGGGGCAAATGTTGATTTCCTTGATTTTTCCCGTTCACATGTACTCTCCAGAATTGTGTCACAATTTTTTTTAATTGCAAAAAGCCTTGACAGGACTTGATTCTACCCCCGGTCGTCCACGTATCAAGCTCCCATTATTATATAATTTTGTGAGCTGAAGGACTGTCCTACTAAGCCACCGTGGGACGTACATTGTATATTGTTTCATAGATATATAATAGGTTATACCAAATTTATACTATACAGTGCAACAAACTTAAACACCGTCAAACGAAGTGCTTCGTTAGTGCAATCCGTTCTTTTTTTACCCCAATCCCAGAACGCTTCTTTAGTCAAACCGAATAGTGGAATTGGGAGGACATGTCTTTGGATCCATCATCCTGTTTAGATAACATTCAAGCGTCATGGATTACCCCGAATAAGGACGTTTCTCTAGTAGTTTTGCCATTCTCTTGGAAAATGTCAATTTATATTCAAATAATCAGTATTAGCGAGATACAGGAGGAAGAAGTGATTTAATTACTTTCCCTTTCGGGGATTTCTCCGCACGAGAGAAAATTCGATGTCCCCGTTTAACAGGTTGCTTGGTGAATTCAGAATCAGGCTTGAGTTTCAATTAGATTAATATAGAAACAAAAAACTTGAAAAAAGAGTCCAAATAATTTTTGTTACAGCTCTCTCTTTTTATCTCGCTAAAAGACGATTCTACTTGATTTTAACAACAATAGTTCTAGCAAAATTAAAAACAAAACATTTTAAAGTTGCTTTTAAATTTGAATTACATTCATGGAGAGTGCAAAGTATTTCTAGAACCTGTACAAGATTTAACGAATTATATCCTTCTTTGCCCCCTTAATCAAAAAATTGCTTAAAAATATTGCAATTTTATGCATTTTTAATTTTTTTCTTAAAAAAATATTTTTTTCACTTCAGATTCACATATAGTGAAAATAAAAGCATATGTGAGAAATGACTAAATAAATCTTTTTAGTGTTTTTTTCATATTCATATTCGGGAAATATTCGAAGGGAATTTTTCTCCTACTCGATATATCAAAGAAGGTAGAATCTCTAGAGTCACGTTATTTTAAAACTGTCAAAAATTTCATTTTTAAATTTACATTTTATTATAATTCCTAATGATAGCGGGGGGCAGTCTAATTAATTTATTGCCGTAAAATAATTCATAACATCTCTGAAACAATAAGCATAGGTACGTTATTTATTGACCTACACCAAAACAACAATAGAATATTTGTGTAGCCATTGGTAGTACTAACATACCGGAAATTCAGTCGTCTCTCTCGAAGACAATTCTATATAAAAAAGTACCACCAATGAACTTTTTTTAAGATACTGACCTAACTACTGAGATCCATCATTATTATCAAGCGCTACAACCCTGGGTAGGTCTTGGTTGCACAACTTTACGCCGGTGTATAGTCAACAGGAATGTTAATTTACTGTAGGTCTACTCTGATATTATCTTTCATCATCTTACTCGTTTAGATTTAATATCGCGTCTATAGATTTAATCTCTTGAACTAATCACTATTATTGTACAGCTCTTGGCCTTCGAATCCTGATGTCCATCAACTTGTCTGAGGATTTAACGGTTGAAACTTGCTAGTTTGTCTTTATTTGTCCTGCTCTTGTTAGAGTTTTGGATTTTATGAGATTCGTTAGTGAGTATATGCTTCGGTTTTAGGGTAGGATTCTGCCTTTAGTTTCCTCGGCAACATCATTGTCAGCGGTTATTTTAGTTCTTTAAACTGTGTGGGTGTTTACTCTCACGTTTCGCCCTATTTTATCTCTTCGTGCCATTCTGTTTATGTGTTTGACTTATCATCTTTAACTTTTGTTGTCTGAAGGATATTTGTGGCATATTTGTTTGATATGTGGTGTTGTTTCCCAGAAACTGCTTATAAACATGATTAACTTTTAGTCCCACTTCATTTGTTGAGGTTTCGCTGTTAGATGTTCGGTTCTGATTTCAGCTGTTTTCCCAACTTTCTCTAAGAGGATATTAAAAAGTAAACGTAACAGGGCGTCGCCTTATTTCCACTGAATAATTCAAAAGTTTGAACTTTTCTTGGTAAAGAAATATCCCATTCCCACTTGTCTTCTTTCTATGCTGTCATGTACCTATCCGAAATATTTAAAGAGGTCGTAGTTGAAAGAGCTGGTCTACTATATTTATAAGCTCTAAATCCCGCTTGATATTCACCCAAGATGTCTTCGGCGTATAGGCATAGTCTGTTAAGTAAGATGTTTGATAGTTTTTCATATGCAGTATTTGTTAAAGAGATTCCTCGCAGTTGGAGCTCGTCATATATGTTTTCATAACTTACGAATTTGGCGTTGGAGTGTATTTCCTCTATATTTTAGAAATTCTTAAAACCTCTTTTATGTCTAGTAGTCGTAACCAAATAGAATTGGCACTGTCAGTCACCCAAAAACATTTAAAACCACACCCAGCATCTAGAATGTTGAACAGGATATTATTTTTACTTTAAAGCTACCATATAAATAATCATATAAATTGTTGATTAGCTTTACTTGCTGTAATCACTACGAACCGGCAGACGCAAATTTCTATGGCGGAGTCTAATCTCAAAACTATTTCCCACGTATTGTATCAGTTTTGTTTCGCCTTATTCAATTATTACAAGGCACGACGCAAATAATATTTTATCACATGTATTTAATTTATTTTGTAATCAAAAGTACAAAATAAAACCCTAATGAAAATCACATCTACTATTAAATGGAGTTAATTGATGGAAGATTTTTTTTATATTTAATTGCTTTTACATCAGCCTGGAAATAGAAAATGAAAATCATTTTTGGCAGTTTTAATTTCATATCTTTAGATATTTAGAGCTTGTTTTAATCAACAGAAATTACACCATTAGAGCTATTCATTTTATTTCCTATGCTCTCACGATATAAAAACTCTGTTCATTTTTTTGCCCTATTTACCTGTATTGCAATTTAATTTTCGCTCTTGCGGATGTACGCGGTACACAGAGTTTGTTTATTTCGACGTATAATGCTTATATGCCCATTTGAAATGCTTTTCAGCTCATTTGTAAGTTCATTTGTATCAGGAAGCATGTTCAGCAAAAAAGGTATGATGGCGCTTATGGTTTTAATTAGAACCGGTATGAAATAAACCGCATGGGTAAAGAAAAATTACTAACATGAATTTTTTGAACATTTACATAAACCCTGCCGAATTGCTGGGGTCGGCGTAATTTTCCGGCAAGGCTGAACAGCGGCCAAACTATTTTGACAAAAAAGCTTAAAATTGAGAGAACTGCATTTTTTGTCATGTCGTTTAGCTCGTTTTATGGAAACAAAATGATGTTTACACATTCCTGGTTTATTTTTAACGAATTTAATTATCTAATATCTAACAACATTTTTTCATAGCTGTCTTGAAAAAACGATTATAAATGGATAAGTCGGAGCATCTGGAAAAATTCTTTAACACGACTTAAATTAAACGATAAGTATTGTTATGTACATTATAATTGAAGAGATAGATACCCTTTTTTAACCAACTTCCAAAAACGAGGTGGTTAGCAGTTCGGCCCTGATTTTTTTGTAAATATGTTATCCGATTCCTTCTCCAGTTGTGATGTGAATAATTATTTTATTGTTTATTAAAAGCTGCTCTTATTTAGTAGCATCTGTCCCGATGTTTGTGTGTAATCAACTCTTGCGGTAAAATTTGGAATGCGTGTGTAAATCGGATGACAATGCAAAATTGTTATGACGTGGAGCTGATCTGATAATCGAACCGGAAGGTGGCCATAAGAACTCGAGTTTGAACTCATTTGATTAGTCTTAACGAGTTTTTTGATGCCAGATGGTAACCAGAGTCTGATGATGGCGCTGGTAGTTGGCCAAAGAAACTCAGTAATTAAGCGATGCAAGAGCGTCAAGTTTGATTCGTTTTGATGGGTGGACCGTTTGTGATGGGTGGCGGTTTGGTAGACGTTTGTTATGAATGTGTATTCTGTCTTTGACTTGATGGATTAGATCGCACTAATAGGCAAGATATCGATAGAATATAGACACAGAGAGAAGGGAAAATGCATCACCTAAACAAAGTGATCTCAGGATAGAAACGTTAGAATACGTACACAAGAGAGAAGAAAAAATGAATTATGAGAAAAATACTTGGCCAGATTCGAAAAAAGACTAATCAGAGGAATATGCAACGTTGAGTACTTTAATAGCGCCATAAATACCTTTTGCGATAAAGCGTGTAATATTTGCACGAAAGGATGGGCTTATACCTGACTTTATAATACTACGAACTGAAAAGCGCCTTCTTTCTCGAATAATACCATTTCTAAAAATTGTAAAATTTTTAAGATTGTACAATTTGTTTGGACAATATGGATTTCGTGGCAAAGCAGTACTTTTTGCCCACAATATTTCCAAAGTAACTGAAAAACTCCCACATATGTTGCCTAGATATGTAAATAACTGTAGAATAATGATTGCTACTAAGCATCTGGAGAATTTAAGTATTACTCGTGAGTTTTCACTGTCTCGCGATAATGTGTTTACGGCTTTGAAATAGTTGGTGGTTAATAATCCCTTGTTCAAAACATAATGCAGCCGTTTTTGAACATTTTAAGAAGAACAAAAATACACAAATGTTCAAAATAACAGCCCAAGATCAGTTAATTGATGGAACAAAAAAGAATGAACAGACTGATATTAATAATATAATCCACTCGGACATTAACAAAACAGGTGGTCTTCCTAAGGAACTAGATTTTTTTGTTGGTGCCAAAGTCATGTTGAAGTCTAACGTTGACGTTGCTCAGAAACTTGTGACTGGAGCGATAGATCACATTGCTGATATTATAGAAAGACTAAAGCCGTGCTTAACTATACGATAGCGAGATACCATCGGTTCGCGTAGACTTCGGTAAATCACGGCACAGCTGAAAGGAGAATACTCCCAATTGTCTAAACTTGGGCTTCAACTGTGCACAAAATGCAGGGAACTACTTTAGACCATGCTGTTATTTAGCTTAGTTCCAAATTGTTTGCTGCAGGTCAAGCTTATGAGGCTTAAAGCAGGTCTTCAAGTCGAAGAACTTGACTGCTCCAAGTTGAGTCCGGTGAAACCTTGTAATATTGACGCATTGAATGAAATGGATAGAATGATAAATGTTACAAACAACTAACGAGTAATTAACTAACAGATATATATATATATATATATATATATATATATATATATATATACATATATATATATATATATATATATATATATATATATATATATATATATATATATATATATATAGTTTATGGTTGCGATATGTGGATGATACATTTGTGATTTGGCCTCATGGGAAGGACCACCTTAATGGCATCCATCACAAAATAAAATTTACTATGGAGGTTGAAGCCAACAATCAACTGCCATTCCTTGATGTTCTCATAAATAGGAAGGAAGATGGAACCCTTGGCCATACGGTATATAGGTAAGCAACTCACACCAACAGATACCTTCATGCTAATTCTCATGACCACCCAGCCCAACTGCAAGCCGTCGTCAAGACTTTAGTAACCAGATCACAAAGACTAGCTGACCAGGACAACATCAAATAGGAAATGGACAGTTTAAAAACAGCTCTGAGACAAAACGGATTTACAGACCGAAATATTCAAAGAGCCCTGAAGTCAAAACCGAGACAAACAGACGAGGAGCATGAGACACCAATAACCAAGGCTTATTTACCGTATGTCAAGGGTACCACAGACAGTAATGCAAGAATTCTACGGAGACACAATATCGATACTATTTTCAATACAGACAGAAAAATAAGCACGGTGTTGGGGAATCCGAAGACGAGGATCCCTTTAGAACAACAGGGAGTGTACGAGATTCCATGTGCAGACTGTCATAAAACCTATGTGGGGCAAACTAACAGAAAAATTCAAGCTAGACGTGACCACCACACAGCGCTATAAGAAAGCAGGAAAAAACAACATCCATTGCGGAACACGCCATCACGACGTCACACCGAATAGACTTTGAGAACACCAGAGTACTGGCAAATATAGAACACCCGAAATCAAGACTCGTAAGAGAGACAATTGAAATAGCGAAGAGGCCTCACAGTCTAAACGCACGCAATGAAATCCAGAACTTATCGAATTGTTGGAAAATTCTATTAAACACCGTACCGGCCCGGACCCGTCCTATAACAACTCAACCGGATATAACCAATTAGCAAGCGGGAGGCGTGGCCACTGAGCGCCAAGGGCCAATCAAACCGTCACGCGCCGAGCCGCGACTATATAACAGCGAGCGCGCTCATGAAAATTTTAGTATTCGAGTAACTAGAAGCGAAAGCAGAAGGCTACGAGAGTTATTCGAACCGACCTGAAGAGGGCAGATGTGACTCTGCTGAAACGTCGTCATTTTACCATCGATCCCTGCAGGGATCAGTTATCAACTACGCGGATGAATTCCCGGAAACCACCTAACACACACACACACACACACACACACACACACACACACACACACACACACACACACACACACACACACACACACACACACACACACACACACACACACACACACACACACACACACACGGGGTGGTTGTTGGTCCACTACCGGGCGCCTCCCCAGGTGGCGGATAGGGGAACGCTCTCCAGCAATGGGGAGTACTGAGGATTTCCTCAGGGCGGACCAAAACCAGATAGGGGAAGGAACCCCGAAAATAAACCATTCATGGATATGGGTGATAAGGTCAACTTAATACCCCAGGTGGGTACCTCTGCAGAGGATAATCCCACCACCGGTTCCGATCGAGTGAAAGCCTCGGTGGCCGGTGCACGCTCCACGGATTCTGGGGGGAGCGAATTATCACTGGTTCCGTCACATAGTGACAACAAGAAGAAAGACACTATTAATGGTACAACATCGACCATTAAAACTAGAGCTGGCAGCAAGACACTATTCAGCCAAGTCCTCCAAAAGGCGGATAGTGCAGTTGACGCCTCCCAAAGGGCCACAACTGAGAGTGGCGCTCCAAACAAATTGGGAGCAAAGATCGATGAGCTCTTGAAGTTCATTGGGCCTAGGCACAATGTACATCATGAGATCAAGAAACTGGCACACGCCATTAAGTTAGAATATGACAAATATCTGACGTCAACGACGCGGCCACCTCCTGTAGCGAAACCTGCTACAACACAGACATCGCCAGTAAAGGTGTCAAACACTCAGACACAAGGTGAAAAGCAAAAGGAGGTCCCAAAAGCGGCTGCCTCAAAAGCAGCCAACTCAAAACCGACTGCATCAACACCGGCGGCCCCAAAGCAGGCGGCTTCAATAAAAGTAGCCTCAGTAGCAAGGACCTCGCCACCGAAGGCCTCGCCTTCAGTAGCCCCATCAAGTAAGGCACCACTAGTTAAAACTCTTAAACCGGTGCTACCTAGCAAGCTAAAGCCCGGTAAAGAAGGTTGCCAGAACATCGGGCAAACCACCCAGGCAACAACAAGTAGGGTGGTCAATTCAGAAGCGGAGCGAAACAATGGATTAAAACCCAAGTTTAAACCGCAGACCAAAAAACAACCTTCAAACCAGTCGACTGACTGGCAAGTGGTAAAGCGGAAAAAGGCCCCGAGGACCAATAAGCAAAAACCAGCCCAACATTGTACGCTGCTTATAAAGAAAGGCGAGAAGAGCTCCCATGCAGATATCTTGCGAGGTATCAAGAATGATCCCACCTTGCAGGATATAGGCAAAAAAGTCAATAAGATCCGACGAACAGCTAAGGGAGATCTACTTTTGTTATTCGCCAAGGCAGACGCTCAGGAGATGGAGCGCTATTGTAACGCCATCAAGAATAAGCTCCCAAACGGGGCCACTGTACAATCTCGAATACCCCAAATCGAGATTGAAATTAAAGACCTGGACGAGATCAGTACCAAGGAAGAGGTAGTAAACCTGCTCAAAGATAATATCGACGGCCTGGCAGAGATCACTGAGGAGGCAGTGAAATCACTTCGACGGGCATATAGATCAACACAAACGGCAGTTGTTTGTCTCCCAGAGGTCCAGGCCAAGAAAGCCATCGCACTTGGAAAGCTGAAACTTGCGTGGGGCACAGTACGTGTTCGCGAGAGGATCAGCCTTCGACGGTGCTTCAAATGCTGGCACTTTGGGCACAACGCCCAGGCGTGCAGAGGCAAGACTGACCGAAGCAGTTGTTGTCACAGATGCGGAGGCGCTGGTCACAATGCCTCGGCTTGTCAACAACCTGCCAAGTGCTTACTCTGCAAAGAGAAAGATAGTAGGTCAGACTGCCGGCACGTTGCGGGTAGTTGGAAATGTCCGATCTACCAACAGGCGATGAGAGCAGCACAAGCCCGTAAATGAAAGTACTGCAACTCAACCTCAACCATTGCGAAGCAGCCCAAGACCTACTGGTACAGCGGGTGCGGGAATTGGATTGCGACGTAGCCATAATCTGCGAGCAGTACAAAAACTTCGACACCCTGTCCTGGGTAAATGACACAACGGACAGAGCAGCGATATGGGCTTGCGGTAAACTTCCGTTCCAACAACTCCCAAATACCCCCGAACCATGGCTTGTGAGAGCCAAAGTGGGAGGGGTTCACTTCTATAGCTGCTATGCACCTCCTAGTGCACAGCTCGAGGAGTTCGAGTTATTCTTGGACACCTTGGCGGAGGATGTACGGAAGCGTGAATCGGTCGCCATCGCAGGAGATTTCAACGCCTGGGCAATTGACTGGGGATGCCGGGAAACGAGCGCGAGAGGACGAGCTCTCCTTGAGACCATGTCTTCGCTCAACCTGGTACTCCTCAACACAGGAGACGTAAGCACATATCGCAAAGGCACAGCCAGCTCCATTATTGATGTGACTTTCGTTAGCAGCAACCTAATTAAAGGGGGCTGTGAATGGCGGGTCGATGAGGAGTTTACTAATAGCGACCACCAAGCTATTATATGGGAAATCAACACCACTCCCAAACGAAGATTGTGTGTCAGTCGTGCGAGGTCACAGCCAGTCGGTTGGAACAAAAATGCTTTCGATGCTGATTCATTCGCCTTGGTTATGGAGCAGGAACCATTGTCAATAGCAACAAGCGCAGAAGCCACTGCCAAAGAGGTAATGACAAGCGTTGTCAAGTCCTGCGATGCATCCATGCCAAGGAGACGGCAGAACAACAGCCGCCCACCAGTTTACTGGTGGAATGACACGATCTCACAACACCGACGAGAGTGTCTCAAAGCACGAAGGCTGCATCAACGAGCACGGAGACGCGACAGGGTCACAACAGAAGAACTAAGGCTCGACTATGAGATCAAAAGACAACAACTACGAAGAGCCATTCTCTCAAGCAAGAGATCCTACTGGAAGGAGTTGTGTGACGAAGTTAATCAAGATCCATGGGGAAAACCGTATAAAATCGTTATGCATAAAATTAAGGCCCCTCCCATGACATCAACGAACTGCCCCGAATCATTGCACCGCATTGTCACTCACTTGTTTCCTGCGAAGCCTGAGCTACCCGCTTATCCTTCGTGGCAGGTGAGGGACGAAGATATACCACCAGTGACTATGAATGAGCTGATGGGCGCGTGCAACCGGCTCCAAAACGGTAAGGCTCCCGGTCCAGATGGCATACCTAACATCGCGCTAAAATGCGCCATAGCCAATAGGCCTGACATGTTTCTACACATGTATGAGACCTGCCTAAAGCAGGGGGTTTTCCCGACTAAGTGGAAAAAGCAGAGCCTTGTGCTCCTACCTAAAGGGGGAAAGAAACCTCCAGACGAACCGTCATCATATCGTCCCCTCTGTATGTTGGACTCTGCGGGAAAACTCCTTGAAAGAATAATAGCAGATAGGCTGGAGCCCTACGTTGAGCCAAAACTTTCCACCAACCAATTCGGGTTCAGAAAGGGGAGATCAACCATCGATGCCGTGACACTCGTTACCAACATCGCCAGAGAGGCTATCTCGGGAAAGAGATGGAGAAGAGGTGGAAAAAAGTACTGTCTAATAGCCACCCTGGATATCAAGAACGCCTTTAACTCGGCCCGCTGGGACCGCATTTTGGAGGCTCTTGCCAGGATGGAAGTTCCTCAGTACTTGCGGAGAATGGTCTCAGCGTATTTCAAGGACCGCATCTTATTGTACCAAACTGAAAATGAAAATGAAGTAGACTATAAGATCACAGGAGGTGTACCTCAGGGCTCTGTTCTTGGCCCCCTCTTATGGAACGTAATGTACAACGACCTACTCCTGCTCGGTCTGCCTGAGGGCGTCAGGCTAGTGGCATTCGCCGATGATGTGGCATTGATCATAGTGCGCAAGCACATAGAGGAGATACAAACAACCTTCTCATTCGCTATAGACACAATTCAGAATTGGATGCTCGCAGCGGACTTGAGTTTAGCAGAGCAAAAGACCGAAACACTTCTTGTTAGCAGTCGGAAGGCAAGGGAAACCATCACCCTCAAAATAGGCGACACCTACATACAGTCGCAGCCCTTCATCAGCTATTTGGGGGTGCTCCTGGACACAAGGCTCAACTTCAAAGAGCACATAATCGCGGCCAGCAAGAAAGCAGCTGGGGTACAGGGGGCATAATCTAGAATAATGCCGAATGTCGGAGGCCCTAGACAGATAAGAAGACAGCTACTGGCAACAGTAACTACTTCTGTTTTGTTGTACGGGGCACCGGTATGGGAGAAATCGCTCGAGCTACCATCGTACCGCCGGAAAATGAAATCAGTCCAGCGGCTCTCAGCGATTCGAGTGGCATCATCCTACCGCACTGTGTCTTACGAGGCGGTGAGTGTGATTGCCTCTACCCTGCCAATCGACATCCTGGCTGCAGAAAGGGGACGGCTTTATCGCAGAAAGTTAGAAAAAGACCAGCCGACAGGAAACAGCGATGAAAGAGCCATAAGTCTAGGGCAATGGCAGGAGAGGTGGGACAGCTCTACTAAAGGCAGGTGGACATATCGATTGATACCTAACATCAGTCGTTGGGTCAACCGCCAGCATGGGGAAGTTGGGTTCTACATCACTCAACTCCTGACTGGACATGGATGCTTTCGAGCATACCTGCACAGGTTCAGGAGGGCAAACTCCCCAAACTGCCCACACTGTACGGACGTGATAGAGGACGCAGAACACGTGTTCTTCTCCTGCCCCCGGTTTCAGGATCAACGTGCTGAAGTGGAGAGGATTCTGGAGACTAATATCGTCCCAGAACAACTAGTAGAAGCCATGCTGAAGGGCCCCCAAGCCTGGAACTTGGTATCAGATTATGCGGAGACTATCCTCAAAGAACTCCGCGATACGTTCGAGGAGTAGGCTTTAGAAGCTTTCAATGTAAGAGCAGTAAACATCTGCAATGAACCACCCTTGCGAAGTAGTATTGAGTAAGAGTGCCGCAAGGGACCATGGTTGTAGGAGAAAGAGGTTAGGGTTTTAGCGGGTATACGGTATACTGGTTTCAATTGCAACGATCTACTCTTGCTTTGAAGTCATTGCATCGGGAGTCCCGCACGACGGCTAGCACGTGCTAGCTAAGTACGCAATGTATTTCCCCCCTCTTCGGATAAAAAAAAAAAAAAAAAAAAAAAAAAAAAACACACACAGTCGACTGACTGGCAAGTGGTAAAGCGGAAAAAGGCCCCGAGGACCAATAAGCAAAAACCAGCCCAACATTGTACGCTGCTTATAAAGAAAGGCGATAGGAGCTCCCATGCAGATATCTTGCGAGGTATCAAGAATGATCCCACCTTGCAGGATATAGGCAAAAAAGTCAATAAGATCCGACGAACAGCTAAGGGAGATCTACTTTTGTTATTCGCCAAGGCAGACGCTCAGGAGATGGAGCGCTATTGTAACGCCATCAAGAATAAGCTCCCAAACGGGGCCACTGTACAATCTCGAATACCCCAAATCGAGATTGAAATTAAAGACCTGGACGAGATCAGTACCAAGGAAGAGGTAGTAAACCTGCTCAAAGATAATATCGACGGCCTGGCAGAGATCACTGAGGAGGCAGTGAAATCACTTCGACGGGCATATAGATCAACACAAACGGCAGTTGTTTGTCTCCCAGAGGTCCAGGCCAAGAAAGCCATCGCACTTGGAAAGCTGAAACTTGCGTGGGGCACAGTACGTGTTCGCGAGAGGATCAGCCTTCGACGGTGCTTCAAATGCTGGCACTTTGGGCACAACGCCCAGGCGTGCAGAGGCAAGACTGACCGAAGCAGTTGTTGTCACAGATGCGGAGGCGCTGGTCACAATGCCTCGGCTTGTCAACAACCTGCCAAGTGCTTACTCTGCAAAGAGAAAGATAGTAGGTCAGACTGCCGGCACGTTGCGGGTAGTTGGAAATGTCCGATCTACCAACAGGCGATGAGAGCAGCACAAGCCCGTAAATGAAAGTACTGCAACTCAACCTCAACCATTGCGAAGCAGCCCAAGACCTACTGGTACAGCGGGTGCGGGAATTGGATTGCGACGTAGCCATAATCTGCGAGCAGTACAAAAACTTCGACACCCTGTCCTGGGTAAATGACACAACGGACAGAGCAGCGATATGGGCTTGCGGTAAACTTCCGTTCCAACAACTCCCAAATACCCCCGAACCATGGCTTGTGAGAGCCAAAGTGGGAGGGGTTCACTTCTATAGCTGCTATGCACCTCCTAGTGCACAGCTCGAGGAGTTCGAGTTATTCTTGGACACCTTGGCGGAGGATGTACGGAAGCGTGAATCGGTCGCCATCGCAGGAGATTTCAACGCCTGGGCAATTGACTGGGGATGCCGGGAAACGAGCGCGAGAGGACGAGCTCTCCTTGAGACCATGTCTTCGCTCAACCTGGTACTCCTCAACACAGGAGACGTAAGCACATATCGCAAAGGCACAGCCAGCTCCATTATTGATGTGACTTTCGTTAGCAGCAACCTAATTAAAGGGGGCTGTGAATGGCGGGTCGATGAGGAGTTTACTAATAGCGACCACCAAGCTATTATATGGGAAATCAACACCACTCCCAAACGAAGATTGTGTGTCAGTCGTGCGAGGTCACAGCCAGTCGGTTGGAACAAAAATGCTTTCGATGCTGATTCATTCGCCTTGGTTATGGAGCAGGAACCATTGTCAATAGCAACAAGCGCAGAAGCCACTGCCAAAGAGGTAATGACAAGCGTTGTCAAGTCCTGCGATGCATCCATGCCAAGGAGACGGCAGAACAACAGCCGCCCACCAGTTTACTGGTGGAATGACACGATCTCACAACACCGACGAGAGTGTCTCAAAGCACGAAGGCTGCATCAACGAGCACGGAGACGCGACAGGGTCACAACAGAAGAACTAAGGCTCGACTATGAGATCAAAAGACAACAACTACGAAGAGCCATTCTCTCAAGCAAGAGATCCTACTGGAAGGAGTTGTGTGACGAAGTTAATCAAGATCCATGGGGAAAACCGTATAAAATCGTTATGCATAAAATTAAGGCCCCTCCCATGACATCAACGAACTGCCCCGAATCATTGCACCGCATTGTCACTCACTTGTTTCCTGCGAAGCCTGAGCTACCCGCTTATCCTTCGTGGCAGGTGAGGGACGAAGATATACCACCAGTGACTATGAATGAGCTGATGGGCGCGTGCAACCGGCTCCAAAACGGTAAGGCTCCCGGTCCAGATGGCATACCTAACATCGCGCTAAAATGCGCCATAGCCAATAGGCCTGACATGTTTCTACACATGTATGAGACCTGCCTAAAGCAGGGGGTTTTCCCGACTAAGTGGAAAAAGCAGAGGCTTGTGCTCCTACCTAAAGGGGGAAAGAAACCTCCAGACGAACCGTCATCATATCGTCCCCTCTGTATGTTGGACTCTGCGGGAAAACTCCTTGAAAGAATAATAGCAGATAGGCTGGAGCCCTACGTTGAGCCAAAACTTTCCACCAACCAATTTGGGTTCAGAAAGGGGAGATCAACCATCGATGCCGTGACACTCGTTACCAACATCGCCAGAGAGGCTATCTCGGGAAAGAGATGGAGAAGAGGTGGAAAAAAGTACTGTCTAATAGCCACCCTGGATATCAAGAACGCCTTTAACTCGGCCCGCTGGGACCGCATTTTGGAGGCTCTTGCCAGGATGGAAGTTCCTCAGTACTTGCGGAGAATGGTCTCAGCGTATTTCAAGGACCGCATCTTATTGTACCAAACTGAAAATGGGCAAGTAGACTATAAGATCACAGGAGGTGTACCTCAGGGCTCTGTTCTTGGCCCCCTCTTATGGAACGTAATGTACAACGACCTACTCCTGCTCGGTCTGCCTGAGGGCGTCAGGCTAGTGGCATTCGCCGATGATGTGGCATTGATCATAGTGCGCAAGCACATAGAGGAGATACAAACAACCTTCTCATTCGCTATAGCCACAATTCAGAATTGGATGCTCGCAGCGGACTTGAGTTTAGCAGAGCAAAAGACCGAAACACTTCTTGTTAGCAGTCGGAAGGCAAGGGAAACCATCATCCTCAAAATAGGCGACACCTACATACAGTCGCAACCCTTCATCAGCTATTTGGGTGTGCTCCTGGACTCACGGCTCAACTTCAAAGAGCACATAATCGCGGCCAGCAAGAAAGCAGCTGGGGTACAGGGGGCATTATCTAGAATAATGCCGAATGTCGGAGGCCCTAGACAGATAAGAAGACAGCTACTGGCAACAGTAACTACTTCTGTTTTGTTGTACGGGGCACCGGTATGGGAGAAATCGATCGAGCTACCATCGTACCGCCGGAAAATGAAATCAGTCCAGCGGCTCTCAGCGATTCGAGTGGCATCATCCTACCGCACTGTGTCTTACGAGGCGGTGAGTGTGATTGCCTCTACCCTGCCAATCGACATCCTGGCTGCAGAAAGGGGACGGCTTTATCGCAGAAAGTTAGAAAAAGACCAGCCGACAGGAAACAGCGATGAAAGAGCCATAAGTCTAGGGCAATGGCAGGAGAGGTGGGACAGCTCTACTAAAGGCAGGTGGACATATCGATTGATACCTAACATCAGTCGTTGGGTCAACCGCCAGCATGGGGAGGTTGGGTTCTACATCACTCAACTCCTGACTGGACATGGATGCTTTCGAGCATACCTGCACAGGTTCAGGAGGGCAAACTCCCCAAACTGCCCACACTGTACGGACGTGATAGAGGACGCAGAACACGTGTTCTTCTCCTGCCCCCGGTTTCAGGATCAACGTGCTGAAGTGGAGAGGATTCTGGAGACTAATATCGTCCCAGAACAATTAGTAGAAGCCATGCTGAAGGGCCCCCAAGCCTGGAACTTGGTATCAGATTATGCGGAGACTATCCTCAAAGAACTCCGCGATACGTTCGAGGAGTAGGCTTTAGAAGCTTTCAATGTAAGAGCAGTAAACATCTGCAATGAACCACCCTTGCGAAGTAGTATTGAGTAAGAGTGCCGCAAGGGACCATGGTTGTAGGAGAAAGAGGTTAGGGTTTTAGCGGGTATACGGTATACTGGTTTCAATTGCAACGATTTACTCTTGCTTTGAAGTCATTGCATCGGGAGTCCCGCACGACGGCTAGCACGTGCTAGCTAAGTACGCAATGTATTTCCCCCCTCTTCGGATAAAAAAAAAAAAAAAAAAAAAAAAAAAAAAAAAAAAAAACACACACACACACACACACACACACACACACACACACACACACACACCCGGGGTGGTTGTTGGTCCACTACCGGGCGCCTCCCCAGGTGGCGGATAGGGGAACGCTCTCCAGCAATGGGGAGTACTGAGGATTTCCTCAGGGCGGACCAAAATCAGATAGGGGAAGGAACCCCGAAAATAAACCATTTATGGATATGGGTGATAAGGTGAACTTAATACCCCAGGTGGGTACCTCTGCAGAGGATAATCCCACCACCGGTTCCGATCGAGTGAAAGCCTCGGTGGCCGGTGCACGCTCCACGGATTCTGGGGGGAGCGAATTATCACTGGTTCCGTCACATAGTGACAAGAAGAAGAAGAACACCGTTAATGGTACAACATCGACCATTAAAACTAGAGCTGGCAGCAATACACTATTCAGCCAAGTCCTCCAAAAGGCGAATAGTGGAGTTGACGTCCCCCAAAGGGCAACAGATGAGAGTGGCGCTCCAAACAAATTAGGAGCAAAGATCGATGAGCTCTTGACGTTCATTGGGCCTAGGCACAATGTACATCATGAGATCAAGAAACTGGCACACGCCATTAAGTCAGAATATGACAAATATCTGACGTCAACGACGCAGCCATCTCCTGTAGCGAAACCTGCTACAACACAGACATCGCCAGTAAAGGTGTCAAACACTCAGACACAAGGTGAAAAGCAAAAGGAGGTCCCAAAAGCGGCTGCCTCAAAAGCAGCTAACTCAAAACCGGCTGCATCAACACCGGCGGCCCCAAAGCAGGCGGCTTCAATAAAAGTAGCCTCACTGCCGGGAGACTCGGTAGCAAGGACCTCGCCACCGAAGGCCTCGCCTTCAGTAGCCTCATCAAGTAAGGCACCACTACCAAAAACTCTTAAACCGGTGCTAGCTAGCAAGCTAAAGCCCGGTAAAGAAGGTTGCCAGAACATCGGGCAAACCACCCAGGCAACAACAAGTAGGGTGGTCAATTCAGAAGCGAAGAGAAACAATGAATTAAAATCCAAGTCTAAACCGCAGACCAGAAACAAACCTTCAAACCAGTTGACTGACTGGCAACTGGTAAAGAGGAAAAAGGCCCCGAGGACCAATAAGCAAAAACCAGCGCCACATTGTACGCTGCTTATAAAGAAAGGCGAGAAGAGCTCCCATGCAGATATCTTGCGAGATATCAAAAATGATCCCACCTTGCAGGATATAGGCAAAAAAGTCAATAAGATCCGACGAACAGCTAAGGGAGATCTCCTGTTTTTATTCGCGAAGGCAGACGCTCAGGAGATGGAGCGCTACTGTAACGCCATCAAGAATAAGCTCCCAAGCGGGGCCACTGTACAATCTCGAATACCGCAAATCGAGATTGAAGTTAAAGACCTGGATGAGATCAGTACAAAGGAAGACGTGGTAAAGCTGCTCAAAGATAATATCGACGGCCTGGCAGAGATCACTGAGGAGGCAGTGAAATCACTTCGACGGGCATATAGATCAACACAAACGGCAGTTGTTTGTCTCCCAGAGGTCCAGGCAAAGAAATCCATCGCACTCGGAAAGCTGAAACTTGCGTGGGGCACAGTACGTGTTCGCGAGAGGATCAGCCTTCGACGGTGCTTCAAATGCTGGCACTTTGGGCACAACGCCCAGGCGTGCAGAGGCAAGACTGACCGAAGCAGTTGTTGTCACAGATGCGGAGGCGCTGGTCACAATGCCTCGGCTTGTCAACAACCTGCCAAGTGCTTACTCTGCAAAGAGAAAGATAGTAGGTCAGACTGCCGACACGTTGCGGGTAGTTGGAAATGTCCGATCTACCAACAGGCGATGAGAGCAGCACAAGCCCGTAAATGAAAGTACTGCAACTCAACCTCAACCATTGCGAAGCTGCCCAAGACCTACTGGTACAGCGGGTGCGGGAATTGGATTGCGACCTAGCCATAATCTGCGAGCAGTACAAAAACTTCGACACCCTGTCCTGGGTAAATGACACAACGGACAGAGCAGCGATATGGGCTTGCGGTAAACTTCCGTTCCAACAACTCCCAAATACCCCCGAACCATGGCTTGTGAGAGCCAAAGTGGGAGGGGTTCACTTCTATAGCTGCTATGCACCTCCTAGTGCACAGCTCGAGGAGTTCGAGTTATTCTTGGACACCTTGGCGGAGGATGTACGGAAGCGTGAATCGGTCGCCATCGCAGGAGATTTCAACGCCTGGGCAATTGACTGGGGATGTCGGGAAACGAGCGCGAGAGGACGAGCTCTCCTTGAGACCATGTCTTCGCTCAACCTGGTACTCCTCAACACAGGAGCCGTAAGCACATATCGCAAAGGCACAGCCAGCTCCATTATCGATGTGACATTCGTTAGCAGCAACCTAATTAAAGGGGGCTGTGAGTGGCGGGTCGATGAGGAGTTTACTAATAGCGACCACCAAGCTATTATATGGGAAATCAACACCACTCCCAAACGAAGATTGTGTGTCAGTCGTGCGAGGTCACAGCCAGTCGGTTGGAACAAAAATGCTTTCGATGCTGATTCATTCGCCTTGGTTATGGAGCAGGAACCATTGTCAATAGCAACAAGCGCAGAAGCCACTGCCAAAGAGGTAATGACAAGCGTTGTCAAGTCCTGCGATGCTTCCATGCCAAGGAGACGGCAGAACAACAGCCGCCCACCAGTTTACTGGTGGAACGACACGATCTCACAACACCGACGAGAGTGTCTCAAAGCACGAAGGCTGCATCAACGAGCACGGAGACGCGACAGGGTCGCAACAGAAGAACTAAGGCTCGACTATGAGATCAAAAGACAACAACTACGAAGAGCCATTCTCTCAAGCAAGAGATCCTACTGGAAGGAGTTGTGTGACGAAGTTAATCAAGATCCATGGGGAAAACCGTATAAAATCGTGATGCATAAAATTAAGGCCCCTCCCATGACATCAACGAACTGCCCCGAATCATTGCACCGCATTGTCACTCACTTGTTTCCCGCGAAGCCTGAGCTACCCGCTAATCCTTCGTGGCAGGTGAGGGACGAAGATATACCATCAGTGACTATGAATGAGCTGATGGGCGCGTGCAACCGGCTCCAAAACGGTAAGGCTCCCGGTCCAGATGGCATACCTAACATCGCGCTAAAATGCGCCATAGCCAATAGGCCTGACATGTTTCTACACATGTATGAGACCTGCCTAAAGCAGGGGGTTTTCCCGACTAAGTGGAAAAAGCAGAGGCTTGTGCTCCTCCCTAAAGGGGGAAAGAAACCTCCCGACGAACCGTCTTCATATCGTCCCCTCTGTATGTTGGACTCTGCGGGAAAACTCCTTGAAAGGATAATAGCAGATAGGCTGGAGCCCTACGTTGAGCCGAAACTTTCCACCAACCAATTCGGGTTCAGAAAGGGGAGATCAACCATCGATGCCGTGACACTCGTTACCAACATCGCCAGAGAGGCTATCTCGGGAAAGAGATGGAGAAGAGGTGGAAAAAAGTACTGTCTAATAGCCACCCTGGATATCAAGAACGCCTTTAACTCGGCCCGCTGGGACCGCATATTGGAGGGTCTTGCCAGGATGGAAGTTCCGCAGTACTTGCGCAGAATGGTTTCAGCCTATTTCAAGGACCGCATCTTGTTGTACCAAACTGAAAATGGGCAAGTAGACTATAAGATCACAGGAGGTGTACCTCAGGGCTCTGTTCTTGGCCCCCTCTTATGGAACGTAATGTACAACGACCTGCTCCTGCTCGGTCTGCCTGAGGGCGTCAGGCTAGTGGCATTCGCCGATGATGTGGCATTGATCATAGTGCGCAAGCACATAGAGGAGATACAAACAACCTTCTCATTCGCTATAGCCACAATTCAGCATTGGATGCTCGCAGCGGACTTGAGTTTAGCAGAACAAAAGACCGAAACACTTCTTGTTAGCAGTCGAAAGGCAAGGGAAACCATCACCCTCAAAATAGGCGACTCCTACATTCAGTCGCAGCCCTTCATCAGCTATTTGGGGGTGCTCCTGGACACACGGCTCAACTTCAAAGAGCACATAATCGCGGCCAGCAAGAAAGCAGCTGGGGTACAGGGGGCATTATCTAGAATAATGCCGAATGTCGGAGGCCCTAGACAGATAAGAAGAGAGCTACTGGCAACAGTAACTACTTCTGTTTTGTTGTACGGGGCACCGGTATGGGAGAAATCGCTCGAGCTACCATCGTACCGCCGGAAAATGAAATCAGTCCAGCGGCTCTCAGCGATTCGAGTGGCATCATCCTACCGCACTGTGTCTTACGAGGCGGTGAGTGTGATTGCCTCTACCCTACCAATCGACATCCTGGCTGCAGAAAGGGGACGGCTTTATCGCAGAAAGTTAGAGAAAGACCAACCGACAGGAAACAGCGATGAAAGAGCCATGAGTCTAGGGCAATGGCAGGAGAGGTGGGACAGCTCTACTAAAGGAAGGTGGACATATCGATTGATACCTAACATCAGTCGTTGGGTCAACCGCCAGCATGGGGAGGTTGGGTTCTACATCACTCAACTCCTGACTGGACATGGATGCTTTCGAGCATACTTGCACAGGTTCAGGAGGGCAAACTCCCCAAACTGCCCACACTGTACGGATGTGGTAGAGGACGCGGAACACGTGTTCTTCTCCTGCCCCCGGTTTCAGGATCAACGTGCTGAAGTGGAGAGGATTCTGGAGACTAATATCGTTCCAGAACAAATAGTAGAAGCCATGCTGAAGGGCCCCCAAGCCTGGAACTTGGTATCAGATTACGCGGAGACTATCCTCAAAGAACTCCGCAATACGTTCGAGGAGTAGGCTTTAGAGGCTTCCAATGTAAGAGCAGTAAACATCTGCAATGAACCACCCTTGCGAAGTAGTATTGACTAAGAGTGCCGCAGGGGACCATGGTTGTAGGAGAAAGAGGTTAGGGTTTTAGCGGGTATACGGTATACTGGTTTCAATGCAACGATTTACTCTTGTTTTGAAGTCATTGCACCGGGAGTCCCGCACGACGGCCAGCACGTGCTAGCTAAGTACGGAATGTATTTCCCCCCTCTTCGGATAAAAAAAAAAAAAAAAAAAAAAAAAAAAAAACACACACACACACACACACCCGGGGTGGTTGCTGGTCCACTACCGGGCGCCTCCCCAGGTGGCGGATAGGGGACGCTCTCCAGCAATGGGGAGTACTGAGGATTTCTTCAGGGCGGACCAAAATCAGATAGGGGAAGGAACCCCGAAAACAAACCATTCATGGATATGGGTGATAAGGTCAACTTAATACCCCAGGTGGGTACCTCTGCAGAGGATAATCCCACCACCGGTTCCGATCGAGTGAAAGCCTCGGTGGCCGGTGCACGCTCCACGGATTCTGGGGGGAGCGAATTATCACTGGTTCCGTCACATAGTGACAACAAGAAGAAAGACACTATTAATGGTACAACATCGACCATTAAAACAAGAGCTGGCAGCAAGACACTATTCAGCCAAGTCCTCCAAAAGGCGGATAGTGGAGTTGACGTGCCCCAAAGGGCAACAAATGAGAGTGGCGCTCCAAACAAATTAGGAGCAAAGATCGATGAGCTCTTGAGGTTCATTGGGCCTAGGCACAATGTACATCATGAGATCAAGAAACTGGCAAACGTCATTAAGTCAGAATATGACAAATATCTGACGTCAACGACGCAGCCATCTCCTGTAGCGAAACCTGCTACAACACAGACATCGCCAGTAAAGGTGTCAAACACTCAGACACAAGGTGAAAAGCAAAAGGAGGTCCCAAAAGCGGCTGCCTCAAAAGCAGCTAACTCAAAACCGGCTGCATCAACACCGGCGGCCCCAAAGCAGGCGGCTTCAATAAAAGTAGCCTCACTAGCGGCAGACTCTGTAGCAAGCACCTCGCCACCGAAGGCCTCGCCTTCAGTAGCCTCATCAAGTAAGGCACCACTACCAAAAACTCTTAAACCGGTGCTAGCTAGCAAGCTAAAGCCCGGTAAAGAAGGTTGCCAGAACATCGGGCAAACCACCCAGGCAACAACAAGTAGGGTGGTCAATTCAGAAGCGGAGAGAAACAATGGATTAAAATCCAAGTTTAAACCGCAGACCAAGAACCAACCTTCAAACCAGTCTACTGACTGGCAAGTGGCAAAGAGGAAAAAGGCCCCGAGGACCAATAAGCAAAAACCAGCGCCACATTGTTCGCTGCTTATAAAGAAAGGCGAGAAGAGCTCCCATGCAGATATCTTGCGAGGTATCAAGAATGATCCCACCTTGCAGGATATAGGCAAAAAAGTCAATAAGATCCGACGAACAGCTAAGGGAGATCTCCTTTTGTTATTCGCGAAGGCAGACGCTCAGGAGATGGAGCGCTATTGTAACGCCATCAAGAATAAACTCCCAAGCGGGGCCACTGTACAATCTCGAATACCGCAAATCGAGATTGAAATTAAAGACCTGGACGAGATCAGTACCAAGGAAGACGTAGTAAACCTGCTCAAAGATAATATCGACGGCCTGGCAGAGATCACTGAGGAGGCAGTGAAATCACTTCGACGGGCATATAGATCAACACAAACGGCAGTTGTTTGTCTCCCAGAAGTCCAGGCCAAGAAAGCCATCGCACTTGGAAAGCTGAAACTTGCGTGGGGCACAGTACGTGTTCGCGAGAGGATCAGCCTTCGACGGTGTTTCAAATGCTGGCACTTTGGGCACAACGCTCAGGCGTGCAGAGGCAAGACTGATCGAAGCAGTTGTTGTCACAGATGCGGAAGCGCCGGTCACAATGCCTCGGCTTGTCAACAACCTGCCAAGTGCTTACTCTGCAAAGAGAAAGATAGTAGGTCAGACTGCCGGCATGTTGCGGGTAGTTGGAAATGTCCGATCTACCAACAGGCGATGAGAGCAGCACAAGCCCGTAAATGAAAGTACTGCAACTCAACCTCAATCATTGCGAAGCAGCCCAAGACCTACTGGTACAGCGGGTGCGGGAATTGGATTGCGACGTAGCCATAATCTGCGAGCAGTACAAAAACTTCGACACCCCGTCCTGGGTAAATGACACAACGGACAGAGCAGCGATATGGGCTTGCGGTAAACTTCCGTTCCAACAACTCCCAAATACCCCCGAACCATGTCTTGTGAGAGCCAAAGTGGGAGGGGTTCACTTCTATAGCTGCTATGCACCTCCTAGTGCACAGCTCGAGGAGTTCGAGTTATTCTTGGACACCTTGGCGGAGGATGTACGGAAGCGTGAATCGGTCGCCATCGCAGGTGATTTCAACGCCTGGGCAATTGACTGGGGATGCCGGGAAACGAGCGCGAGAGGACGAGCTCTCCTTGAGACCATGTCTTCGCTCAACCTGGTACTCCTCAACACAGGAGCCGTAAGCACATATCGCAAAGGCACTGCCAGCTCCATTATCGACGTGACATTCGTTAGCAGCAACCTAATTAAAGGGGGCTGTGAGTGGCGGGTCGATGAAGAGTTTACTAATAGCGACCACCAAGCTATTATTTGGGAAATCAACACCACTCCCAAACGAAGATTGTGTGTCAGTCTTGCGAGTTCACAGCCAGTCGGTTGGAACAAAAATGCTTTCGATGCTGATTCATTCGCCTTGGTTATGGAGCAGGAACCATTGTCAATAGCAACAAGCGCAGAAGCCACTGCCAAAGAGGTAATGACAAGCGTTGTCAAGTCCTGCGATGCATCCATGCCAAGGAGACGGCAGAACAACAGCCGCCCACCAGTTTACTGGTGGAACGACACGATCTCACAACACCGACGAGAGTGTCTCAAAGCACGAAGGCTGCATCAACGAGCACGGAGACGCGACAGGGTCACAACAGAAGAACTAAGGCTCGACTATGAGATCAAAAGACAACAACTACGAAGAGCCATTCTCTCAAGCAAGAGATCCTACTGGAAGGAGTTGTGTGACGAAGTTGACCAAGATCCATGGGGAAAACCGTATAAAATCGTGATGCATAAAATCAAGGCCCCCCCATGACATCAACGAACTGCCCCGAATCATTGCACCGCATTGTCACTCACTTGTTTCCTGCGAAGCCTGAGCTACCCGCTTATCCTTCGTGGCAGGTGAGGGACGAAGATATACCATCAGTGACTATGAATGAGCTGATGGGCGCGTGCAACCGGCTCCAAAACGGTAAGGCTCCCGGTCCAGATGGCATACCTAACATCGCGCTAAAATGCGCCATAGCCAATAGGCCTGACATGTTTCTACACATGTATGAGACCTGCCTAAAGCAGGGGGTTTTCCCGACTAAGTGGAAAAAGCAGAGGCTTGTGCTCCTACCTAAAGGGGGAAAGAAACCTCCAGACGAACCGTCATCATATCGTCCCCTCTGTATGTTGGACTCTGCGGGAAAACTCCTTGAAAGAATAATAGCAGATAGGCTGGAGCCCTACGTTGAGCCAAAACTTTCCACCAACCAATTCGGGTTCAGAAAGGGAAGATCAACCATCGATGCAGTGACACTCGTTACCAACATCGCCAGAGAGGCTATCTCGGGAAAGAGATGGAGAAGAGGTGGAAAAAAGTACTGTCTAATAGCCACCCTGGATATCAAGAACGCCTTTAACTCGGCCCGCTGGGACCGCATTTTGGAAGCTCTTGCCAGGATGGAAGTTCCTCAGTACTTGCGCAGAATGGTTTCAGCGTATTTCAAGGACCGCATCTTATTGTACCAAACTGAAAATGGGCAAGTAGACTATAAGATCACAGGAGGTGTACCTCAGGGCTCTGTTCTTGGCCCCCTCTTATGGAACGTAATGTACAACGACCTGCTCCTGCTCGGTCTGCCTGAGGGCGTCAGGCTAGTGGCATTCGCCGATGATGTGGCACTGATCATAGTGCGCAAGCACATAGAGGAGATACAAACAACCTTCTCATTCGCTATAGCCACAATTCAGCATTGGATGCTCTCAGCGGACTTGAGTTTAGCAGAGCAAAAGACCGAAACACTTCTTGTTAGCAGTCGAAAGGCAAGGGAAACCATCACCCTCAAAATAGGCGACACCTACATACAGTCGCAGCCCTTCATCAGCTATTTGGGGGTGCTCCTGGACACACGGCTCAACTTCAAAGAGCACATAATCGCGGCCAGCAAGAAAGCAGCTGGGGTACAGGGGGCATTATCTAGAATAATGCCGAATGTCGGAGGCCCTAGACAGATAAGAAGACAGCTACTGGCAACAGTAACTACTTCTGTTTTGTTGTACGGGGCACCGGTATGGGAGAAATCGCTCGAGCTACCATCGTACCGCCGGAAAATGAAATCAGTCCAGCGGCTCTCAGCGATTCGAGTGGCATCATCCTATCGCACTGTGTCTTACGAGGCGGTGAGTGTGATTGCCTCTACCCTACCAATCGACATCCTGGCTGCAGAAAGGGAACGGCTTTATCGCAGAAAGTTAGAAAAAGACCAGCCGACAGGAAACAGCGATGAAAGGGCCATGAGTCTAGGGCAATGGCAGGAGAGGTGGGACAGCTCTACTAAAGGCCGGTGGACATATCGATTGATACCTAACATCAGTCGTTGGGTCAACCGCCAGCATGGGGAGGTTGGGTTTTACATCACTCAACTCCTGACTGGACATGGATGCTTTCGAGCATACCTGCACAGGTTCAGGAGGGCAAACTCCCCAAACTGCCCGCACTGTACGGACGTGATAGAGGACGCGGAACACGTGTTCTTCTCCTGCCCCCGGTTTCAGGATCAACGTGCTGAAGTGGAGAGGATTCTGGAGACTAATATCGTTCCAGAACAATTAGTAGAAGCCATGCTGAAGGGCCCCCAAGCCTGGAACTTGGTATCAGATTACGCGGAGACGATCCTCAAAGAACTCCGCAATACGTTCGAGGAGTAGGCTTTAGAGGCTTCCAATGTAAGAGCAGTAAACATCTGCAATGTACCACCCTTGCAAAGTAGTATTGAGTAAGAGTGCCGCAGGGGACCATGGTTGTAGGAGAAAGAGGTTAGGGTTTTAGCGGGTATACGGTATACTGGTTTCAATGCAACGATTTACTCTTGCTTTGAAGTCATTGTATCGGGAGTCCCGCACGACGGCCAGCACGTGCTAGCTATGTACGGAATGTATTTCCCCCCTCTTCGGATAAAAAAAAAAAAAAAAAAAAAAAAAAAAAAAAAAAAAAAAAAAACACACACACACACACACACACACACACACACACACATATATATATATATATATATATATATATATATATATATATATGGTTGATGATTTATTCCGGTGTACATCCGTTCGTCTGTATTCGTTTGAAAAATCACTTAACGTTTCGCCAAAATCATATTTGGCTTTCTCAAAAGATACTAAGTAAGAGAAAGCCAAACATGATTTTGGCGAAATGTCAAGTGATTTTTCAAACGAATACAGACGAACGGATGTACACCGGAATAAATCATCAACCACATATTTCCATCCGTGAAACAGTATACACAAACATATATATATATATATATATATATATTAGTTATTAAAATATAAAATACATTCAGCTTTAAGTGCTCAAAACAATACATTGTGAGCGTACTACGGGGTACATAGCCGATAAATACGGTTACGAGCTCCGAACTACGCCTTAGTCAATTTCGCATCAAAAATAATAAAAAGTTAAAAATGAAATTAAAAGAAAACAACTTTTTAAAAACAAGCTTTTATAACTTGTTAATAAAAAGTTAAAAATAATTTAAACCTGATAAGAAAAAAAACATTATGTAGGGACCTACATTGCAATCTTTGACGATAATAAACCTTCCTCGTCTACGTCACAATAATCCCATATCGTACATACCTAATTATATATTTTTATTAAACCCTACAACTTCACATTTTGTATTAAATCTTTCCGTTTTTATCACAGATCCATTGTTTTATAAATAGAAGCGTGTTACATTGTGATTGCAAAAGAAAAGTAATGTTAAATCAAAATGTAACACGATTTTATTTATAAAGAATTGGATCTTTGACAAAAACGCAACGTTATAATACAAAGTGTAAATAAAGTTTTAGGGTTTAATAAAAAAATATAAATAGGTATGTACGATATGGGATTATTGTGAAGTAGACCAAGGTTAAATTATTTTTAACTTCTCAGTACTTTTTATTAACAAGTAATAAAAGTATGTTTTCAAAAAGTTTTTTTCTTTTAATTTTATTAGAGTGTGCATCCGAATTGGTAAAACTTCAAATTTAAGAAAATAATTGTATTTGCATAAGGATGAAATTTGGTATTGAACACATAACTGCATGGATATCGATCAATTTACTTAATATCTTAGTCTGTTTCTCCACGTAGGTACATCATTAAATTAAATAATTTAAACTTTTGTTCCATTATTTTTCCAGGTAAAGCAAAACTAGATTAATTTGCCTGCTGCATAAATCCTGACAAATCAGTTTCACAATGATGGACATGAATAATAAACTTTTGAAACGGGATTTACATAAAAATGTCTTATGTCAAAATATGATCTTAGTATAAATAAATACAAAATGAATAGCTTGCGAATTATTAGGAACAACAAAAAAGGTTTAAAATCACAGGCGTTTTTTTAATTTATAAGTCACACTTTAACAAGTAGAATAATGAGTTTCTAGCTTATTATTCTACTTGATGGTACTGTTTTACTATTCAAACAAAATTGCCCAACTGAACTGTTTATAAAGACAAATAACGACTTACCTATTTTGGGGTAATTAAACTGAATTTTAGAGAACTATAAACCACTATCACTAATATTAATACATTTTAACTTCAAAAAACAAACTAAATTATTTTGCAAATACGCGCCAGTCGAAGCCTGCGTATTAGAACGGGTCTAATGCGCATGCCCAAATAATAGGACTACTTTGTAGAATTAGACCAGTGGCGTCGGGGATACAATAAAAAAATTATAACTAAAAATATAATTTAGAAAAAATGAACAGGTCATTTGAAACCGATTTTATTTAAATAATGTGGAAAATAAACAATAGGTTATTTTATTGTAGATAATGTTATGGCACACATTATCTGCAATAAAATATAACAAATAAAACGAAAAAGTGAGAAGAAGGTGTTTTTAAATATTGTTATAATTTTGCAAAAATATATTTAAAACTGAATTTGTCTTTGTCACATAATTTTCCAAATCTTGGAACTGTTCGAAAAATAGAAAATAATTTTGAAGCGAAGTGAAGATCTTTGAAATATCAAACACCAAGTAAAATGAAACAATATAGATTATAAAAATGTTGCAAAATCAAATACTGGGAATAAACGTTTTTTCACAACAACAATCAATAAATTTTTCAAAAGTTGTGGTATTTAAATATTAATAAAGGTTGTGATATGAAAGTAGAATAATTTTCCCTCTTTACAAAAGTAAGTAAAACAAAAGTCAGTATTATTTATACAGTTTACAATGTTTAATAGGTAATTTATTATTTTATAAAGTTTTAAAAAATAGAGCACCTGAAAAGATATATTGCAATATGGTGTTACTTCAGACTTTTTAGAGGTTTTTCGACACTCCAGCATGAATTATAATTCTTTTTAAAATTTATTATGTTATTAATAAATAATTAAAAAAGCTGCAAACCATGAAGACACTAGTGTGAACAATTTTGATAGTATTTACTGTACAAAAATCCTCCGGAGCTTGTTCTCAAGTATTAGTTCTCAAGTTATAGTGTTAATTTCTGTTACCCCTTATAAAACTATGAGTAAGGAGAAATGAAGAAATGGGCAAAATTTTCAAACCTGCAGATAAAATGTTGCAAAGGTTTACAAGAAAACAGAATTAAAAGGGCAGACAATCTTTTGTTGAACACATTATTTCGTGGCTTTTAATGGGAGTGCTTATTTATTTTTTAAATGTTGAATATTTTGGTTTAGCCAAAGTTCAACGAAACATTAGGAAATAACAAGTAAACTTCCTGAACCGAAAACATTCCAAAATTTTCCTCGCTCGTCATCGTATTTGCTGGTCCTAACTAAATAACGTAATATAAAAATGTTATTGCGAAATGAATTTTGACATCTAGGAGTTTCAGGATAAAATTTTAAATTCAGTTATATGTTCTAAATACACAAATAGTTTTTTGAATTTGCAATCACTTGAGGGGTGCGCAACTAATGAAGGTTCGCTACTAGAAACAATATATTCGCTTGCATGTAAGGGATCGAGACATCTCGAAAAGATCAACATAATAAAATTTTTTAGTATGGTATTTGAGAATCACACAAAAATACATTTCAATACTTTTGTCAATTACTAAACAATCTGGAACACTTATATTTAGCCTTACTGCTTAACGTATAGGCCTGCATGCATTTACTACAACACATAAGCCTTCACCGAAGCGTTGTAGTTTGACATTAGGTTTACACCTAATAAAGCTGCATTGATTGAGTTATTTAGTGTACGATGGATTTTCACCAAATATGACTTTTAGCCGTTCAAAATTGTGAAAGCATATTTGTATTAATATTTTTACGGTACAATTGTATTGAAACAGGATTAAATTTTCGTATTTGATTTACCTGCTCTTCAAATTCCAAAAACTCGCTGAATTCCTCCTCAGGATTACACTCATTTAATTTCTGTAATGCAAGTATTTGTAACATCCACCACTAAACATCATCATCCAAACTTTTTGGTACTTTATTAAACATCTTCGACAACATGGATGCTGCAGATTCTAAAACAAAGTTAAAACTTGTTGTTCTCCAGTGCTTGCTAACATTTTCATGGAACAAATCGAAACCCAGGCCCTAAACTCGTCTAATTTAAAACCTTCCTGTTGGCTTAGATATGTAGATGATACTTTTGTCATTTGGCCTCATGGCAGAGATTCATTAGACTTCTTCCTACAACACCTCAATGGTATACATTCTAATATACAATTTACAATGGAAATCGAGTCCGATTCTTCTCTCCCGTTTCTTGATGTCCTCACAACAAAAACCAACAATGGCAGATTCTCACATACCGTCTATAGAAAACCAACCCATACCAATCGATACTTAAATGCCCAATCACACCACCACCCTGCCCAATTGAGTTCTGTAATGAAATCTTTGACTCTCAGATCTATTCGTTTAACAGATATTGACAATAGACAAAACGAACTTAATAATCTTCAACAAATCCTTCGACAAAACGGTTATCATCCGGACCACATTGCGCGCATAATTCATCAATCTCAACAACCCCCAATTACACCAACCCCGTCGGAAACAGAACAACAACATCAAAAAGCCGTACTTCCATACATTCGAGGAGTCACTGACAAAATTGCACGGATTTTACAAAGACATCAAATAAAGACTATCTTCAACACCACTCAAACTATAGGCAACTTAACCGGTAACCCCAAAGACAAAGTACCTAACGAGGATCGAGGAGTTTACGAAATCTCATGTCGCGATTGCCCACAAAGCTACATCGGTCGTACCAACAGGCGCGTTAACCATCGAGTATATGAACACTCTCTGTCAGTTCGTAAAAAAGATCCGACTTCAGCTCTCGCGCATCACCATATCCAAACAGGGCACTCTATCAACTTCGAGGACAGTAGGACTATCATATCTCTCAATTCTCTTAGGGCATCCACTATTCGCGAAGCTATCGAAATAGAAAAAAGACCTCTCTGTCTAAATAGACGCGATGACAGTACTCGCCTTCCCACAGCTTGGACCTCCGTAATTGCCAGATTAAACAAAGCAGACACGCCCACCAATACCCAACCAATCACAACACAGCCTCATCACGTGACATCTTCTTCTAACCCAGCGCTACCTATAAATAAAAGAAGCAGAGCAGACTCAAATTCAGTTCAGTTACCTAGTGACTCTTGGGGAGTAGGCAGATTGAGGCCCCGAGTTCGATCTAGACTCTGAAACTCTTTTTCACTTTTGTCTCTTGATAATGGCTCCGAAGCAGGAGTCGAAACGTCGAGTATTCAATAAATTCAGACGCGGTTCTCACCCGGAACCTAGCTTAGTTCATATATATATATATATATATATATATATATATATATATATATATATATATATGTATGTTTTGGGGGTTTCCGGGAATTCATTCTGCCGGGATCAGTTATCAACTACGCGGATGAATTCCCGGAAACCACCTAAAACATTTAGTGCCCGCGAAAACTTAAAAACAAAAAAAATATATATAAATATAATTTTGTATGATATTTTCTTCGACCTTATATATATATATTCTTGATATTAGGTCGTTCAAAACGATAAAATCATGTTCAATTTCCATGTTTTATTGATGACGTTTCGGCCATGTTTTTGGCCTTTATCAAATTTATTGCAAAACTTAAATCTATTTAACTACGGCGTGAGTAATTGTAACCTTAAGTTTGTGCTGCTACTATTTTTACATTTTGAAACAAACACTAAATTAAACTAACGACAAACGATGTGACTATGTTTAAAGAACGATAAAAACTAATCCAAAATGACCTGTTTGTTGTTTTTAGTACATCTAAGGGCTGATTTCGGGAATTTACTAATTGGTTACTAGCAGTAGCCAAAATCTCATTTGGCATTTTCAGAGCTGAAAATCTGAAAATACAAAGAATAAATTTAGAGAGTGGCTTTCTATTTATACCTTCCTTGGAGATCGTAACCTGTATGAAGGCTGTTCAGATGCTGGGTCATTAGTGGTCTTTATTACTTTACCTGTTAATCCCCTTAGGTTGTGACCAACCGTTACCCCTAGGTTTATACGTTTTTGGCAAGTTTAGAGGCTCGTCTCGTTTATTTAATTCCCTGATTTTTGAATTTCGAAAGCTTCTCGTATTAGCCTATTTCGGTGATTTTCTACGTTGGCGATTTCTTTGCACGTTTTAGACTATATTTTATGTCCTGTATTGAGTTCGTGCTGGAATAAGGCCGATATCGTCTGCTTATTCCTAATGCTTAGTTTATGCTCCTCTGCTCTTACGGAAATGCGTCGGTTAGTACTTCCCACGTATGACTTCCGACAGTCTCCGCAAGATATAGTATAGACTCCGTGGTTCTCTAGCTCGATTTTATCTTTTGGGTTACGGAGTACTTTGCCTATGTTAGGTAACCCAAAAGATAAAATTACTTATACCACGCCCCCTACCGCCAGTATAAATATATATTGAGAACATAGTCAGCACACCCGGGGATTACTTAGACCACTGCCACACCGTCGCCTTTGAAAATGTGTACCGTAATTGTAGACGAAACATGAGATAGAAAATATTTCAGCCGACCACGGCTGAATAGTTCGGAAAACAAAATTTATATGCATTATAGAAACCTCTTTTTTCATGTCTATTGGCCTAGTTCCTAATTTGCTTAATAACTGAACTCTATGTTTTTAATTCAATATTGATTTGCTTGCATTATTCAGTGCTAATGCTTGTAAGTGAATTTGGTTTAAAAAATTGATGCAGACGACAGATTTAGATTTTCCAAAATCAATAAGAAAATAATTTTGGGGCAGCAAAAATAGAATTTATACTAAACGAGCTAGTAACAAATGCATTTTTTTCAACATTTTGATACAATGGTGGAATGATTTTTCCTTAATTGGGAACTACATTACCTTGCATATCCAATTTGATTGTATTTTTATCTAACATCTAGCAAGCGATGTTGTGCACGTTTTGTTTTTATAGAGAAAATTTGGATGAAAACAATTTTTGAAGTGTTAGCAAATGGAGTGGTTTGTAGAGTCCAAAAAAGTTTTACGGCAAGTTACTGAAATTGAGAAGCATTGCTGTAATAACTGCATGGAAGAAGATTATGTCGAAAAATAAACCTCATACTTTTGTAAATATCTTAAATATGTTAGGAGCATACCACAAGGACTTGTACACGTACAAAATATGAAAATAATTTAATTTTTTGATGCCTTCAGACTGCAGGGTTTTCACGCCTGACCTGTATCAACAACGAAGATATTTCCTGGCTAAAGCAAAATAAGGATATCTGTTTACAAATACAGTTTTAGTTTGTCCGTCTATGTTTTAAATACAGTACTAATCTGTTCCATTTCATTATACTTCGTTGACGAGGAGTGACAATTATGCCATATGATAATTCCTAAATTATCACATTTATGTCTGTTAAATTTTGTTTTCTGTTATACAAACAAATTGATAACCAGCAATGCTGAATCTCGCAAAATGTCGGAGGCTGTTTGAAATTTCAATCCCATTGTTTCAGTTGTTTCCTTCTGGAGTCGACGGTCTTGTGATATACTTTATACGCCCATTATTCATTTCGTAGTACAGTTTTCGTGATTTATTCCGTAAAGTTTTGCAATAACACTTAAAGAGTTACACAAAATCAAAATATCTTAAGAGAATTGTTTTTGTGCCGATATTACTTTGTATCCGAGAGTTTGAACTTGTTAAATTTTTCTATTGCCGTTTTTACACGTACTTTGTTAATTATTACAAGATTTTTTTGGGAAACTAAAGTCACGTCAAAACGAGTCTTGTTCAGACTTTTCAATCAATAAAGCTGAAAGTTGTATTTCCAATATACATAAAAATGCTAAAATATCACTACTAATCGGAAAAGATAAATAATTGCAATAACAGAAGGAAAAATCAGAATCATGGATAGAAAGCAAATAATAGAGTACGTCACCAAATTCTAGAAACATCTGCATAAAGCCCCAAAAAATCTGTAAATACACATGACGATTGAAGAAATACCAGAAGTACTCGTGGGAGAATGGGGGTCAGAGATTTAAACTAGAAAAATTGCAAGGTAGTGACACAAAACACAAAACTTCTAAAATATACTGGTAGAGGATAAACTAAAAAGTCTGGCCAAACTCAGCCATTTGAAATATGCTGAAGATATTATTCATTTGCCAAACTATCCGAAGGACAACAAATAATTGAACTAAATTGAAATAACGAAGTAAATGTCTAGATATAGTTAAAGTTCCGTGCACTAGTAGACCCTCATATTATGACAATATGTAATGCAACTTTGGTTGAAGTAGAAGATACCTGCGTCAGTTAATTCATATATTAGGTTTGGTTCTACCAGAAATAGCACGAATGATAAAACTTGCCTGGACGCGATTTGAAAGAAACGCAATAGTCTTTCATATCTAGAATGACAGTTTGTCTAAAAATAAAAGTATTTGATTAATGTACACTGAAATTATAAGGAAACTACAAGTTACACACATTCCTATGGAGAGATGCAATCCGGAAAAAGACAAGTAATTGCAATTACAGAAGGAAATATCAGAAGGATGGATAGAAATAAAATAATACAATACGTGACCAAGTTCTAAAATCATCTACATAAAGCCTCAAAGACTCTACAAAAACCCATGAAGAAATACCAGAAGTACTTGTGGAAGAACTGGGGTCAGCAGTTAAAAATTAGAAAAATGGCAAGGCAGCAAGCAGTGACACAATAACAGCTGAACTTCTAAAATATGCTGCTAAAGAAAAATAAAACGCCTGACCAAACTCAGCTATTTGAAATATTCTGAAAATATTATTTATTTGCCAAAATGTCACATGGACAACAAATAATTGAACAAAATTTTATTAGTGAAATAAATGTTTAGTTGAAGATAAAGTTCAGGGCATATTATGACAAGAGGTAATGCAAATCTCGTTGAAGTAGAAGAATATATATATATATATATATATATATATATATATATATATATATGTTTTAGGTGGTTTCCAGGAATTCATCCGCGTAGTTCCGAATTCCAGGAAACCACCTAAAACATTTAGTGCCCGCGAAAACTTAAAAACAAATATATATATATATATATATATATATATATATATATATATATATACATGCGTCAGGTTGTTTATATATTTAGTTCGGACCATCAGAAATAGCAACAAGGATCAAACTTACATGGACGACATTTGAAGAAAACACAAGTCTTTATTCTGGAACGCCAGTCCATCTCAAGAAAAATGTATTTGATCAATGTACACCGAAATCATACAACAAGTTACACATATGCCTTTGGAGAGTTGTATGATAATGAATAAACGGAGATTGAAAGAGAATAGAGTGGACAAGAAATAGGTTAATAGATGTCATTCCCAGACTAAAATCCCTGGAATAGCAATGGCAGCACATTTGGCAATACAGCAGGGTAGTAGGTAGGCAAATAACATGTTATTCCAGAGGTGCTAAAAGACCAAAGACAGGATTATGATATTAGGAAGCATTCCATGCTCCCTATTAGCTATAAACACCAGAAAATAACGGTGGAACATAACGGAACGAGATAATCATGATGGCACTGTTATAATATTAGGCAAAAATAACAAATAACAAACCAGAAATATATCACACTTAATAGGACATACCGTAAGAAATAACAACGCAGTAATTATAGATTTTTTGGAATCTAGGTATGAAAAATAGCTTCTTCTATTTCGCTAAGCTTAATCAGTGTAATTTGCAACAAAAACTTTAGTAACAGAAAACACAGAACTTAGTTTTATTTAATCATAAATCTAAATTTGTCGATTAGCCAAGAAAAGTTGCAAGTATTTCTCATTTTCAATTTAAGTTTTATGTACATATTAATGTTGGACAGATTTCGTTTACCAGGCGTGAATGTTTTATGATTTTCTTTCATTTTAATTCTCCACTTGGGCAAATATTGTTGAAGGTCTGTTGAACATTTAGTGTATGCAGAGTTTACTCTAGGGTCGTCAGGGTTTCAAAATATTCGCATGTTTAATCAGAAACTGCTCGAGGTATCTGGAAATATAGCTGAGTAGAATTGATTATTTTCTAGTGGAATTCAATTTAAAATTCAAGAATTCAGCTTTCGGAAAAGCTGGTGCTCTCCGTAATTTGTCATTTACGTGAATTTTAAAGCAAAAATGTGACGTGAACTCAAAATTAAACATGCACGCTAGTGACGTTCGTCTCTTTTTTACTTAAATTGCTTCGTATGTCTCATATATGTAGGGACAACATTTCTATATAAGGATAAAAACGGCAAAATATGCCGTTCCAGGTCATACAAAAATTTGATTTGAAATTTTAAATACCAGGATGTTTTGTTTAATCATGATCATGATCATGTTATTTTCCTACTATCTTTTGGAGATTTTATAATTCATTGAACGCATGAGAATACATTGTTTCTTTTCGAGAACCTTCACCAGCTGTGCTTTCCTCAACGGATTTAAATCTCTAATAAATATTTATATACTTCATAATTGCTGTTTTATATTTTTTCATATTCTAGGAATCACACAGTAATGTTGTTACACATTGCTTGACATCCGATTTAGATTCTCTGTTGGCTAGTTTTCCCTGAAACTCCTAGATGTCGATATTCATTTCTACTCAAGATGTTACTGTGCTTTTTAGATAAAATATCTGGAAATCATTGAAAGACTAATTATTGAGCTCTAAAATGTGTTCCACATCTGGACATCTACAAATAAAATTATTGTTTTAAAAAACTAAACAACACTTTCTGACAGCAAATAAAATTAAAATGTAAAAAAATTAAATATAAAAATTTTATTCATAGGTGATAGAAAGCCCACTATCTCAATACAGTTTTAAAAATTTAAAATAAGAATAAGTAATTGATAAAAAATCATTTTATTGTAAAAAAGTCTGGTGTGCTCAATATAAATTGTTATAAATATTTAATAACACGACTCTACAAAAAAATTTTCGTTCTTTGTCCTAAAGTTTATACTATTATTTTCCAGTTATTTATGCACAAAAACGAAAAGAAAATACCTTTTTTCGGTATAAAGTTTGCTTTTGTGATAGTTATAATAATAAAACTCATTTTTCAATTTTTTCATAAATTTTAATTGATTTTAATATTTTTAAAAAGACCGCGCGGTGAGAGTGGGGTATTAACGTTTACACTGTGCCGCTAGATGGCACCCGAGTGATAAACAACCATCAGGTGTTATTTACAAGCCCAGAATAACTTAAAATGTCGTCACGAAAGTGCAAATACGATGCTGATGCATTTTGTTTTATATGTGGTCAATTTATTAAAGTTCGAGACGTGAAATATGAACTAAAGACATCTCACGTTCTCTGTGAAGCCTATGAAGCATATTTTGACTGTCCTGTACGGAATCAAGATAAGCCATGGGCTCCACATGTTGCTTGTAGTTATTGTAAAAGGTGTTTGGAAGGTAAGCAATTTTTATCTAATTTGAGCCGATTGTTGAAGCGGAAAAAGTGTTAATGCCGCCTTTGCACATTAAGTTAGGGTTGATGAAACAATTTGTTAAAAAACTGGATGAAACTTCAGAAGCTTTTGGATACTTAAAAAAATTTTTTCCGAATTTATCGGAAGCAAAGGTTAAAGCTGGGGTTTTTGTTGGTCCGCAAATAAGACAGATTTTCGCCGATGAAAAATTTCCAACGTTGCTGAATCGTACTCAAAAAGCAAGTTGGAACAGTTTTAAAGCAGTAGTTTCTGGATTTTTAGGAAATAATAAAGCTGAAAACTACGAAAAGTTGGTTGAGGATATGCTTACAAATTTTAAGGCCATGGGCTGCAGGATGTCATTAAAAGTACATATGCTGCATGCTCATTTGGATAAATTTAAAAACAATATGTGAGCCTATTCCGAAGAGCAAGGAGAACGTTTCGATCAGGACATCATGAATTTTGAACAACGCTATCAAGGCCAATACAATGAAAACATGATGGGCGACTATATTTGGGGTTTATTGAGAGAAAGTAGCTATGAACATAAAAGAAAAAGTAAAAGTGTGCACTTTTAAGTTATTTTCCACTTTTCTGTAAGCTAATTTGATAGTAAAACTTAATAAAAATAATAAACATTTTTATTTCAATAGTTTTATTTTCAATCAAAAATTAAAATCCGAGATTTTTAAAAATTTCGTTCAATCAATCTTCTAAGCACAAAAGCAAAGTTTTTCATGCCATATATTTTTTTTTCCGTCTTATTACGACCTAAACTACCGAAATTTAATGTTTTGCAATCAAAGTCAAATTTCATGTTGACCCGTGTAATTAACTATTTGTAAAAATACCTCACGCTTTTCTTGCAATAAAATGAATTTTTTGGCAGTCAATTTAAATTTGAAACATTCAAGTGTTTGTTGTTTGTTGTTTTTAAGTAATATTAAAAATGAATTTTCATCAAGTAAATACTAAAAACTAAAAAAAACATTTGATTATATTGACACATTCTATCACTCAACAAAATGTTAGAAGTAGCATTATTTTTAACTTTTTAGTTCAGTTCGATTTGTTATTAAAGCGTGTTGTTTTTTAGTTTTTTATAAAATAATTTTTTGTTTCAGTGAAGAAGGATAATAATTACTGTCATTCTAATGGTATATTTTTTTTACAAAATTAGTTATTTCTTTCATTCTAATAATCCTGGTCAACATATTTGGAGAAAATTATCAAATTATTGTATTATCATCATGCTCATCATCGAGTAAACGTTCCAAAATTGGCTGCATATAAGATTGTGATGCATTTAAGCAAATTCCCGAGAGGCGTCTACCTAGAGCGTTACCATCAAGGTGGCGGACAGGGGTAAACTTGTCAAAAATACGAGTGAACTTCGTCATTAAGTAAAAAGAACGCCATTTGCACCAAAAATGGTACTTAATGACGAAGTTCACCCGTATTTTTGCCAAGTTTACACCTGTCCGCCACCTTGATGGTAACGCTCTAAACAGACGCCTCTTGGGAATTTGCTTAAATACATCACAATCTTGTATGCAGCCAATTTTGGAACATTTATTCGATGATGAGCATGCCCAAAAAAAATGAGCACTTTCACCCCCTGTAACTATCCTCGGTTATCACTTCCACTAGCGCCTGCGTAGAAACGTGATGTAGTTCAGGAATTGAACTTAATACGATACATTCTGACCATTTTCAGGATGATGAGCAAAAACCGGCTCTATCTCTTAGAGAATACAGTTGAAGCTAATAGAGGCGTGTTAAAAATGACCGAAAGTAAACACTTTCTGATATTAAATTGAGCTGAGCTTTTACATACCTTTGGAAATCAAACGACAATATAATATTAAGGTGCCACTGAATTGGTGTGATGATGGAAGGAGGGGGTATTGCCATAATACTTCACTAACAGAACAACATAGAGTGAGAACTCTATTAAATTGTCTTGATGGAACCCACAGGCAGCGAAAACAACTCAATAAAAATTATATGATTAAAACCAGTTTTTATGTTTTGTCTTTTTTAATCAAGCTGTAATTGACAAATTATTCAACTAAGAAATAATATTTATTGTATGAATAGTAAAACTAAATATAGTTCCTAAAGGCAATGATGCGCGTTTTTTTTCTGAATTGGTTAATTTCTGAAATTGAAACGAGAGAATTACCAACATGAAGCGTTTTTAATGACGAAGAATAATTGGCTATTCAACCGACTTGCTTCAATATTTCAAGTTTAAAATAAAAGCGATTTTAATGCAATTCAGAGAAATTTGAATCGTTTAAATCACCATTTTCACATTCAAAGGCAAAGGGGAAATTAATTTAATATTTTTTGTCTAGTTCATAGAATGATACAGAAGAAACTTGAAAGAGTTTATTCTCTCTTAGTATTCCAGAAAATCTTTAGACAGCATTCTCAATTCCGCAGTAATGAAGGGGTTAAAACTCAAAAGGAATATTTCAAAGCATTTACTCTGAGATTTGCCCCATAATGCTCTTAATTAATTATGAAGGTTATTAGATTAATAAAAATAATATAACCTTTTTCATTTGTTTGGGTACCTCGGAACTATTTTTCCTTTAAGATGTCTTACTGCCACAATAAAGCTTTAAGATTATGCTTCCAATCCTTAAAAATATGAGGAATTTTCCCACATATATGGTGGCGTGATAATACGAAGTTACTAACAAATTCTAGTTTCCTATATATTTTTTTTCAACTTTTTTTTTCATATTCCCTTTTCTTCAATTTATACTTATCTTGTCACATTTACTTCCATTTTATTGTGAGTGAGTTTTTTGTCAGTTTCTTCTGGCTCGTCTCTTCTGCTGTTTCCTAGGATTTTTGTATTCACATGTTTCCATTACAATTTATAGTTTAGAAAAATGAAAAATCTTGATTTTTAAGTTACAAAAAACAGTGATTTATTTTTTAAGTTCGTCGAAAACTACAAAATCAAAATAATAAGAGAAGCCATTAAATTTGCCACCCGAGATACCACAATCAAAAGAGACGAAACATTAAAATTATCAATATTTTGGAGAGGAGTACTCCCAGATCAAAATAACAACACAACAAAACCAGCAATAAACGTAAATAATCCGATTAACCAAATTACCGACAAAACCCATAATCACCGCAATTACAATTTAATTCACAATCAGTTAACCCAATTTGATAAACAAGATGAAGTACTTGAGAGATTAAATAGTAAGGAGGGCTCCCAGGGCCGGTATAAATTGAAATCAAGAATAAGAAATTCTTCAGTTACTTAAAATCTTTTGGGAAAGCCAAATACGATTTTGGCGAATAGTCAAGTAATTCTGAATTTATTAAATACTCGACATTTCGACTCCTGCTTTGGCGCCATTATAAAGAGATAAAAGTGAAGTCTCAATCTGCCTATTCCCCAATATTCAGTGCTTCCATAAGGTCTTCAGAGGGCAGAAGAAGTTTAACTGATTACGATCAGTTCTTTCGCTTCTCTCTTCTTCAGTACATTTATTCAACAGTTTATTATTCAAGTATAATTTTGCATCTGGCCTTAACTTCTCGATAAAAACTGCCAAGAAATAAGTTCTTCTTCTCAGTCGTTCGAGCCAGTTTTTCAAGCGTTCGATCCTACTGTTCTTCTTCTTGTTCTTGATTTCAGTTGTTCACAGATACATAGATAGTATTCTCACATATCGTCAGCCCGTTCTGTTCTTCTCTAGACCGTAAGGTTACAAGTTGCCCAGCTCTCTCTAATCTTTGAATTCCTCAGCGAGTCTATGATATTGATTGCTTATGATGATATAGGTTGCTTATGATGATATAGTTTCTAAAATACGTGCATAGAAAAAAGTCAGATCGATTTGCAAAGTAAAAGTAACCTAAACGATTTTTTCTGTTTGTTGGACCATTACAGGAAAAAATATTCTTACCGTTTTATTAGTTCCACAAATTTGTTTTCTGCTTGTTATGTCATCCCCTTTTCATCTCTTTGGCAAATGTACGGGACAGTGAATGCGTATAAGTGGAAAATTGTTTTATATTTAGGGAATTATTCATTTCGAAATAGGAAGGCATTCACAATCGGTGAAGTTAGTAAAACTATTAATTCTGTGGAAAAGCAAAATATTTACTTTATACGAAAGCGAAAGCTTTCCGAAAGCTAAAGACGTTGAAAGAGCAAGGTTTTCGTAAAGTTATTTAATACTTTAATTCCGTGCTTCCATTAACTGGAAACATTCGAGATATCCGAATTTTCCGCTGTACTTCTTGTACAGAATAAATTACAAACGAAAGGGCACACACAATGATCTAATACCTTTAAATACGGCCACAGAATAGGTTATCTGTGATGCGACAGAGAATTCTGAGAAAACTCCCGGATCACTTGTATAGATCCGTGGCGCTAGGCTGTGTGGTTGTGCCTCGCTTAACGAAGAGTGCCACGAGCGCTAGCAGTTAATTAAAATAATGAGACAGTGTAATTCCTCAACCATAAAACCTCATGTGAGAATAAATGGGAGGACACAGTTCAAACGATCTTTGTGGAATTAATTCGGCGCGCAGTATATTTAACGGCCGACGGAATGCGAATTCGGTTCCAATAAATCGACGGACAGTCCCGATCAAACGAAATTCATATGCTCGCTCTTATTACCAGCTCCAATTAGCCAAATTCATTTTGTTCTATTATTACGAGATCTCTGAATAATTTGGTTGTGACGTGGTGACATGTTGCTGTGAGTAGATAATTAAATAATACGGTGGGTTGCTGTCAAAGATTCATTCGGTTTCAAAATCTGTCTATTCAAAAGAAACAAATATCTGAGTCATTCTCTAGAATTTGCGGTCCTGTATAATTATAAATCCATTAATTCCTAATATATTTCACCAAAATTGCTACTGCTTATGGGGCACCCTTTATAACCTATATATTACCTTGTATATATTGCAATATAGTCCGTGGGTTCAATTTAAAATTATAAAACTAATATTCACTTTCACTTTTCTAGAACTTCATTTTTATCCACATTTCATTTGAACCATTTTTTTATTTGCACCTTTTTCTAAGCTTAGTTGAAACTTGTGTAAGTATATGTATACTTCGCCCCATATTTCAGGTACTCCATATATGCAACTCCTCATGTTCTACCCTAAACAACAAAATTTTTCTACCATTGTTACCCACCCCCAAGAATTATAATACTACTCTACTCGTTTTTCAACCACCTGGTATATGCAACTATTTATGTCCCTCTCAATATAACTTATTGAACCACCCCGTATAACGTATTCCTCACCCCCTGATTTCAACCATATTACATATATGCAGCTGCGTATCCGGTGTATGAAATAGATTATAGATTTTAACATTTGTTTATAATATTTTTCAAACCCACCTGTATAACTGTAATTATACACCTCTACATATTTCCACCATCCTATATATGCAACTACTTGTGGACATAAAACAATTTTTTAACCACCCTATAAACTGTAATTCCACTTCATTTTATATCTCAACCACCTTGTATAAACAACTGCTTCTAACATTTTTTTCAGGATATTTCATAACTATAATAACTCAAGAACATGATTCAAATATCGTAACTGCTTACATAACACATTTTTTATAAGATTTTTTTATCCACCCTGTACAAATATTCTACCCTTATTTCATTCACAACTACTTATGAGCCAAGTATAACATGTTATTATCCACCCTGCACAAATGTAATTCTACGTCATCCGTTTTTCAACCATTTGTATGCAACTATTTATAACCAACCTATTTAAAGGTCACCTAAAATAACTTTTTTTTAAAGATTTTTTAAATCCCTTTGGTATATCAATTGAATTTTTTTTAATGTTAGTTACATTAATAGTTAGTAATGCAATTATCTAATATTTGGTGCGTGTGGTGGAAAGATAGAGTAACTGTGTGTTACCAACCATCGTAAAAATGTTTCGCTATATCTACCGTTTCTGTCAATCTAGGGAGATAAAATTGATATGAGATTTTAAGTCAAACTATACGCTTTGCAACGAAAAAATTTACATTTTCATTCAGAATCGACTTTGAAACGTCTGGTATTTTCTTTCAATATACAGCTTCTTTTTTTTTCTTTTTCTTTTCTTCCAAGGTTGGCCTTACGGCCGGTTGTGGTCTTGATCTTTCGATCTGATTGACCATTAACAAGTGTTTTATAATGTAGTTGAAAAATTATAGATACTCTTCAAACTTATGTACAATCAAATATTATAAATACCGTGTCCCTTAAACTTCAAATAACACTTAATTCTGACCCTATCCTAGCTCCCCATTATGATTATTAGGATATTAACGAAACTTTATTTACACGGCGTGGCAACTTAGACTCCCGGCTTTTCACTATTTTAAACACTTTATTCACTTCCAGAGCGTCTTTCACTTTATCAGTGTCTTTAAGGGCGACGAAGATATTGCAAATGAAATTAAAATTATAAGGGTAGAAGCGGTTATTATAAAACTATATCAATTTACTTAAACTAAGACACGCACAAACCGATCGATCACACCGCCATTTTAGCCGGAAGTCCTACAGCTTCTTTAATTTAATTGTGGTGTTATTCCCAAGAAAACTTAAAAATTCTCAAGAACATGCCAAAAATAACATTTGGTAGACAATTCTGATATGTATTTGACTTTGGGGTCTAGGTGACCTCACAAGGTCATTTCAATAGCAATCGTTATTTGCAGCGAATATTGTCACCTAGCTTTGAAAGAAGGGGTCCCACATGCTGTCCGCCAGTAATTATAGGTATATTTCTAGTTACCCTTTATCTTCATAAGGGTTTTCCTCTATACGCAACCTGGTTGATGGAGCACCATTGAACTTGTTTTTTTTGTTGTTTGATATTTATTTTTTAAATGTTTTTATCGTTTTTGAGTTTTTAACTTTTATTATAATTTTTAATTTTATATGAATCAGTTGCTCTTTAAAGTGTTGAAGCCAGTTCGTGGATATTTAACATAATTTTCGATCTCTAAAGCATATTCAAAGTTCAAAAAATAGAAAATTAAACAAATAAAATATGTTCGTTGCTAATAACGATTGACCTTGAAATAACCTTGTGAGCTCACCTAGATCCCAAGGTCAAATACATACTTGAATGTAAAATTGTCCGCTCTTTCTGATTCCGGAATTAAAAAAAGAGATTCCATTTAAAAAAAGAAAGTTGACCTTGAAAAAAGACAAGGTTACCACTTAATTTGTAAGTCAAAACTGAACAACTATTGTCTGGAACGTTTTCCCGGAAAATACGATCTTAGGAAGTTAGAAGGCGGTAACGTTACTTTTGTTACACTCGATATATTATTTTATTACATTCTCATGCTTATACGTACCCAATTAAAAGGTACATAGTCAATAGGTTTGAATTTAGAAAATGTGATTAAAATTTCTAATTATTTATAATTTAAAGATTAATGTATAAAAATTATTTTAAGATTATACGTATGTCATTCGATTGGGCATATTGCAACTGTGACTTTCTTACTATAAGGTTTCAAGAAAGGAAATACGTACTATTTGTTTAATTAAAGAACACTCAAATTTTCCTCTTTTGTTAAACAATATATGTAAGTACTCACAGAACTAAAGAATTAATAAATGTGGAAGATTATTGCATAATAAACGTGGATTTATTTTATGTTTATTTAAAAAAAATTACATTTTTTTAATTTTCATATTTCTCGAATATTCCGTAACGTCCGGAAATCCGGCCAAGAATTTTCGAGCTCTGGGAGAAAATAAGACGAAAAAGTAGAAAGCGTAGATGAAACTTTCGCAAAAACTTCCAACAGACTACGGCTAAACAAATTGTTCACCGTTTGCAGTGTGAGAAGGGCCTACCCACATTAACAGATTTTGTAACCAATTTGGGGAGTCACGGCTTTTTCCTCTTGTCTAATGGTTTCCATCAGATCCTGTCAAAAACTTCCAACAGACTACGGCTAAACAAATTGCTCACCGTTTGCAGTGTGACAACGGCCTACCCACATTAACAGATTTTGTAACCATTTTGGGAGTCACGGCTTTCTCCTCTTATCTAATGCTTTCCATCAGATCCTGTCAATTTTCTGGACTGTCGCTAATAAAGCAAATCCTTTATTAGCATGTCATCTTTCATTTTAGGATGACACATCTAGGTAAAACTTTGACACTTCCCGTTGCCTCTTATCTTATTTGACATATGCCATCAGAAGCGTAAAAAAATAATCGTTTGACATGTTTTGACGTTTTTAGAAAAAAAACCTCCGATTTATGAATTTTAGGCCGAACTGTATCACACTGTATATTCTCAGAACGCCGTATAGGACCGAAACGAAATTGCCAAGCTCTAAATATTTCTATGAGCGCAGATTTGGATATGAGAACAGTTTCACCAAAATGGATTCCCAAACATATGTATGTTGATCAGAAGCCAGCAAGGGTGACTGTATCATACTCGGGTTGATAATGATGACTATGAAATATTTAGAGCAGATTTTCGTTTCAGCTCAATATCTTGCTACGAACTGCATGGATATCTGTCCCGGTTGACACAGAAATCTTTTCTGTTGAACGATTCAATTTGGAGTTGTGCATAAGAAATTTCACGTCAGCCATTCGGGAAAGTTGTTCCTTGTTGCTAAGTTATCTCAATGTTTTGTTTTTATCTGAAGCCGGCTGACTAAACATTACTACACTTTTGATACTTGCAAAACTGATAAGAAAAAATATTGGGGTTTATTTTTACTGTTGAGATTTAAGGTAAATTATTAAAACCCCAATACAGCAGGAAACGTCTTTATAAATGCCAAAGTCCTGGAACTGTACCATTAATAGCAATAATTTAGATGACTAAATAGTATGTGACAAGAAATGCTATTCCACATAACATGAATATTGAGGAAAGAATAAATTCAGGCACCATTTAAATAAACGAATGTACACGAATTTTTCAAAAAATATATTCCGCAATTTTTTAATTATCTACTTATGCTCAAGATAAACAAGAAATTTTAGAATTTTCAAACTCAATATCTAACAATTTTCCACTTTTGGAATTCACTCTTCAAATGGGATCCTTTCCATTAATACAAAATAAAAATATAGTGCAGATTTTTAACATTTTCATTAACCATCTGCTGGATAAAAAAATATAAAAAAAACTAGAGTTTCCATTTTATAGTCACTGAAAAAGAAATAAAAATATAAGTAATTTTTAATTTTCTGTTCCATTAATATCAATAAGCCAAATGGTTATCTTTAATAAAAAAACAATATGTTAGACAAGTGAATATCCGTACTATATATTTATAGCAATAAAAAAATAAAAAATAATAAAATTACATAAAAAAATTAATTAAATTGACTAAATTAATTTTTAGCAGCTATATAATTTTTTTAAATAAAAAATGTGTTTTAAACCAAAAAATCGTTATACCACTAGTTAAAAGAAATTTTCGTTCATGAAAAATAGATTAGATTAAAATTAGAGTAAAATAAAATAAAATTATATTCCTAATAATTGTCAGTGACTATATAATTTAACAATAGAAATATAGCTTCACTTGAGATTTTCCGTCTATAAATTCTTAGTAAAAATGTGAAAATTATAGTATTTACAGTGTTTTCTATGTAGATTTACAAAGTGTCAGAATTATTGATTAATACAAATATAAGTAAGTAAAATCAGATTGGTTTGTCAGTTGATTTAAGTGTTAACAAATTAGGAATATTATTCATTTCTCCGTTTGGATAGCATATTTTACAACTAAATAACTTTTAAGAAAATCTGTTTGAGAAATCAAACCATAAAATAAATTTGACGATGTTATATGTAGGTAAGTATCATTGTGTAAGTAATTATGTTACTAAATTCCTTTATCAAAAGTGAAAAGAAACAATATCCACTATATAAAAAAAATTATCAAAATAAATGTATAAATTTTCTAAAGGCTTTTACCAGCACTCTTGATAACTGAATATAAGAATATAATCAATTTATTGCTTCTAAACTTGCTTTATTCTCGTAAAAAAAACTGTAACTGAACAGCGAAAAAGAGAATTTTCGTTATAGACTAAACTCAGGTAATCTATTTTGGAAACTATTGTACAACATCCATTAAAGTAGAGGCGATTCTGCCATTCCATTATCTCTTGTTTCAGAAAGACAAAAAGTAATTTCATACCACCTAACTCAGACTATACAAACTGTAATCGCATTTGTCCGCAGAATCTAGAAACAAAACCTTTCTTTTAGGAATTGATTGAGTTTTTATGGACTTTTTATTGTGGTCATCTTCAAAAAGGGAAAGAAAAACAAACTAGCAGTAAGAATAAGTCAGTGAATGTATCCGGTTAAATCAATTTAGATAATGTATCGATTATTCTGTGCCAGGATTATTGAAAAAAATTGCTGAGCCCAAGGGAATTTTTAGATATGAGAATTTGCTATTAGGGCGTTTCTTATAATAGTCTGGAAGATCGAACACTTTTACGACTACCTTTAAGATAGGAGTTAAATTATTTACTGGGTAATTAAATTTTATGCTTAATATTTCATAATATTTTGGGGTACAGGAACCTGTGATCAACGGTCAATAATGGTTCTTACTATGCTGAATGTATCAAGCACAACAGATTTCTGTATAAAGTTAACGTTTTTGGTATATCACCCCTATGATACCTGTAATGATAGGCATTATTGTTACCTTTTCCATATGCCCTAGGTTTGTAACACTTTTAGTATTTGCCGTTCAGCCTGTATTTTCCGGTTACAATACCAAGGAATCTCAGACTGTTTCTTTCCTGTACGTCACCCTTATTCTTTGGTAGTCAATTTTTTCGACTCTCTTATGTAGCTCTAACTTCAACTTTGGAGCCAGCACTGTGCATTTATTTTTTCCCTTGAGATTACTTCTTCAAATTCTTGAAAGGTAATCCTTTATGTTATCTAAGCTGTAGAAGTCTTGCTATAGATGGAGTCGTGCTTGATTTGGAAAACTAATAGATAATTATTTTTAATTATTTAGACTAAAGAGAGGGGCTGACTCCATTTTTATGGCTCAGACCGTTTATATGATGCTATTATCGGCACACTGTAATTTTAGTAGTGCATATTTCACTCAATCTCATTAATAAAAGAACTGAACGCTGAACACCCACGAAGGGGCGGCAAAACACAAATGAAGCCGGCTTTTCCCATGACCTTCAAAATTTTCCCATACTACTCACGACATGAGCACTATGTTCATCATATTCATTTGTTTAATTATTGCTTACCATGGTAATGCGATTAATCACATATTCTGGACTATCGTTTCTCAATTTATTTAACGCATAAACCCTTACACCCTATAATCGATTATCGCGATTTTACGAATTTCCATTCATAATTCTTCTAATAGCCCTTATTCTCGATTCATCGGTATCGTATCGAAGGAATTTCGATCGTTTATCCTGCATCCATATTTTTTTTAATAACAGCTTGAACCGTTTCTTAGAAAATGGGAACAACTTTTTTACCGACTTTCATATACAGTACGCTTTGGTGGAGTGTCTGGTATTAAAAATATGGAAATCTTTCTATTCTGAACATGGGATAAATTGAAAACAAACTGGATTAGTTCCGGGGAATGCCGAACTGGTCCCATATATGTTTTCAATAACATAGCTTGTACCGTTTTTTAAAAAATCAGGAAAAACTTTTTAACGACATTCCTATACAGTAAGCTTAGGTGGAGTTGCTAGTATTAAAAATCTAAAACTGTTTCTGTTCGGTACTTGGGGCCAATTGTAAGTAAATTGAATTAATCAAAGTAAATATCAGTTAATCAACTTCACAATGTGTATTGAAAAATCTAACGATTTATTTTTATTAATAATTTGAAGAGGGAAAGTTATTCTTCCCAAACAAATTTGCATGTTCTAAAACGTACACTGTAATCAGTCCATGTGACTTATTTTCTTGTAGACAAGGATTGTAATGAAATGGGAATTTTGATTAAAAGTAAAGTATCTTTATTTTTGTTACTATCTATCTTTATATATATAAATATTCTGTACGTGTGTTAGTCATTGAACTCCTCCTAAACGGCTGGACCGATTTTGATTAAATTTTTGGTGTGTGTTCCAGGGGGTTTGAGGATGGTTTAGATTCACAATACGGTCAACTAGATATTGTTTTTTTAGTTAAATTATTTATTTAAAACTTGTTGTTGATGTTAGCACAACTTACATAGGATCCGGCAGACTGCGCTGTAGTCGCTGTGTCAAATATTCAAGAGTGTGCTTTAGTTTCAGTTACGTCTGATAGACGGCGTTCAGATTATATTGTTACAGCTAATTTTTAAAAGTTTACATGGGACAGGACAACGTCTGTCGGGTCCGCTAGTATACTATAAAATTGTTAAATAGAAGTAATTAGAATTGAAAACTGCCTTTACTTTTGCCATTGCACTAAGTATTGTATAATAGGTATTTATGTAACTTTTCCAACTATATACTAGGTTTCAAGAAACATATCCATTTTGTTTAAAACATACCTTTATTTTTTTATATCACAAACTGTAATCAAACACAGTTTATTAGAATTGAAAACCGCATCCAAATGTGCTGTATTATTAAAAATTGTAATAAATTGAAAATTGATTAGAAATAAATTGAAATAAATGTCAGTAAATCAACGTTAAGATGGAAGTTCTCAGTTATTTTCTAAATACAATGTGCCTTCATAAGTTGGATTCAAACGGAAAATGTTCGTATGTATATTATTTAGAGAAAAGGTTATTCTTCATAAGAATATTTGCATGGTCGGAACGGATACTGTAATTATTACATATCATACTGTATACTACGTATGTCAGCAAATATGAAATTTGCTTAAAAGTCAAATAGCTTTACTTTTCGTAAAATTATATAAAATTCTTATCAAACAGGAGTAATAAGAATTATAAAATGCATCTAATTATGCAACATCACTAAAAATTGTATAATCAATTTTCAAGTCACTTTTCAAAATTGTGTACTAGGTTATATATAAAGAATATAAATTTTGTTTAAGTTAAGTACCTTTATTTTTATTTTTAATAATAACTCAAATTATTATCAGACGAAGTTTATTAAAATTGAAAACTGCGTCCTATTATGCTATAACAATATAAACTGTATAACGATTTATTATAAGATTCTGCGGAGAGTAGAGTATTAAATGAATGTCAGAATAATTAAGAGACTTAAAGAATGATGATACTCAGATCGTCTACAATAGAGTGGATGATATACAAAATTTTCTTAATGTATATACATATTTAGAAAACAAGTTATTGTATTCAACAGTAAACGACGTTGGTCAAATTAATAAATAATGCTTAAAAGTAAAATACATTATTTTAGGCAATATCGAAAAAGTTAATTATGTTTGAAAAGTGCATCCAATTAAGTCATTGCATCACTAAAAATTGTAAAATAAATACATTTTTAAAAAACAAAAACCCACTTCAAAAAAAGCATGAAATATTTGCTACAACAATTAAATACTTTTTCTGAAATCGCTGCCAATTTGAACAGCGAAGTTGCGAAGTACAACTTATAAATGTACTTCCCAAAATATTTTCACTTTGGCTTGGCACCCACTTAATAAAAATTATTTAATTGTTGTAGCAAAAAAATATTTCATGCTTTTTAGCTAACTTATTTTTTTAAGTCGGTTTTTGTTTTTTTAATGTATTTATTTCACTTGCTGTTCCACAAACCGTTGTCTCATCCTCATTAAAATTTTTAAGAAATAAATTAAAAGCAACTAAAATGTTTAGTAATAATAATAATAATAATAATACAGAAAAAGAAGTGTTTTTCCAGAAGTTTCGACAAATTATGATAGTCAATAGGGTAACCAACTATTATTTTGACAGCCATTTGTTTTAGCAGATTTAAGAAGTTATGTTGTTTCAAGATGTCGTCATCAATCGCCAAAATTTCCTCCCATCTGTAGCCCTTACGACTTCATAAACTCGTGCGTAGAAATTTTTGCGTCAGTGCCTTTTATATGAATGATATATTTTTATTATCCTAATTCTTGGTCCCTGTCGTGCAGTTAGGAATAATTCATGGACAGTCATGAAGGATATCATATTCTTGGCACGTACTGTTGACCTCTTGCCTTTGAAGATAATCCGAATAGTGAAAACAGGGAACGAAACATAACTGGAATCTGTTTCTTATACGTGATGTAAGGACCGCTCCATTAGGGATAAACAGATATTTATATTTTGTGATATGAGAACAACCTAAAAGTCCTGAAGCATAAATACGTATTTGGTGATAACACGGTTATGGCTCTTTATGGGGGTACTTCGAGATAATTTATCTTTAAACTTTCTCATTTAGTTGTTATTTGTGTATTGGAAAAACCGTACATAAAAATCTGTTATATTGGTTTTTGTTAGACTGACAGAATAAGATCATATTAATGCTGACCTTATCAATTAACTAACTCATTGTCAACACAAATAGAACTATCTACGTTATTTTTCATTATAAGAACAAGCAAGAAATAACACTCAACATTAAGAATAGTTGTGGCATAATTAGGTAATTTATTTTAGATTTTCTTGGGAATAATACCACATCAGAGTTCAAACTTGTGTATATTTTAAAACCAAACGTTTCAAAATCCTGTCGGATTTCGTTTTCAATGGATATAAATTTATAAAGTAAAATTGAAATATATGACAATTATTTTGACAATTATGTTTACGTTACTATGGAAAAATTTCTTTGATTTTAAATATACAGGGTGCACAAGAAATTCCAAAGATCATTATAAATCAAAAGAAAATTTTTTCAAGTTGGAAGAACTTGAAAAATTGTCTTCAGAATTTATTTGTGGCGTTCCTAGGGACGACTTTCTTTTTAAGATAGTGCATTTGCCAAAAATGCGATCAAAGAATTCTGATAATTCAGTGATCCCATTAAAGTCATAAGGGAAAACCTAGGAAAAACCTCATGAACTATCCCGATATAGGGTTGTTCAAAAGGATATGCCCATTGTTAATTTCATCTTTAATTATCGGCAACCAGACATGACTGAAATCTACGGAAGTAGAAGCGATGCAGTCGTTTTTATTTAACAGAATTAAGGCAGATTCTTTTAGTTTTCGTTTTGTGCAGTGTTCTTCTTTGTGTAATATTGTTGTGTTTTGAAATTGTATTTTATGGCCTTGGTCCCAAGCATGTTCACAAATTTTTGATTTTTCGAACTGACGTTTCTTTATGTAATTTTGATGTTCATTTATTCGAACATTAAGAGGTCTAGAGGTTTCTCCAATATAAAACTTATTACATTCACAAGGAATCTTATAAATGGAATTTTTTGAGTTTTGCGTAGCGTTTTTTGGTTTTGTTTTTGTTATAATAGATTTAAGCGTATTTGTCGTTTTAAATGTAGTTTTGATGTTAAATTTGTTGCCTACTCTTCTCAATCTCTCTGACAGGCCCTGTATATATGGTATTGTTGTTGTTATAATGTGGTTTTCCTGGTTGTCAGTATTATTAGGTGAAGTCTGGTGTTGGTTGTCAGTTGTTTTGTGCTCAATTTTATTTAACTCTTTGTTAATAAATTTTTGAGGGTAATTGTTTGCAGTTAGAACATTTTGTATAAATGATTTTTCTTTGTTGAATTTAGTAGTATCTGAGCAGTTAGTCTTTGCTCTGTCATATAAAGATTTAATAACACCTCTTTTTACCGTATTTGGATGGTTCGAGTTAAAATTGAGATATCTGTTAGTGTGAGTTGGTTTTCTGTAAACTTCTGTTTCAAATGAAGATTGTGTTTTTGTTATTAAAATGTCCAAAAAAGGTAGTTTGTTATTTTGTTCGATTTCTAATGTAAATTTTATGGTTGGTTCTTTGTTGTTTATGTCGGTTAATAATTCCTGCAAATTTTCTAGATTTTGTTCCCAAATAATGAATATGTCGTTAAAAACCAAACGTTTCAAAATCCTGTCGGATTTCGTTTTCAATGGATATAAATTTATAAAGTAAAATTGAAATATATGACAATTATTTTGACAATTATGTTTACGTTACTATGGAAAAATTTCTTTGATTTTAAATATACAGGGTGCACAAGAAATTCCAAAGATCATTATAAATCAAAAGAAAATTTTTTCAAGTTGGAAGAACTTGAAAAATTGTCTTCAGAATTTATTTGTGGCGTTCCTAGGGACGACTTTCTTTTTAAGATAGTGCATTTGCCAAAAATGCGATCAAAGAATTCTGATAATTCAGTGATCCCATTAAAGTCATAAGGGAAAACCTAGGAAAAACCTCATGAACTATCCCGATATAGGGTTGTTCAAAAGGATATGCCCATTGTTAATTTCATCTTTAATTATCGGCAACCAGACATGACTGAAATCTACGGAAGTAGAAGCGATGCAGTCGTTTTTATTTAACAGAATTAAGGCAGATTCTTTTAGTTTTCGTTTTGTGCAGTGTTCTTCTTTGTGTAATATTGTTGTGTTTTGAAATTGTATTTTATGGCCTTGGTCCCAAGCATGTTCACAAATTTTTGATTTTTCGAACTGACGTTTCTTTATGTAATTTTGATGTTCATTTATTCGAACATTAAGAGGTCTAGAGGTTTCTCCAATATAAAACTTATTACATTCACAAGGAATCTTATAAATGGAATTTTTTGAGTTTTGCGTAGCGTTTTTTGGTTTTGTTTTTGTTATAATAGATTTAAGCGTATTTGTCGTTTTAAATGTAGTTTTGATGTTAAATTTGTTGCCTACTCTTCTCAATCTCTCTGACAGGCCCTGTATATATGGTATTGTTGTTGTTATAATGTGGTTTTCCTGGTTGTCAGTATTATTAGGTGAAGTCTGGTGTTGGTTGTCAGTTGTTTTGTGCTCAATTTTATTTAACTCTTTGTTAATAAATTTTTGAGGGTAATTGTTTGCAGTTAGAACATTTTGTATAAATGATTTTTCTTTGTTGAATTTAGTAGTATCTGAGCAGTTAGTCTTTGCTCTGTCATATAAAGATTTAATAACACCTCTTTTTACCGTATTTGGATGGTTCGAGTTAAAATTGAGATATCTGTTAGTGTGAGTTGGTTTTCTGTAAACTTCTGTTTCAAATGAAGATTGTGTTTTTGTTATTAAAATGTCCAAAAAAGGTAGTTTGTTATTTTGTTCGATTTCTAATGTAAATTTTATGGTTGGTTCTTTGTTGTTTATGTCGGTTAATAATTCCTGCAAATTTTCTAGATTTTGTTCCCAAATAATGAATATGTCGTTAAAAACCAAACGTTTCAAAATCCTGTCGGATTTCGTTTTCAATGGATATAAATTTATAAAGTAAAATTGAAATATATGACAATTATTTTGACAATTATGTTTACGTTACTATGGAAAAATTTCTTTGATTTTAAATATACAGGGTGCACAAGAAATTCCAAAGATCATTATAAATCAAAAGAAAATTTTTTCAAGTTGGAAGAACTTGAAAAATTGTCTTCAGAATTTATTTGTGGCGTTCCTAGGGACGACTTTCTTTTTAAGATAGTGCATTTGCCAAAAATGCGATCAAAGAATTCTGATAATTCAGTGATCCCATTAAAGTCATAAGGGAAAACCTAGGAAAAACCTCATGAACTATCCCGATATAGGGTTGTTCAAAAGGATATGCCCATTGTTAATTTCATCTTTAATTATCGGCAACCAGACATGACTGAAATCTACGGAAGTAGAAGCGATGCAGTCGTTTTTATTTAACAGAATTAAGGCAGATTCTTTTAGTTTTCGTTTTGTGCAGTGTTCTTCTTTGTGTAATATTGTTGTGTTTTGAAATTGTATTTTATGGCCTTGGTCCCAAGCATGTTCACAAATTTTTGATTTTTCGAACTGACGTTTCTTTATGTAATTTTGATGTTCATTTATTCGAACATTAAGAGGTCTAGAGGTTTCTCCAATATAAAACTTATTACATTCACAAGGAATCTTATAAATGGAATTTTTTGAGTTTTGCGTAGCGTTTTTTGGTTTTGTTTTTGTTATAATAGATTTAAGCGTATTTGTCGTTTTAAATGTAGTTTTGATGTTAAATTTGTTGCCTACTCTTCTCAATCTCTCTGACAGGCCCTGTATATATGGTATTGTTGTTGTTATAATGTGGTTTTCCTGGTTGTCAGTATTATTAGGTGAAGTCTGGTGTTGGTTGTCAGTTGTTTTGTGCTCAATTTTATTTAACTCTTTGTTAATAAATTTTTGAGGGTAATTGTTTGCAGTTAGAACATTTTGTATAAATGATTTTTCTTTGTTGAATTTAGTAGTATCTGAGCAGTTAGTCTTTGCTCTGTCATATAAAGATTTAATAACACCTCTTTTTACCGTATTTGGATGGTTCGAGTTAAAATTGAGATATCTGTTAGTGTGAGTTGGTTTTCTGTAAACTTCTGTTTCAAATGAAGATTGTGTTTTTGTTATTAAAATGTCCAAAAAAGGTAGTTTGTTATTTTGTTCGATTTCTAATGTAAATTTTATGGTTGGTTCTTTGTTGTTTATGTCGGTTAATAATTCCTGCAAATTTTCTAGTAAAAACCAAACGTTTCAAAATCCTGTCGGATTTCGTTTTCAATGGATATAAATTTATAAAGTAAAATTGAAATATATGACAATTATTTTGACAATTATGTTTACGTTACTATGGAAAAATTTCTTTGATTTTAAATATACAGGGTGCACAAGAAATTCCAAAGATCATTATAAATCAAAAGAAAATTATTTGGGAACAAAATCTAGAAAATTTGCAGGAATTATTAACCGACATAAACAACAAAGAACCAACCATAAAATTTACATTAGAAATCGAACAAAATAACAAACTACCTTTTTTGGACATTTTAATAACAAAAACACAATCTTCATTTGAAACAGAAGTTTACAGAAAACCAACTCACACTAACAGATATCTCAATTTTAACTCGAACCATCCAAATACGGTAAAAAGAGGTGTTATTAAATCTTTATATGACAGAGCAAAGACTAACTGCTCAGATACTACTAAATTCAACAAAGAAAAATCATTTATACAAAATGTTCTAACTGCAAACAATTACCCTCAAAAATTTATTAACAAAGAGTTAAATAAAATTGAGCACAAAACAACTGACAACCAACACCAGACTTCACCTAATAATACTGACAACCAGGAAAACCACATTATAACAACAACAATACCATATATACAGGGCCTGTCAGAGAGATTGAGAAGAGTAGGCAACAAATTTAACATCAAAACTACATTTAAAACGACAAATACGCTTAAATCTATTATAACAAAAACAAAACCAAAAAACGCTACGCAAAACTCAAAAAATTCCATTTATAAGATTCCTTGTGAATGTAATAAGTTTTATATTGGAGAAACCTCTAGACCTCTTAATGTTCGAATAAATGAACATCAAAATTACATAAAGAAACGTCAGTTCGAAAAATCAAAAATTTGTGAACATGCTTGGGACCAAGGCCATAAAATACAATTTCAAAACACAACAATATTACACAAAGAAGAACACTGCACAAAACGAAAACTAAAAGAATCTGCCTTAATTCTGTTAAATAAAAACGACTGCATCGCTTCTACTTCCGTAGATTTCAGTCATGTCTGGTTGCCGATAATTAAAGATGAAATTAACAATGGGCATATCCTTTTGAACAACCCTATATCGGGATAGTTCATGAGGTTTTTCCTAGGTTTTCCCTTATGACTTTAATGGGATCACTGAATTATCAGAATTCTTTGATCGCATTTTTGGCAAATGCACTATCTTAAAAAGAAAGTCGTCCCTAGGAACGCCACAAATAAATTCTGAAGACAATTTTTCAAGTTCTTCCAACTTGAAAAAATTTTCTTTTGATTTATAATGATCTTTGGAATTTCTTGTGCACCCTGTATATTTAAAATCAAAGAAATTTTTCCATAGTAACGTAAACATAATTGTCAAAATAATTGTCATATATTTCAATTTTACTTTATAAATTTATATCCATTGAAAACGAAATCCGACAGGATTTTGAAACGTTTGGTTTTTAACGACATATTCATTATTTGGGAACAAAATCTAGAAAATTTGCAGGAATTATTAACCGACATAAACAACAAAGAACCAACCATAAAATTTACATTAGAAATCGAACAAAATAACAAACTACCTTTTTTGGACATTTTAATAACAAAAACACAATCTTCATTTGAAACAGAAGTTTACAGAAAACCAACTCACACTAACAGATATCTCAATTTTAACTCGAACCATCCAAATACGGTAAAAAGAGGTGTTATTAAATCTTTATATGACAGAGCAAAGACTAACTGCTCAGATACTACTAAATTCAAAAAAGAAAAATCATTTATACAAAATGTTCTAACTGCAAACAATTACCCTCAAAAATTTATTAACAAAGAGTTAAATAAAATTGAGCACAAAACAACTGACAACCAACACCAGACTTCACCTAATAATACTGACAACCAGGAAAACCACATTATAACAACAACAATACCATATATACAGGGCCTGTCAGAGAGATTGAGAAGAGTAGGCAACAAATTTAACATCAAAACTACATTTAAAACAACAAATACGCTTAAATCTATTATAACAAAAACAAAACCAAAAAACGCTACGCAAAACTCAAAAAATTCCATTTATAAGATTCCTTGTGAATGTAATAAGTTTTATATTGGAGAAACCTCTAGACCTCTTAATGTTCGAATAAATGAACATCAAAATTACATAAAGAAACGTCAGTTCGAAAAATCAAAAATTTGTGAACATGCTTGGGACCAAGGCCATAAAATACAATTTCAAAACACAACAATATTACACAAAGAAGAACACTGCACAAAACGAAAACTAAAAGAATCTGCCTTAATTCTGTTAAATAAAAACGACTGCATCGCTTCTACTTCCGTAGATTTCAGTCATGTCTGGTTGCCGATAATTAAAGATGAAATTAACAATGGGCATATCCTTTTGAACAACCCTATATCGGGATAGTTCATGAGGTTTTTCCTAGGTTTTCCCTTATGACTTTAATGGGATCACTGAATTATCAGAATTCTTTGATCGCATTTTTGGCAAATGCACTATCTTAAAAAGAAAGTCGTCCCTAGGAACGCCACAAATAAATTCTGAAGACAATTTTTCAAGTTCTTCCAACTTGAAAAAATTTTCTTTTGATTTATAATGATCTTTGGAATTTCTTGTGCACCCTGTATATTTAAAATCAAAGAAATTTTTCCATAGTAACGTAAACATAATTGTCAAAATAATTGTCATATATTTCAATTTTACTTTATAAATTTATATCCATTGAAAACGAAATCCGACAGGATTTTGAAACGTTTGGTTTTAAAATATACACAAGTTTGAACTCTGATGTGGTATTATTCCCAAGAAAATCTAAAATAAACTAGAAGATGCCACAAATAACATTCAGAAAACAATAATTAGGTAATGTTTAAGTTTTGGGAAATAATTACACAATGTTTATAAGCATTTTTTTGGAAAATAACACCACAAGTCACGAAATTGCTGTATATTTCCAAAAGTTATTTGGGAACATAATCTTGAAGACTTACATGCGTTACAGAAAACCGACTAACACTAACAGGTATCTTAACTTTAACTCGTAATCATCCAAATTCAGTAAAAAGGGTATCATCAAATTTCAATATTACAGAGCAAAAACCAACTGTTCTAACATCAATAAATTCAATGAAGAAAAAACGTTTATAAAAAATGCCAAGCATTACCCAGAAAAATGTATTAATAGTTAAACAAAATCGAACACCAAACGATCGCTAACAACCAAGACAAAAATTCAACATGCCCCACTGACTCTAATTAATACAACAACTATACCATACATACGAGATCTCTCAGAAAGACTAACGAGAGTGGGAAACAGATGTAATATCAAAACATCATTTAAAACAAGAAATACCCTAAAATCAAAAACAAAAGCAAAAAATACAACTGAAATTACAAAAAATGACCTCTAAATGTTCGAATAAACGAACACATCAATTACATTAAAAAAACGGCAGTTTGAAAGATCTGATGGACCTTGGTCATAAAATACAGTTTAAAAATCCAGTTATATTATAAAAGAGTCTGTTTTAATTGTGTTAAATGAAACCTATTGTATCGCTACTACCTCCGTAGAATTCAATCGTTCCTGGTTGCCGATGTTTAAGGAAGAGACTGCTAATGATCATGTCCTTGTGAACAACCCAATGTCGGGATAGTTCATTAGGTTTTTCCTAGGTTTTCCTTTACTATTTTAATGGGATCACTTATTCAACAAAATTCTTTGAACGCATTTTTTGCGAATGCACGATCTTATAACAATGCCGCACCTAGGAGCGCCACATAAAATTGTGAAGATCACCCCTTTGAAATTCTTCCAGTTTGAAAGGAATTTTATTATTATATTATCTTATTAAAAGTTTATGTGCTCTCCTGTATATTATCAAATTAAATTCTCTTAGTCATGTCAGAAGTTAAATGACAGAGTTGTCAAACATTTTAATTTTACATTTTAGAATTGTACCTTTTTTCATAGTTTCTTTGCCATTGACAACAAGGTCTGACCTAGACCCCGAAACGTTTGGAAATATACAGCAATTTCGTGACTGTGGTGTTATTTCCCAAAAAGTGCTTAAACATTGAAAAATATGGCACAAATATCCTTCAGAAAACAACTCTACAATACTCGAAATTACTATATATTTCCAAACGCTTAGGGGTTTACATCTGACTCTGTTGGCAAAGGAACAATGGAAAAAGGCACAATTCTAAAATTTAACATAAAATGTTTGACAATATTATGTGACATATGACGCAACAAAGAAAATTTAATCTGGTAACATACAAGGTAGTCCAGAAACTTCTGAAGATCATATATTAAAAAAGTTACTTTCAAACTAGAAGAATTTGAAAGAGTGATCTTCAGAATTTTATGTGGCGCACGTAGGAGCGATTGTGTTATAAGATATTCGCCAAAAATGCGATCAAAAAATTCTCTTGATTCAGTGATCTCCTTAAAACATAAGGGAAAACCTAGGAATAACCTGATAAATCATCCCGATACTCGGTTGTTCACAAAAAGATGACTATTAATAATTTCTTCCTTAATCATCGACAACCAGAAACGATTGAATTGTACGGAAGTAGTAGCGATGCAATCGTTTACATTTAACAAAATTAAAGCTCTTTTAGTTTTCGCTTCGTGTTGTTCTGTTCTTTGTGTAATATAAATGAAGAAAAACGTGCTCTATTTCAATATTTCCCCAGAATTTTTTTAAGAGTCAAACAAAATTGAATACCATGCGATCGCTAACAATCAACACCAAACTTAACCAAGCAACACTGACTCCCAAGATAATAAATAACATTACTACAATAACAATACCATGCATACAGGGACTCTCACAAAGACTAACAAGAGTGGCCAACATATTTATCATTAAAACCTATACAAGAATTACATAAAAATCATTAATATCATAAACAAAGTGTGAGAAGCGAGAAGCTGTTTGATTGCAAAATCAACGGCTAACTCAGTCTTAGTACTTTTGCTGAATATTTCACAAGTTTTAAAATGTGTCGAACTGTTTACATAATTGTTCTAGTTATAATATATTATAGTCAGAAAGATTTAGCATTAGTGAGTTACAGGTAGTACCTGTGTTTCTCCAAATCAACATGGAGTGTTAATTTAGTCAGATAGTGGTGGTTGTCATTCAAAAAATTTTGGATCGCTGCTGTAAATTCACAAAAGCTCTGAAAAACTTTTCCGTAACTAAGCCAGCGTACTGCAATATGAAATTGTAAGTAACCTGTTCAATAAACTTGAGGATATGATTGGTTTTCAAACATCAGATATATCCAAACATTTCCCGCAGAAGGACTGTTGATAAATCATACAATGAAAGAGGAATAGTTATGAACGATTTTCAAATTTTTGCAGCCTTTGACAGGAAAACAACAACCGTTTTATTTTTGGCCTCAGTTGTATAGATTCCAAGTTCTGCCATCGAAGGTTCTTTTTATTAATAACATTTTCAAATTCCTTAAACTTATCTGCCTCAGTAGACATGCAGTGAGTATTATCAGTATCAATAAGTTCCTCACTTCTTAGCTTTTATATACTCCTCGAATAAAATATTTCCCTTGGGCAATATCTGACATATACGGAGATTTATTCTATTCCAGAAAAAAACACACACAATATGAAGATTATAAAATTTTTGCTATATTTACCACTCGTTTCGATGCACACCTTTTCAGCTAAAGCAGTTATGAATTCTTTGATTATTTCTCCAGCTGTGAATGTTTTTCCACGTTTTGCAATTTCATGTGCCACACTAAAGCTGGAATGTGTTCGTCTTTTGTTCAGTACTGACATGGCATCGTCGCTGCAATTTCCCATGAACCTGATACCTGTCCAGGCTGTTCCTAACAGGACGGTAAAGATGTTCGTCCAGACCAAGGTATTTAAAATTATTTAATGGATGTTTTGGGACTGCTGTTGTTGACACAATTGGTGCATGTCGTGTGTTATTCATGTCCCACTGTTACTTTATTTGAAATTCAAATTCCCTGTATTTGGATATTTTTTCAACCTGCTTAATATTTATATTTTTGTTGTTAGGGATTGCTATGTCAATTAAGGTTGTTTTTCTAGAGACTTAATCTACTAAAACTATATCTAGTCTATTGTGAGCAACAGTCCGATCGATCAGTATCGTGCGCTCCCAGTACAGCTTGTAGTTAATATTTTCAGATTGTGGTTTGTATACATAGTATGGCACTCTTACCGACTGCAACAGTTCAAGTTTCACTGCTAATTCCTGATCCATTATTTTTGCCACAGTATCGTGTCGTTCGTTGTATTCAGTTGCAGTGAATGCTTGACAACCTCCTGTGATATGCTGGATAGATTCAGATGTTTGGCAACCATATCTGCATCTGTCGTTGTTTATAGAAGGGTCTTTAACGATGTATTTTATATAGTCCTTAATTGGAATTACTTGATCATGGATTGCCAATATAAAGCCTTCCGTTTCAGGAAACATATGATCAGAGATCAACCAGTAGTTCGACGCTGAACTGTCGACATAATCTTGGTTGACGTCATTTATATGTCTTCCATAAACGGGCTTCTCTTTCTATTTGAGCAGTTTCTGGCTGATGGTGCAATTGGACTTGTTGTTCTGTCAGTCGCAGTAGTGACATATGACTCTCTGTAGATCAGAAAATTTTGCGATCGTCTGGAAATGACTATGCAAATTAGAAATTTGTTGATCTAGTAGTTTGCTCATATTTGGCAATCATCTTCCTTCTGCATACCGTGGCAAAGTTGCACGTTCAACAAAGCTCTTTGGATGTTAATTTTGAGCCTTTGTTAGTAGAACACGAACTTTCTGTTCTGTAATTCTTCAATGTCAGTCTTGCACCAATTAATTATAGCGAAAAACTAACAGAGCACTGAACACAGATAGGTGTTAATAGCCTGATACAAATTTTTACTGTTAAATTTGGTTTTCAACAGTCTTGTTACACTTCTATGGAACTCTGTTGTTAGGTCCTTTCTCATGGTGCAGTTATCACTACGTTGAGCCTGCATTATTCCAAAGTATTTATTAGTATGACCTTCCGCCATAGATTCAATTGAGGTGCCCTCTCCCATTTCGTAGGGCCCCTGCTGTATTTTTTCTTTAACTATATTAATAGTTCGGCATTTGTCTAGGCCAAATTGCTTATGTATGTCACTAGAGAACCCTTCTACTATTTTAAGCATATCATGCAGCTGTTGTTTCGTAGCTGCTATCAACTCTAAGTCGTCCATGTTAACAAATGGTTCATCTTTAATGCTTGTACGTTGTTGTGTTTGAGACTGAACTCAAAGTTACTGGAGTTCAGGTTGTTTGAGAGAGGGTTCATAGGAAGACAGAACCACATCCGACTAAGAAAGTCTCTCTGGAATATACCCCTTCTGATGGGTTTGACAGATCGACATAGTATATTCTAAAATGGTAATAATACAATTATTTACTTTATAGAGTTTTAGTGCCCGAATGAGCCAATCATGTGGAACTGAATCAAAGGCCGTTTTGTAGTCCCTGTATGCCATGCAGAGATTTCGTCGTTTGGCGTGGGCTTGATTGCAGACAACGTAATCAATTATCAGTTGTTCTTTCCACTCCATCGAGTTTGTTGTTGAGTAATTATGTTCTTCAATTCACAATGTCTGATTCATGATTGATGCACGATGTTATAAGTTTGTGTAAAGTTGGGAGGCAAGTGATTGGTCGGTACTTTGCTGGGTCCTGTGTACATAGATTGTCCTTTGGCAACTGGTATGTAGCACCATGGGTAAGTAAACTAGGCATCTTTTGTGGATGGGTAATTATGTCATTTAGTGTTTCTGGTCCCAGTGCTTTTCGGTTATAGAGGTGCTTCATTATGTTGGGTGTGTCTTCCATTGTAAATAGTTGATGTTGGATAATATCGTAGTTCCGAAATGCAGCCTTGTCCTCATTAATCAAGCTGTGTCTGGACAGTTGTGGAATATTATATTAATTTGTTATTATTTCATGATACACTTGTTTTCGTACTTTCTTACACTGCGTTCTTTATCAATTCTTATGATACTCAGTACTTAGACGGCTATAAATAAATTGGGAAATTATTCAAGACTTTCAATTTGCGTCTACTGTTAGAGTAGCATTTAACATATTTAATGCGCTTCCAGTTTTTCATTTTGTTTTTCAATGGTCTGTTCCATTTCCGTCACATATCAGCAACAAAAATCTGCATGCCTGCTATATATTTATAAATCTTTAATTTGAAACAGTAATAATCTACTTGTAGTTGGAAATATTCATTAAATCCTCAGAACTCATTCCATGACTCCGATACGATATCAGTTGTACCTATTAATTAGCGTCCCGAAAGATATTATATGTAAAATGCTTGCTGGCTTATTCCGTGCAATTTGCCGCTTTCGCGTACTCCGTGCAATAATTGCATCGAAGCAGAAATTCAACGATTACCGATTTTATCGCAGGACGGGAAACACATCGCAAAAACCCAATTAACCGTTGAACTATTTTCCTTACCCTTGTTTCTTTTTCTTCTTGTTAACCGAAGTTTAAGTGAAATTCTTGTACGAGAATGTCTTTCTTTGAGCTGTACTATCACCGAAAAACCGACCGCGTCTGACTCAGCGTTTCACAGATTGCTCGGCAAAACTCTACGATTGGCCTTTTACGCTCGCAGTCGAGACATGAGATACTGGCGTTTGAACCAAGTATACTGTCTGATTTTCCCTTATTATGTGTTGAATTTTTTCCATGTATTTATATAGAATCGCCTGTGGTCACAATTTCATCAATTTCGTTAATTCCTAACAAAATTCAACTTATTTTTCATACGTAATTAATATCACTTTGTTTGTGAGCACACTCTTAATGCTTAGTTTAATGATATAAGGTATGGTGAAGAGGCAGTAAATGGAAAGTAAAGACAAAAATTTAGTCAACATGAAATTCCTTAAAATTAAATAATTCAGTTATTAACCGGGAGAATAATATAACAAATAAACGTAAATGACAAATGCATTTGAATAGAAATTGCAAAATAATCTGTTTTATTTTACTACTAATACTTATTGAATTTGCATTTGTACATTTAATTAATAATACATGGGTGACCAAGCTTTCCTGCGTGAATTCAAGAGTTCAAAATATTGGTACATACTCTGCGTATGCAACTGCTTATGAGCCACTCAATAAAACATTTGATTTCTAACTTATCTGAAATCACCCTGTGTAATTATAATCTACAGCGGTTTATATCTGAGTCAATTAATGTATGCATATGTAACTGCTCTAGGCAACTTCATTGTGTGCCTCTAATGAAAACACATAACTTGTTACCCATCTAAAAATCGCCTAACGGGCACTTTTTATTTTAAATCTTCAAAGGTTCAAATGTAAAAATGTAATGTTAAAAATATATCAAATAGTGATAGAATTCTTGTAAGATCCTACAAATCAATTTATATTAAACAATTTTTCACGAGCAGTTTCATTCTCAAGTAGGTCACTAAATCACCGGGTATTGAACGCTTCGGAATATCAAAACAGCTATCATAATTGTTCCAATCTGGTTCTTTTTCCTCAATACGATTCATCTCGATTTGTTGACGCCAAAACCACAGAATAATCAAACCCAGAAGCGAAACTCTAGGTTGCCGACAGATACAATTTTTTTTGCGCATGTGCGACAAAGCCATTATGAAGTATTATAATACTATTTCGAAGTTCAAAAATGTACTCTATTCTCAGAGTAAAAGCTACAAAAATAATCTTATTATTTTCAAAGACACTGTTAAATACATATTACTTGCATATACACAATATTCAACTATATATCAATTATCAAACATATTCTAACTATGAAGTGAAATTCATCGTATTTAAAACAAAACAGTCCAAAACAGTTATTAGCACTAAATATTATAAGAATCATTTATTATTCACAATTGCATCAGAACGAGGTATACAAGTGAGGTCAGTTTGTCCAAAAAATGTTAAGAGTACTTTAAAAAGATTGTGAGTTGAACCTATTACTTCCACACCATTTAAAGTGGAACTTTTGATATATCACAGATATATAAACAAAAATCTTTATTTTCACAAGACTACTGATTATTTTTTTCATTCAAATGCCTCTAAAAATTACAATTTCAAATATGTTGTTCCTCTGTTAATACAAATGCGTAGTTAATTTAATGTTACGGTCCAGATACCCTTACTTTCAAAGTAATGACCGATTGTGTTCAAGGTCACGAAATGTTGGCCTCAAATCACCAAAGGTTCCGACAAGAGTTTCGCTTCTGGGCTCGTTAAAAGAACATTAAACAATAGTGTACTTATATAAATCTGTTCATTTGGATTATTATGTAAATGGGCAAACACATGGAATTTGGTTACTCTAATAGATGCTGTTGTCATCGTTTTTGTAAAAAGTAACGTCCTAAATGAGTTAAAAAACGAAGCTTTTAGAACATACATCTTTGTAAGTAAAAGTCGATTATTTTAGTAATATTTATACTTCGCTACACGATTCTACACAATTGGGTTTTTATTGCCGACTACTGTCAAATTGCGAACAATAGATTAAGGCTTAAGCTAGTAGTTCATAGTGGGCGCCTTCTCACTTTGATTTTATTAATAATTTATTTTTAAATTACTTATTTTAAAAGAAATAAATAAAGATTCTTTATATATTCTGCACTGAAGGTCGTCAATAGCTACAAAACTGAAATAAAGAAAATCTTTGCCTATTTATATATAAATACTAGCTGACCGCCCAAGGCTTCGGTGTAGACAAATTAGTGTTTTATGTGAATGTAAACATAGTTACTAAATTTTCAGAAAATCTAGAGTCCGATTGCAGCGCCACGTACCAGATCAAATTGTAAATCTAATTTACACACAAAGCTTCATCAAATTCGTCTCAACCGTTTTGAAATAGTTAAAAAAACACCAAGACGCTCGTAGCGCTACCTACCGGGAAGCACCCAAACTCACACAAAAGGATTCATCAAAATCTGTCCAACCACTTAGGAGGAGTTAGCAAAATCCTACAACCTGTTCACATCGTAAAGCTGACCCAATCAAACAGAATAAACAAATTCATTAAAATCCGCTCAGCAATTTAGTAACTCACAAAATCGCCTCTAACCTACCGGGTCGAAGTGTGAATTTAAACTGTTCAGAGACTCACTGAAATACACACATCAAATTATAATAATTAAAAAAAATAATTCGGATTTAAAAAAGTAAAACAATTCTGCAAAAATTAATAAAGAACTTTAAATATTAAAAAAACAAATCAAATTAATATGGCGGATATTGGAAACTTATTGTTACAGTGCCTCTACACAGAACCACCTTTTGTTTGTGCAGACATATTTATTCCAAACTTTTACGTTTATTGCCCGAGAGATAGCGTCATGTTTCAAACAAGTACTTAAAAAGAATACATTGTGGTATTAATTAAACGTCTTGATCATTAACTGAAACTAACAAAGAAATACCCCGAGTACATCAATTCTTTCAACTTGCGTCTAAGCCACAGACTTTTCTATTTGCATAGACAATTGTCTTGCGTCTTGCACAAACTTAATACAACAGAAGTCGGACTGACATTTCTGCTCTGTAAACGCGCTCTTAAACCGCATTATTAATCATCTGTTGTGATAATTTTCCCGATTCCCCTGTAGCAGCAACTATCACCTATCACCTCTGGTTTCGTCTTGGGTAATTTCACACATGTTAGTTGAGAATCATATCAGAAGACACTAGTGGTCATTCTAATATAGTGACATCTTGATTTCTAGTCCATTAAAACAAACTGCGCCCCTAATTCGATACGTAGAGGTGTAATGATTACATTTATGATATTAGCAAGTTAACATGCTCCTGTTACAGTACCTGCTACATAAATCAATGGAGTTCTCCTATTAAATGTTATGCCTCTCAAAACATTTGTCCTGCCTTTGTAAGGGGCAACTACAATCGCCTTTTCTAGTATGTGTACATTCCCTGGTCATCTCCAAACTCTTTCTGGTTAATCATCACTTACCAATTCAAACCGCGACTCAATCAGTCAGAAGCAAGTTTGTTCAGTCAAATAAACGTTAGTTTTGGTGAGATCTGGCCCACATTGTAGACGGACAGTTAGACGAAGAATAGTTAGTATGGGGAACCTTATAGGTCTTCTGGATCGCACACCTGAGGCCAAAACTATTCTTCGAAAATATCTGGGAAAGTGATCTTAGGGCCGAAATAGTGACTGACCTACTTTAACATGCTGACTGGACAATTAACCGATTTCTCTCAAGCATCTTAAGAACAGCAAAGAACAAAACTTTAAGAATTATCGCCGTAAATACACTTATCGACAGATTGAGAAGCAGCAAAATAAGGAGAAAATATTGGGATGACAGAGTGGCCAGGATAAACCAGGGCGGAGAAGGAGTAACGTGCCGGCCACCCAAAAGATGGAAAGACAGCTGTATGTCTGTATCTCAAGAGGACCAACTAAATCAAGCCGATCTCTAGGTTTTCCAGAAGTATGTTAATAAGAAAAAAGAATAACATGACAATTAGCCTATAATTCTACAAATCCTACATTTTGAGAAAATGGCTTGACTGTTTCCCGGACGTTGTGTCAAGCAATAATTCTAAAAAATCTACAAGGTCTAACTATACCTAAGCATATACTTAAAAACCACCCATTTTGTTCAAAACGTATGGCTTGGCTTGGTTTCACAAAAGGAAAGATAAAAGTTGAAATATGTCTACAATTTTATATTCACATATTCAGATTTATAGAAATTCTTTACACCAAAATGCCGCACCATGTATTCTACCTTATAATTCGATAATTTTAGGATGAGGAATAAAAAGTAATATCAGAAAATTAATAAAATAGAGTTATCAGAAACAATCCTTTTCAAACATTTTAATGTGCATACAGTTCTAAAACTGATTAAAATAATTCTACAGTCGTTTATGTTTTAAAACTTTATTGGTGCTTAAAAGTTGCTCGTTATTGTCAATCATCATCACGACGCTGGTTATCAGGTTCCACGTGAAATGGTCAGAGCTTGTCATCCCAAATTAACTCGTGCAAACTTTAATAAATCCACCCGTAGTGAATATTGGATTGTTGATTTTAATTAATCTGACAGCTTTGTGAAATGTATGTAAATTCTTTCACACTTCATCGTATTTAATTGGCACATACCAGGCGCCAGAAAACATAAACATCCAATTTACTTAGCGTAACTGCAACGAATCCAAACAAGCATACATCAGCAATTCATGTGCAGAACAGAAATTTTTGTAAGCAGCAGGAAATATTGCTTTTAGGAATATGATAATGCCTTACAAGTTGTAGCTTTAGAAGTTGTAGTTTCTTTAAAGAAGAAAAGAGCTTCAAGGAAGTCGAATCTCGTGCTGCATCCTACAGAACCCATTAATGGCGCATCTAAAGATTGTGTGGGTCGCAATATTACATTTGCATACTGTTTAAGCAATTCTACAACATTATAAATTCTAACAGTTTCGTTGGAAAGTGTGTTAGAGGCTACAGAAACAGTCAAAGCCTCGAATTTATTAAGAATTATTTATGGAAGCTTGCTCAAGTCTAGAAAACACACTGAACATACGTTGAAAATCATATGTCGTATGTAGAGTAGAGACAACTTTTTCAATCTATAATAATAAATTGCAGAGTAATATTGACATTATGATTAAAGACAATTAAATATATGAATAAATAGTGCATTAAACATAAAAAAGTTTTGGTTATTGTATGTAACTATAAGAAGTGTATATGGAACTATTAAAGTGCTTGAATTATTATTTGAATTAATTAGAAACAAATTTTCTACTATAGTATGTTTAGAATTTTGCATTTTGTAAATATTTATGTAAACAAATAAAATTCCTTATTGAATAGACTGTTGTTTTCCGTGGTCTGTTAGAATTACCTCTGAACGTTACATCTGCATCTTTTGAAGACATCTTCAGCAGCGGGAACAAAGGTGATATGCCGTTGAATGCTCGAGACGAATAGGACTCTCGCGGGGTGGAGAACTGGTATTTATAGGTAGCAGGGAGAGTATAGTGGCCTCTGATTGGTCGGTGGACATAGAGTGTGTAGGGACTGAGCGTTACACACACTCGCACAATCCCCGCCCACTGCATTCGCTGAAGATGTCTGCCCTAGTTGCAGATAAAACTTTTGCAAGTCATTCCAATAGGCTAATACAAAATAGCCCAAAAAACTAAATTGAATCCATTGACATCGGCCTTGATAGCCTACATACTTTGATATTTTCTTATTATTGACTACAGTACAGATTGATTTACAAATGGCATTAGCAGTCATGCTCTGTTGGATAATCTCTTAGAATCTGAATATGTACTATGTTGAAAGTAATGAGAATTAATCATAAAAAGATTGGAAAATTTATGACATAGAAATGCTATGATCATCAGCGAAGTGTACTTGTCTGCTTCTTCTTACCAACCTTACTGCAGGGACTGAAGGAGCTGTACTGGAACCAAACGGATGATGTTAAAATTAATAATACACTTTCACAATCTTAAAAGGTACGCAGACGATATTGCTATATTAGCAAATAACCTAGAAGATTTGCAATTTCGGCTCAACAAGCTTAAAGAGGTGGGTATTACCTTTGGTTTGAATATCAACATCAAGAAAACCAAATATGATTGTTGGCAACCGAACAGACATTGAATGACAAAGATATTGAATAAGTCAATAGATTTTAATACTTGGGCATTGTGGTTAATCCGAAGTGGGATAACGATGAAGGCATCAAAAAAGGAACTGGAATGGCAAAAATAACTTTTTCAGAACTTAAGAACTGTTATATGAAGCAGAAGAAGACCCGTCAGTCTATCTCCGATTTATCATCCAAGCTAAAATATTGAGGGAGACAAGAAAACAACACTCAGTCACGTGATAATGGTAAACATGGCTTGGTAAATGAAAATACCCGCTAAAATACATCGTTGGCTGAAGATTTATCATAGATTTGTCCATGGTGGGACGAGAAGTACTTGAGTATAGAAAATGTTCATAAAGTCCAGTAAATTAACAAGCAAACTGCGATGACAATACATATTTTGCTTTGCTTATTAGATACAAATAACAATGTTTAAATTTAAAAGAATAATATTTTAAGTAAAAGGAAAGTTACACCTTAAAACTTATACTAAATCCGTAGCAAAATGGTGATTATTATTTTTCTTGTCCGCAAACATATATTGAGAGAGAGAGAATAGATAGAAAGAATGAGAGAGAGGCAGAGAGACAGAGAGAGTGAGAGAGAGAAAGAGAAAGAGAAAGAAGAAGAGAAAGAGAAAGAGCAAGAGCAAGAGCAAGAGCAAGAGCAAGAGAAAGAGAAAGAGAAAGAGAAAGAGAAAGAGAAAGAGAAAGAGAAAGAGAAAGAGAAAGAGAAAGAGAAAAAGAAAGAGAAAGAGAAAGAAAAAGAGAAAGACAAAGCAAAAGGGAGAAATGGAGAGAAAAAGAGGGAAAGAGAGAAAGAAAGAGAGAGAGGGAGAGAGAGAGAGACAGCGAGAAAGAGGGTAAATTTATTTGGAAAGTGGCTTTTGTTTTGTTCCGGCCCAATGACTGTAAATTATTTTTCATACAACATTGCAAAATTAGTCAATACACCCCACTTAAGTGCAGCAGTTTATATAGAAGTTTGTTAAATTTTCACTTATTTGCTTCGAAATTTAGATCTGACCATTAAAGAAACACACATTTATTGCCGCCAAGGAAGTATGTTACGAATTCTCCAGTGTCGTCCTCGAGACCAATTTAACACAAAACAAATAATTTTCATAAAACTATCATTAGATGAACAGAATAGTTGATTCTCAATAGTACCGTAAAAATAATAATCGGAGTTATGAAGAGCGAGGTCTACGTGCAAAATGTTACATCGCCACAAATTGCTCTAAATTTCCCACTGTCAGTAATTAAAAGCGACGTGGAGTCCTTTAAGTGAGTAATTATGGTAATTATATTATTATTGATCCTATATTGAGCGTGATTACTCGTACTCACTTATTTACACTAAGTGCTCTTGTAATGTTAGAATATTAAAGCGTTACTGTGGGATTATGCAATTTAGGTGGTCGCCGATGTTTAATGAATGGGAAAATAAACGAGTGAAACATGAATGGCTCTTATTTTGGAATTCAATCTAAAATATAAATGACTAATTAATTTAATGAATACATTTTAGAAAAAATAACAACCTACTTAAAAACAAATTCTATAAAGCACGCAATATTTTTTTGCTACAACAATTAAATACTTTTTATGAAGTCGATGCCAAGCTAAAGTGAAAATATTTTCGGAAGGACATTTAGAAGTTGTACTTCGCAACTTCGCTGTTCAAATTGGGACCGACTTCAGAATGTATTTATTTTACAATTTTTAGTGATGCAATGGCTTAAATGGATGCAGTTTTCAAATCTAATTAACTTTTTCGATATTGCCTAAAATAATCCGTGTTCCGAATAGAAAAATTTCCATACTTAGTACCATTTTCTAAAAAAAGGTACAAGCTATGTTATTGAAAAAATATATGGGACCACTTCGCGATCCCCAGGAACAGGATCCAGTATAAACGGTCGAAATTCCTTGAGTCGTTTGCGAGTAATCGCTGCACAAACATAAAACAAACAGAGAGTACCTTTTTCTTTTTGAAGTCGGTTAAAGAAAATAGGGCTGTTCAGATTTCGTTCAGTTTATACAATATTTCTATTAATGAAGATATTGGTTTAGCTTTTCACATCTACCGATTTTTTTCAGAAAATATTAGACACTAGTTTTGTTTAAATAAATCTGGAGGATAAAAAGTGTACAAAACTAAGAAGTTTTGCTGAAATAGTCGAATTTTTTGAGCTGGTTCGCGTGGGTGGTTTCGAACAACAAACCGTCTTTTTTCGTTTTTTTTTTGTTCCTGTCATATGTTTTCCAGTTTCTCAGTGCTCCTTTGCTCTTCTATTGTTCAGAAAAGCTACACCATGAAATAGGTAGCGCTAGAGGAACTCATCCACGGGAAATAGTGAACATCGAGGAAGAAATTTTAGGAATTCTTGAAAACGACCCAACAGTGAGTAGTAGTTCCATAGCACCTAAAGTAGAAATTTGCTAAATGATAGTCCTCAAAGAGTTGTTGAAAAAACTTATTACGATTTAGGTCTAAAAAACTACTGTTCTTAAGCTACAGTCCACGTATTTGGTCATCAAGTATTCATGGGCGAGCAAAAGCAAATATTTTTTATAGTGGGACCAAGTTGGTACTTTCTTGATGTATATTCATACGCTAAATGCAAACCCATGGTCAAAATAGATGTATTATCTTTTATTCTCCAGAAACTGGCTGAAGCACCTACTGAAGAACAACGATATTTACTCGTATTGCTCGAGCAACACAAGACATATTATCGATCGTCTGCATGTCCGCAGGCTTTATCAGCATCGGAAAATCGCAAAATCACATTCAGAAAATTTAAGAATAATACTAGCGATACTTTAGTCATTATACTTTAGAATAATCGAAGAAGTGGACTCAATAAATTCAGAAGGTTCTAGCTTCAGAACTGTAGTTTTTCAGATCTAGGGCCCATTGACATTTTTGAACAACTTATTGAAGGATTCTATAAATATCGAAACGTTTTGACCTGGACCAGATCTCCATATGGATAGTTGTGGCGTTCCTTATTTTGGTTGCCGACGAGTCTACGTTGTCACGAAATGGAATAAATTTTACCAAGAATCATGTTTGGGAGGTAGAAAATCCACAAATCTTACACACATACTTCATTTAGTTGAGGAACTTACTGAAGACGACTTGGACCCGAGAGTAGAATTTTTCGAAATAATGATGGATAGATGCAATGCCAACCCTCACTTTTTAAGTGAGACAGTTTTTTCCGACGAGGCAACATTTTGTTAAATGGTTTAGTAAACAGTCAAAACTTTCGATATTGGGCATCAGAAAATCCATATCGGATTATGGAAGTCGTACACAGTTTTCCAAGAAAGCTAACGAATTGGCTGGAATTGTGAGTACTTCAATTGTGGGTCCTTTTTTAGTGTTCCGTATATACAATATACGGATACCCTTATAATATCACTCAGGATTTCTGCCTCTGTCACATCACAGCAATGTTCTCCTAAACTACTGGACGGAAGAGGTTGAAATTTGGTATTAATATATAGTTTGGTGACCCGATCAGGAGCATATATCGTAAAAGAAAAAATTTTGATTTTAGGGGTACTTCTGGGGGGAAAACTAAAAAAATCGACCGTTCCCCCCCCCTGATCTCCGAACTACTAAGCCTAAAATTTTGAAAAAATAGGAAATATAGAAGGTTGCCCGAACTTTACAGGAAAAATAAGGAGAAACCTTTAATATTAATTTTGAGGTACAAATTGTAGAATTAATTAAAAATTTAAAAATAAACTACGTTGTCGATCTAAATTTTTTCTTTTATATTTTTGGTGTTTGCATTGCTTCATTTTGTGTCACTTTAAAATAGGAAGCTAAACTTGTACAATGTAATTAATTCAGATGCGGTTATTACGTAGAACCTAAGATAAAATTTGTAGTTTTTATATCATTTAAAATGTTAATATAGAATAATAATAATTAATATATTATTATTCATATGTATTTTTTGTTTAATAAAATTCCAAAATCCCCAATTTCATTTTTTAGCATCTGGGTTATTTGCCAGCGATTCAGCTTTTCGGTAGTGAAACGAAAGGGTATTTCTTTACTGTTTTCTAGAAACGAATAAGTATTTTTCAATGCTATAAACGAATATCTATGAATATATTGTGCCAATATAGGGGCGCGTGTAGAATGATGACGACCTTTGGGTTGGGGTCGAGGGCGATAACAAACTTTAGTTTCTTTCATTTTCGAATGTTACAAATTCTCCCATCCGTTACCCATATTCCATTTATATCACTTAGAATGGGGTCAGTTTACACGAGATTTTACAAATCCTCATACTAACCTTCGTGAACTTTCCATGGAATAGGCGATTTTTTATGAGTTTTTCTAGTCGCTGTTAATATATTCAAAATTAACATATCGCAGACATTAGACTAAAAAATTAATTAAGAAATTAAATGGGGTTATCTGTCTCAATGCCAAATGTATACAGAGAGATCTAGGAGTTGCACGAAAATTCACATCAAAGCAGAAGGGGGAACTGTTCTGCAACTACGGTTGCAAACCAGTTGCACTTGCAACTGTTTTGCAACCTTGGGAATGTATAGCGGTGTAGCTTGCACACGAGTGATTGACATAACAGTGGTTTGCAATCAGTTTAAAATCGTTTTTTAGAATCATATCTTTCTAATTTAAATTTCAATCTGATGTAGCAACATAACTTTACTGCTTAAATAGTTGGTGTTGATGTTAATAATTTACAGGATACCAGGGTTCTTAATAACAGATTTACTGATTACCCCTGGCATTAGTAAATCAAGTAACTAGCATCTTCGCAATTCTAACCCCTCAATATACAAAAATTTATTGACATAATTTGACACTTCCAATGTTTTTAAATTTTAGAACTACTTAACACTTTTCTGCAAATTAAATGAAAATTTCTTAAAAATAATTATTAAACACTTCCAATGATTTTTTAACCGACTCCCAAAAAGAGTTTTTTTATGTATGCTTAGTGATTACTCAATAACTGCCTGGGAAATTTTGGTGATTTAAACGGCATTGCATTAAAAAATGTTACAGAAAGGTATCATAAAATTGTCTATTACAAGAAATTCATGGTTTTCCATATAATCAGAAAAAGCAGTAATTAAGGGACTATACTTCAGTGAATTTCAATGAATCTACACTGTTTTCTCTAAAACGGCTGAATCAATTTGAATATTTTAAGTGGTATTCTAGAAAAACATGTTCCCGCTTGATTTCGTATAAGTTTCAATAAGGTAAAACATATCATTTTTATGAAAATTGCAAAAATATGTGCCAAAAATTGTAAACATCAATGTAAATGTTACATTTTCGTTATAAATATGTAGCTTAAATGTTAAGATATGCCATGAAAGTATATCCTACACGGTGTTTGTAAAGCTTTTCATTTTATAGGGCTTGCAGTGAAGTGAAATGGCACAAAATATTCCATTAGTGTATCGAAAAGGAAAAGTGTTGGGCGCGCGCGTGTGTGTGAGTGTGCGTGCGTGCGTGCTATGTGTGTGTGAATGCATCGAAATTCATGCAGCAGTTGATATATAGGGGGAAGAAAAATTACTGTTAGACAGGTGGGTTCAAAAATCTTACAAATAAATCTGATATCGACCCCAAATCACATTAGCAGTTCCATACATAGGATCGTTGAAATATAAGGTGGAATAGAATTAAAGTTATACATTGTGGTTGAAAAAATGTTTGTAATATTGGGCGAAGTAAAATTATAGGATTAATACTTATACAGGGCGGTTGCAACATCGTGCAGAGTTGAATTACAGTTGTATAGACTGATTCAGAAAATGATAGGCAAATAATTTATATTGGGTAACTAATACACCGCAACATATACCGGGTGGTTGCAACATAGGGTGAATTAGAGTTAGATTTAAAAAACGTGGTCCAAATAATAAAACAAATAAAAAAGTTAAAAAATGAATGGGTAATATAAAAAATACTAATTAGAGAGATGTTCAATCAAAAAACAATATTACAATATAAATTTACGTTTGATTTAATGAAGCTTTATAAGGTAATTCGTTCCAATTTACAGTTGTTTTGTAACATTTACATCTATATTGAAATTAAAATAATAATAATAAAAAAATAAAGTATAAGCATCTAAAGTCCGACTTTACTAACACAGAATTGAGAAATTTTACAACAAGAATTTACAACGTCATAAAAAACTAACCAATAATTCAGTCGTATTTTATTCCATGCTTAATATTTCCACATACATAAACATAAACTTCCCAGTCCTTTACTTAATGAACTTATTGAGAATAACACCACAATTGAAATAAAACTAACTATTTTAGCTATCATGTCAAAGTGTTACATTCAACACAACACAACAAGAAATAAATATAACCTTCCTTTTTTGCAGTAAGGCACCATAATCTTCCGCAATAATATCGTTATTACGGCCTAGGAAAGCAAATTTATTCCGATCGTGTCAAGATTTGTGTTTCATTAATTCTGTTGAAAAAATTGTTTTTGTTTTAAATATCCCATTTGGTGAGAATGGTAAAGGATTTCGTTTATTTTACTGTTCAGGTGATCAATTTGTTGCATTTTTACAAATAAATGGGTAAATACATGCGTCAGTAGTTACCTTGATTGACAACTTTTGTTCTTGTAAACTTTTTGATATAATATGTAATACTTTTTTATTTATACTGGTCAGTTCTATCATCTGCCAAAATATCTGCAGTGCATTTTGTTACATCCTGTATAAGCTTCGTGTCAGTCTTCAAATGGAATTCCCTACTCTTTGCCGAAACATCGTCTATAGGTTTCAGGAGGGATATATCATATGATCAACTATTAAAATATCTAAAAGAAAGTTAAACAAATATTTTAAACATTCATTCAATCACATATTTGATAGAGATTTTTGATTTCGATCATTTTAGGGTTCTGATCAGACACAAAATATTCTCTTTCATTAGACAGACAAGTCTAGAAAGTAACTTAAATGAAATGTTATTCATAAAGCCCTATATGCCCTGGGAAACAGTTCTTTTTTTAATAATTTTTCTTAAAAAACTTACTATACACTTTGTTGTATTTATATGAAAAAAAAACAAGAAAAAATGTCGCAGAAACTGTCAATATTTCTACGATAAGAATATGTGTTCTATATAAATTATAGTGTTCCATAATTTCTTATTATTGTGTCAAGCACCTAAATCACCCCAAAATGTTCTGTTAACACTTCGAAATATTTCTTAGAGCACATAAAATTAATTGAGCGGATACCGGTGAATTTATCACACCCCTGTTAGAAGTTTTATCACCGTAGATTAACAAGGGTAACTTAATATTCCCCTTTTTGAGATTCATCACTGTACTACCTGTAGTTACTTCCCTGGGGTAAATTCCTACTTTGACACTTTGAAGCTCTACAAAAATTAATTCTAAATGTTTTGTTCGGTATACATCAACTAATTTACAAAAGTTAGTGGAAAGTGATTATGGGAATTTCAATGCATGTGTAAAGATAGTTGCGTTTTTATGTTTGGACTAGCAATACGGTTTATTTTGGACATTTTATTATTTCATCAGAAATTAGACACATGATACCCACTACAAGAATTAGAGTGACATTTTCAAAGTGTTGGACTGAAGAAATGCTCCGTAAAATTTGTCAGGCAAATATAACCATTTAACTGTACTAGTTCTTGCCTAGTGGTCGAAATTCGACCCAATTTCATCAAATTGTAAACATTATTGGGATTATTTTGTCAAAAGTATGTTTTTATAAGAAATAACGTTGAGGAGAAATCGGAGAAGTAGATTTAATGACCAAAATTGTGCAAGTCTTATTAATAAATATATTGAAATAAAAGAAAAAGAATAATTTAATCAATATAGGTATTCCAAATAATTTCGATAAATGCGTGCACCCCAAATTTTTAGCTGCAACCGGTCCCTAGTATAATGTTTGATATAACAATGGAAAGATAGCAACCTAAAAGTTTCCGTCATTTGTGGTTTCAGTTGAGTGCATGAATTTTAAAGAAAAGAGATGAACAACAACCCTATGAGGACTTAAATCTTTATAAATTCTCTGTGTCCGGTGACTAAGAATTTTTTTACACAACACCTTCGGAAGATTAGGATAATAATATACTAATAAAATAATTAAATTCACATCATAAACAGTATATTTAATATCAAAGTTACCGCAATTTGTCCGAAAAATTAAAAGTGATCTACTACATTGATTATTTTATCACTAAACAATAACAATGCTTTATGCTGGACTATCAAAGATAGCCTTCGCATGATGGTCTGAAATAGCGTTAGCCTGTCACTTTCAACCAATCTAACAGTATTTCTCGCTCCATATAGAATTACTCAATGTTTCGACCGTCAATGCCAGCTATGCAAGATTTTGAAGGACAAATATGTTGAGTAAAAATACATTCGATTCTAAAATAAATCTGTAGGTACCTAATTTACCTTAACAAATCAGTAGATGTATTGAATTTCTTTATATTTTAATCTTAAAATGTCAGTTAAATGTTTATTTTATTTAAGTCATTCACATTGCAATAAAAACCAGGATTTTGCAGGAATGTGTCCATGTAATGTAAAATAAATTAATTAAATGTATGTATGTAGTTATATTTTTCTACATAAAAATTTCCTATAAAAATATTATATTATGTACTACATTAATATTTCACATATATTAAAAATCTGTTAATATATATTTTGGGATATGAGACTGAAAAATTTTAATAGCCTTAAATAATAAAACGAATTATAATCTTTGCTCCCACATTTCACAGTTAACGGTTTCTACTCATAAGTAAAAAATCCAAGCAACCAACTCAAAGGTTAGTATTGGTATTACAAAATAACTGCGAAACATAAGAACGTATTAATAAACTACATATCTTAAGATTAAATATAGTTTTCATTAATTTTAATAGAACACATATAGTAATGACTATTTCTGTTTTGTATGAAATAATAAATACAATATACCATGCATTTGCTGTTAAAGTTAAATAATAGCTATTTTAGTTAGAAACTTTTTTTCAGTGAATGAAACTCAAAACTCGCATTTTATTCATTGAATTAAAAACTTATTTTTACTATCGTTCTATAATAACCTAACGGCTAACAATATTATGAATTATCAAAATTTAAATCAGTCTCTACAACAAATATGGCCCTGAATATCAGGTCTTCCAGATCTAACTGTTTATCTTGAATCTTACGGTCTGTGCAAACATTCCCGATTTTTGTAATCATACTCAAATTACGAGTATATGAAAATACTTATATATAAAAATGAAAAGGTCTAAATTAAAAGTATAATATAATAATTAATAAAATATTATCAGCAATAAATTGATCAAATAACATAATTCTGGTTTTAGTTGACAAACCATATTTACAAAGCAATGAAAGTTGGAAACTTGTGAAAGCCCAATAAATGAGGACTATTAAGTAATAGAGTAACTTCGGGTAATTTGGTACACCATAAACCTTATTGGAAATAAAACTCAAAATTTATGAGATCAAACAGTTTTTATTGGTTACATCAGTCCCTTCAACTCATTCGTAATCAATAAAATAATAATAATAATAATAATAATAATACTCTCTCTCTCTCTTAGCCCGCTGTGGTTTCTGCCTTGCCATGAACCCTCTCTCGAACAAACTGAACTCGACTAATTTTGGGTTCAGTCTCAAACACAACAACGTACAAGCATTGAAGATAAACCATTTGTTATACATGGACGACTTAAAGTTGATGGCAGCTACAAAACAACAGCTGCATGACATGCTTAAAATAGTAGAAGGGTTCTCTAGTGACATCCATATGAAATTTGGCCTAGACAAATGCCGAATTATTAATATAGTTAAAGGCAAAATACAGCAGGGGCACTTCGAAATGGGAGATGGCACCTCAATTGAATCTATGGGGGAAGGTCATACTTATAAATACCTTGGAATAAAGCAGGCTCAACGTATTGATCACATAACTATGAAAAAGGACCTAACAGCAGAGTTTTATAGAAGGGTAAGACGACTGTTGAAAACCAAACTAAACAGTAAAAATCTGTTTCAGGCTATTAACACCTATGCGTGTTCAGTGCTCAGTTACTCTTTCGGTATAGTTAATTGGTGCAAGACTGACATTGAACAATTACAACGAAAAGTTCGAGTTTTACTAACAAAAGCTCAAAATCACCATCCAAAGAGCTCTGTCGAACGTACAACTTTGCCACGGTATGAAGGAGGAAGAGGATTGACAGATCTAAGTAAGCTATTAGATCAACAAATTTCTATTTTGCGTAGTCCTTTCCAGAAACTCGCAGAATTTTCTGATCTACATAGAGTCATGTGCCAGGTTGATGACTCAACACCACTGCGACTGACACAACAACATGTCCAAGTACACCACCAGACCACAGATCAGAAACTGCTGAAATGGAAAGAGAAGCCCCTTCATGGAAGACATATAAATGACGTCAACCAAGATTATGTCGGCAGTGCAGCGTCGAACTACTGGTTGATCTCTGGTCATATGTTCCCTGAAACGGAAGGCTTTATATTGGCAATCCAAGATCAAGTAATTCCAACTAAGAACTACCTAAAGTACATCGTTAAAGACCCTTCTATTAACAATGACAGATGCAGGTACGGTTGCCAAACATCTGAATCTATCCAGCATATCACAGGAGGTTGTCAAGCGTTCGCTGCAACTGAATACAAAGAACGACACGATGCCGTGGCAAAAATACTTCACCAGGAACTAGCACTGAAACATGAATTATCACAGTCGGTAAGATTACCATACTATAAATATAAACCAGAATCTGTTTTAGAAAATAACAACTATAAGCTGTACTGGGACCGCACGATACTGACCGATCGGTCTGTTGCTCACAATAGACCAGATATAGTTTTGGTAGATAAAGTCTCTCGGAAAACAACTTTAATTGACATAGCAATTCCTAACAACAATAATATAAATATCAAGCAGGCTGAGAAAATAACCAAATATAGAGATTTGGAATTTCAAATAAAGACTCAGTGGAACATGAACAACACGCGAACTGTACCAATTGTTATGTCAACGACAGGACTAGTCCCAAAACATCTCTTAAACAATTTAAAATACCTCGGTCTGGACGAACACCTTTACAAACAAATGCAAAAAGCCGTTCTGTTAGGAACAGCCCGGACGGTCAGAAAATTTATAGGGAACTGCAGCCACGACGCCAACCACGGGCCTGATAACCTGGCAAGGGCTCCCACAGAGCTAAACCCTTTTGATATGTAGTATATCTGGGGTTTAGTGAATTTTCCCCTATTAGAGGGAGTGTGATGCCATACATTGTATGGTCAAGTCGGGATAATAATAATAATAATAATAAAAACGTAGGGTTTTTAACTTCGAAACCTAATGCTAATAAACTTTTTTAAAATCTTAAATAATCCATAAAATTTAAACATGTGGACAATATGGTCTAAGGCCATAATGGCCGCAATTGAAGTGAGCCATATTGCCCACCATAACAAATAAAATCAAAAACTAAAAGAAATAAACCTTGGATTACTTTGCAGAACAAAATTCGCAAAAGAAAACGTCTGTTTCTACTCCTGAGCATTCTTCGTGAGCCCATAATTTACAACTATGGCATTGAATCCAAGGTTCTCCTCTGTTATCCATAGAATACAGATCCTCACAATACAGACACTTTGCATCAGAAACGTTGTTCCGATCTAGACTTTCATCAGAACTGTCGTCGTACAAAAGTTCACTTTTTCCTCCGAACTAGTTCCTTAGTTTTGGACATTGTTTTTTTACCGTTCCTCTTTCTTTTTTTGCCTTTATCCATGGTATTTTAAGTTTTGTCTTGTTTCTTTTTTAATGAGTCTTGCAATTCATATTTGTACGGGGATAAAGTAAGCAATGTCGACTTACCAGCTTTTCTGCCTCGGTCAGTAGATTTTCTAGGTGCTATTTTTGGGATTGGAGCTAATTCGAATGGCGTTATAAAATTCTGATTTTTTGAAGTCGACGGCTGTGGCAATCTCGTAATGTGAACTACAACTTCTTCTGAACATACAGGCGGAGTTTTGTTTTGGTCTCTTAAAACAGAGGTTGAATCAGTAGCCATCGCATTACTTATATCAGGTTCATTAATGGAGGGTGGTCATTATCCATATTAATCAAATTGTGATCTTAAAAAACATTTCTGTCAACAGGATATAACCCTGTTGCACGAAAACCACTAACAGCTATCTCACCAGTTTGAGCGCGTAGATACTGGTACCCAAATACTTCCATCACATCATATTGGGTTAGTGGTCGTGAATTGTTCTTGACCCATGATCGTATTTCAGCAGAAACATATTTTTTAGTGGTCCCATGAATGACTTGTCTAATGGATGTATTTTATGACTGGAATTTGGAGGAATTGATAGTATGTGGACATGATTTTTTCTTGCATGATCTATTAATTCAATATTCCTTGTATGACTTGTATGTCCATTTAGAATAAGCAGTACCGGAGATTGTTTAGTGGGTTTCACTTGTAGAATAACCACTTGATCATTCACCTGATGACGATAGCAGATACAAAGCTATTGAAACGTTGTGAGATCAACCTTTTCACGACGATGGAAGGCCAAGGAAACTGCGAGGAGCCTTGTTAAAATGCCTGTTAATAATCGATTTCTTGTGCGCGCAAAAGTCTAATGAGTTGAGATCTGGGCTGCGCGGTGGCCAGGAATGATCACTATTATTAAAAAATTTTTGCATAATCATTGCAGAGTATCCCATTATTTTTAAATCCTAATATTTAGAAAACAGAATACAGTATCGAATTTATAAGGAGTACCTTTTGGGTGTAGAATTGAATACAGAAAAAATTTATTAAAAATGTCGACCTAAAACCTAACGAAAAAGTACTCTCTATTATTCATGTAACTAGCGCCCTCTTTGAGTGTCAGACATAACAATGGAGTGTTCGGATGCATCAGATTTCAAAAACGAAGTTTGTTACAATGGTATCAGTATTTTCCAACTAATTGTCAAAAATGTGTTTAAAATAATATTATCTATATCTAACACCTTGGGTCTCAAAAACGGAGAGACTAATTTTTTCTGAAATATCCTGTACATAAATAAATTATTCAGGTAAAGCACATAGCAATGAGCAGTTTATACGATGTCAGCTGCTGTACCCATAGGCCTTTTCACATTCGAAAACTTTTTGTTCACATGCGTCATTTTTTTCGAACAGTTTTCACACCATTCGCATGCACTTGGCATGTAAATACAATTTTTTTTGTCAGAAAAAAAAATGACAGAGGTTGACGCATGCCCACTAAAAATTTTCAAATATGATAAGGCCTATTATATTATGTTATTTTCTACATGTTTCACATTTTATGAAAATAGTTGAAATGGTCTGTCGATCTCCTTATTTATCCGTATGACAATAATGAGGCTAATGAATGATGGTTTACACTTTAAATTCGGTTCACATTTGTTCTTCCCTTCATAGAGTCGAACTGAGAAACGCAAGGCATTTACAGTATAGAATACTTCCTGCAGTATGCAGTTGTTACGAAACATCTGTTAAATTTATCATAATAAGTTACAAATGGTTACAAACTGTTTCATGTACTTGTTGAATAAATGAAGTGTACATAAATACGAGCCAACACGATGAATCTTCATAAATGCACTGACAAGCAAATCAAAACCTATAGCAGACCGTAAAACTCACAAAATGAATTAAAATTGATTCGTCGGATGAAATCAATTTGCTAAAGTGCGAATTTAATTTCGATTTACAGACGGGCAAAAGAAGCTAAATAGACTAACAGTGTTTCATGCAAATTATAGCTTTAACATGTTAGAGGGATTGTCCGGATAATATATTTCGAACAGCCAGCTCCAGGTAATTATTTGATTAAAAATTGTTTACGTTATTCCATGCCTTGCTGCTGGCTTATGGAGATTAACAATGGTGGAAGTTTCATCCCCGATGGCTTTGAATATTTTTTAGGACGAAGCAATTTTCGTTTTAGCTTTTAAAACGTATATGGGTTTTAATATTATTTCTTACATCATATTTATAACTTCTTTGTACAACACTTAATATCTTTAAAATATTAAATCACCTCATTTCCTTACTCTCTCTTTTTCCTTCTCTTTCTCTCTATCTCTCTCTCTCTCTGTCTATACTATTAGCTATCCTGACATCTTCATTTTTTCATTCGTCTACATCTTTTTCTGTTCTGAGACTATGAAGGCTGTGTTTGTATCCTGGTGTTATCTTAGATTAGGGCAGTGTCTTTTGGTACCTTTGGGATAACTTATGACAGATAACAGAGTAGTTAGGATAGTTAGAAGCAAATCACCAAAACGACAACACAGCGTAAGAAATAGAGAAAGCATCAATCATTTGAATGTTTTATGATGATTTATGGATAACACAAACTAAATAATGGCCGATGTATTAGATTTATCTATACGTTTGTCGTATTTACAATTATAATCTAATATTAATTGTACATGTGTATGATGTTACTATTAACATGTAATGTTCAGAAATTATATCAGAATAATTATCAAGAGTAAAGTTTGATTTTGGGCTTCTTTACAATGTGTCATTTGCATGCACTTATGTAGTATGATCGTTTGGCAATTCATTTAGTAAGTCACTAACATAAAGTATGAAGAAGACTGGTTCCAAAATTGCACCCTGAGGCACACCCATATTTACTTCTTCCCATTCATTGTACTTCCTCTGTGTCACCAAAACAATGTATTGATCCACAACTCGATGAACTCGATACTCAAATTGTACAATTTACGATTGTAATTGCTACCACGCTCCTCATATTTCCCAGATCTAGTCCCATTGGACTTGTTTGTAGACTTGGACAAAACTTTTTTTAAATATTTTAAACGGCTGGTCTAGTATATGTTTAAAGATGGTCCCAGCCAAACTTAAAATCCTGCATTACTTACATATCAAATACTTCATCAGACTTGATTGTGGATTGTTTTCTGAATGATATTTGTGGAACATTTTTCAATGTCTAAGTACTTGGGAAATAACACCACAGTTATGAAAATTGCTGTATATTCCAAACGTTTCGGGTCTAGGTCAGACCATGTTTCTTAACCATTGACAACGGGGTCTGACCTAGACCCCGAAACGTTTGGAATATTCAGCAATTTTCTTAAATGTGATGTTATTTCCCAAGAAGTACTTAAACATTGATTGTGGATTGATACTGAGTTCAAAAATATACTGGATAGGATTTTACAGAACTTGCACTTTTTATTGTTTACAATCTTTGTGTTGAGGTATCTACGAACAGTGGAATCAGGTAACATACTAAAAAAAAACTCACCTCGATTTGATGAACTCCTCTTTTTTGGAAGTCGGAGAGAGAAATATTCCAGGGACCGAGATTTTGTTCCAATAATTACTATGTACCTGCAACTGAAGGTTACTTATAGGCAAAAGGCTAATCGTTCTATTTTTCCCCAAGTATCGATGATCCCTTTTTTTTCAATAAACTTTCATAACTGTTAACATGAAAAAAATTTCAATCTCTGTTTAAACCCTAAATTTGAATACTGTCACGGAAAAAAAGGGATTTATTAAATTTATATTTGTATTAAAATTGACTAAATAACAAATTTTCTTATGATAAAAATAACTCAAAAGATATGCCCATTTAACAAACATAAATCAGCACCATTATTTTTGTATAAACCGTTTTTAGCAGAAATTCACAAAATCTTATATATTTTACTCCGAAATTCCGACTAGAAACTTTATTTGAAGACGCGAGATGTAAGACCGACATCTAGGATTTTCAAGAGAATCAGTACACAGAGGTTCCGAATCTGGAGCCGTTCCGTGTAATTGCTGTTCTCCCTTAACTCCTAGGACAGAATGTCACGATAAAATTTTTCAGGATACTTCACCTGTCAGAGATATTGAATACTCTCTTCGAGATGTCGGTCTTACATCTCGCGTCTTCAAATTTAACGAAATGCATCAAATGCATAAAGAAGTGTTCGAGAGGACATTCAATTGTGGGAAGCGCAGCTGATGAGGGTTCCCGACCAGAAACAATATATATTATATTTGTATATAATATATATTGTCTTGCGTACAAAGGAATGACACCTCGAAGAGAGTATTCAATATCTCTGACAGGTGAAGTAACCTGAAAAATTTTATCGTGACATTCTGTCCTAGGAGTTAAGGGAGAACAGCAATTACACGGAACGGCTCCAGATTCGGAACCTCTGTGTACTGATTCTCTTGAAAATCGTAGATGTCGGTCTTACATCTCGCGTCTTCAAATTTAACGAAATGCATCAAATGCATATAGAAGTGTTCGAGAGGACATTCAATTGTGGGAAGCGCAACTGATGAAGGATCCCGAACAGAAACTATATATATTATATTTGTATATAATATATATTGTCTTGCGTACAAAGGAATGACACCTCGAAGAGAGTATAGAAACTTTATGGCTATTGTAAGTCACGTGACGTCGCCAGAGCCAATGTTATAAGATACATTCTCCAAAAATGATTTTGATGGGATCACTGAATCAACAAAATTCTTTGATCGCATTTTGGGCGAATGCATCTTATAACAAAGTCGCACCTAGGAGCGCTACATAAAATTCTGAAGATCTACCTTTCAAATTCTTCCAATTTGGAAGGAACTTTATGAATATTGTGTAAGCGTCACCTGTTGACAGACAAGTTTCGTTCACAACCTACATGCCATTTCAAAAATTTGTAAATAGAAGATGCAACAACAGTTAAATGTTAACTTACAGTCGGTTAGATATTATTAAGGCAAATTGTACATATCTATAAAATATTTATACCACATTAATAAATATCACGGATATGTTGAAAGACGTCTCAAACTAAAACTAACTTTTATGCATGAGAAGTGAGACTAGTATTCGCTAGTTATATTAATATTTATGAACTTATTACGAAAATATATTCTGAGGAAAACATGAGCAAATTTACTTCAAAACTCATGATTGATAAATTATAATAACTCTTAAACGTTGCAAACTTTGATATTCAAAGGAAATTAATTCCTTGCCGCTAATAAAGATAAAATGATTAATTTTTTAAACGGTTCCCAAATTCCGGATATTTTTGAGACAGATGCTGCATTTCAAATATTAAATCTCGAATATAACAAAATTCCAATGAAATGTCACTGATCTCAAGTGGAGAAGACAAGAGCACAAAAGATTTATTAATCATTTCTGAAAGTTTTGGTGAAGTAATGAAATTAAAATATCAGGAACAAAGTTATGGGGTCTATTTAAGATCTGAGAGCCTAAAAACGAACAACATGATTAACGAACGCAATCAACTTTCCAGTTTTTGTCAGAGTTAATTAAATTTTGAAGACGTATATTTTTTTGCTTTAGGCTTTACAGGCATCATTCACGAGAACCAATCACGTTGAAAAAATATTTCACAGACCAACAAGTGTTTCGCTGCACATGTAAAAAAATGACAGAAATCGTGTTAAACACGGTGATAATAGGGGGGATGATAAGTGATGTGACTCTCAACGTGACAATAAAAATGTATGCCTATTTTTTACATTTATAACTGTGACACTCGTGTCTCAAATAATCGGAACTATTGTTTGGGCATTAATTGTTGAATAGTAGAATAGCTAAGATAAGATGTGAAATAAATATTTTCGCTAAATGACACTTTCATCGTTATCGCGACATCTATTATGGAGAATAGAAAAAGACGGGGTCCATGGAAGGTAGGGTAGAAGAAGTCCATAAAATATCAAAATGTTTTGCTATTTTCTCTCTCTAGTTTCTCAATTCTCTTATTTTGCATTTTTAACTGGTTATTAATATCCAGACTTCCAAAGTAAATTTGAAGGTTTTCTTCTTTCAGGGATTTTATTTCCTGTCGTATCTTCTACGTCTCCTTTATTGTACAGGGTGTTCCTAAATTGGAGGTACAAACGAAAAGGGGAGATTCCTTGAACAGTTTTAGGAAGTAAAAGTCCCATTAACATGGGTCCGCTAACGTTTGGTTTTCAAGATAAAGAGTGATAAAGTTTCAATTTTTTTCAAGTTTTTTTCTCATAGTATCTGCACTTCACAAGATATTCAAATGAAATTCGGCATATATATTACAATTAAGAGTTTACACCTTGTGACATGCCAATTTCGATTGCAAATCTACAGGGTGATATTTTTTCGGCAACACTGTCCACTGTTGTTCTTCAGAACTTTTTTTTGGTGAGCCACTGGTACTTTCAAAAATTATAAAGAAAAGCTTTGTTGTTATAGCAAACTTTATGTTCTCTTGCAGTTTAGTCGTATCTACGTATCTACTACCGATGATTCGAGAACAAAAATGAATTATTAAACTAGCAATGATTCTTAAAGATTCGATAAACTGGTATAATCATCAAAAAAATGTATTACTGCAAGAAACCTACAACTCAAAAATTAATCATAATAAAAAAACTAAATAACAACAAAGGAACTAAACTACAGCAATTGTTGAAAATGTCCTCCCCCAACCCTTATACAAGCTTCTGTTCTTCTTCTCATAGACGATCGAACTCTTTCAAACACTCCAGGAGTATTCCTAATTGTATCAAACGCGCCTATTATACGATTTCTCAGTTCGTCTACGGTATTCACTGGCGTTATGTACACTAGAGATTTTAGATGGCCCCATAGAAAGAAATCCAAACTATTTAAATCTGGGGATCTGGCGGGCCATGGCTGATGTCCTCCTCGTCCAATCCACCTGTTTACATAATTTTCGTTCAAATACTCCCTAGCCATAAGAGGTATATCATCCAATAACAAGGGCAAATCGTTCTCTAAAAAATGTCTGTATGATTGACCAGTAAGTCGCCCTGGCAAGAAGAAAGGACCAATCAAATAATCGCCAATATTACCACCCCACACATTTAATGAAAATTCCTCTTGAAAATAAGCTTCTGCAATTTCATGTGGATTCTCCTCAGCCCATATGTGTTCATTATGATTGAAGTTCTTGAAAAACAGGCTTCATCAGTGATTAGGATTTGGCAATCAAAATGAGAATTGTTCAATAGTCTGTTGAGGTACCACTGACAAAAAATAATTCTTGGATGACAATCTCGAGGCAAGAGCGCCTGCACCCTCTGAATGTGATAAGGATAGAGCAAAGAATCCCGCAAGATCCGCCAAACAACTTGATGACTTGTATTTAAGGTAACACTAATTTTTCTTGTACTGGTTCCTGGATGTTTTTCTATTTCGTTCAGCATTGCCTCTTCGAGTCGTGGTGTTCTCACACTTCGTGGTCTACCTGCATTAATATTTTTCGCAGAAAAAGATCCAGTTTCTGAAAGACGCCTGTGATTATTAGAGAACATCCGATGACCAGGCATCACTCTATTGGGATAGCGTTCCATGTAAAGACGCTTAGCTTCTCTTGAATTACCATTTGCAAGACCATACATGAAATGCATGTCAGCCATTTCGGAATTCGTAAAATTCGGCATGTTGTGATATTAAAATGCAACCATCTTTAATTTTCAAAACACAGGAGTTTAATTTGATTTGTCAAAACTAACAATAAATTTATTCATTCACCACAGCCTACTAGGTAGGTAACTAGATTTCTATGACAATTCGGAATTTCCTGAGGATTTCAAGAGAATCATTCAATTTTTTTTCTCGAAACCGGTAGTAGATACGACAAAACTACAAGAGAACATAAAGTTTGGTATAACAACAAAGCTTTTCTTTATAATTTTTGAAAGTACCAGTGGCTCACCAAAAAAAAGTTCCGAAGGACAACAGTGGACAGTGTTCCCGAAAAAATATCACCCTGTAGATTTGCAATGGAAATTGGCATGTCACAAGGTGTAAACTCTTAATTGTAATATCTGTGCCAAATTTCATTTGAATATCTTGTGAAGTGCCGATACTATGAGAAAAAAACTTGAACAAAATTCAAACTTTAACACTCTGTATCTTGAAAACGAAACGTTTGCGGACCCATGTTTATGGGACTTTTTCTTCCTAAAACTATTCAAGGAATCTCCCCTTTTCGTTTGTACCTCCAATTTAGGAACACCCTGTAGTTCAAATAATATATTGATTCTAACACGGTGTTAAAATCATAACACCATTGATTTTTACTGGTTTGCAAAATATTGACAATTTTTTCTGACATTTGTCTCGCTTCCTCGAGATCAGAATACAATGTTCAATTATTAATTGGTGCTATAAGAGAGCAACCTATAATTGTGGGGTATTTTGATCAGACGGTTACTCAGGCAAATAGAAAGTACAGTCTATTTATAGCCGAATATTAGTCAGAATTTATCTAAAGTTGATTAATTAAAGCTTGTAGCTAAAATACCTGAATGCATTTTATGTTAAACATGAGTACTATACAATTATAATATCAATATTGTAAAAAATCCATTCTAAATAAGCGATTCTTATTTAGTAGGCCATTTTCTAACAATCACTAATGACAGTGAAACGTTTAAAAGTATTATCAGTTAAATTATTTCTAATTTCCGTGATTACGTAAAATGCGTGTATCTATAAAACTAGGGATTGATGCTCTTACATTAATTGGTTACGAGGATAAAAGGTACATGCAATGTTTATTAATAAACATCCAGAACGACGACGTATAAACTAAATGTAAGGGGATCGAATGAGAAGTATCTGGATTTTAGTATATTTCATACGCAAATAATTACAGTTTGAAAAACTAAAAAAAAATACGCTTTAATAGCAAACCGAATTAAAAAAGCCGAAAATAATTTTTAATTATGAACAGTTTGTATTACAGCAGTAGAAAGTCGAACAATCAATCATATGATTAATTACCTTAAAATAAAAATATTAAAAAATTCAAGTTATTAACAGAATAATTCGATTCAGAGTAAAACGCGTGGGGTGCATTTCACGCTATATTTGCATAACTCTCCTCTTATAAATAGTTGCCAATAGAATAATATTGTAAAATTTAATATTTCAAGCACCCCACGCTTACACTTACTCTGAATCGAATTATTCTGTTAATAACTTAACTTAAATTTTATTAAATTTTTATTTTGTGGTAATTAATCATGATTGATTGTTCGACTTTCTACTGCTGTAATATAAACTGTTCATAATTAAAAATTATTTTCGGCTTTTTTAATTCGGTTTGCTATTAAAGCGTATTTTTTCGTTTTTTTGAAACTATAATTTATTTTTTTAGTCTCATAACCATGTCTGTAGTATATTTATAATTAAAAATTTGTATTTAGTCAAGAACAGTGACACAAAGACAACAAACGGGAAAGTTCAACTTAAAGAATTGTATTGTGATCGACCCTTGACATGTGTGCCAATTTTCGACTTAATTGGACTTCTTTAAGTTGGCGAAACTTACGTTGAAAGTTTCCGTTACGCAGATAGATACATACGTACACATCAACCTAATAAAAGGGGGGGTATTAAAAAGGTACGAAATATAAAATTAGCACTAGCGCGATGGAAGGTATCCTAAAGATGCAAAAGTTTAAAAGTAAATAAATTAGTGCAATGAATTTTGAACAATGACAAAAAATAGATATGCAAAGATGCACCATGCCATTTAATATATACATTAAATAAAAAAGGACTTAAAAAACAAAATGAACTTAAATGAACTAAACATTTATTTTTTTCTGTAACATTTAAATACTTTTTCTAGTCGGTGCCAAGTTGAAACGGGCTACGAAATCCTCTCCGACAGCTCCTCTGTCGTGTCCAAATTATTTCAACAGAAAATCCCGTGAGGCCATTGAATTTGCCAAAAATCCCACGAATTTCAACTGAGACAAAGGTTTTGAACTTCCGCCCCTCTGGCAACCAAAAAAAAAAAAAAAATAAAAAACAAACAAACAACAAAAAACAATGCAAAAATAATCTCATTAAGTACATACTATCCTTCTTTTACCTGAAATGTCGGATGGCCAATTATTATTCCTTAAAACCAAAAACCTGAAACAACGTGGTTAGTTATATCAAAAGTGTAGTCATTTACAATTTCTGCTTCAGTGTGGTAAGTTTAATAAAGTTTCAAAGTGACTTGTGAGAAAAAGACTAACGAATGTAGTCGTGACAAGGTAAGCAACATTTGTATTTCTCATTCTTGAAAAAGACCCATACAAGTGTGGACGAAACGTCGGAAAACGTTTGTTTATGTATTTGTTTAGATATATAAATAAATTAGTTCGAAAAAATGACGCGGTCCAAATCCGCAAAAAGCAGAATCAGCTAATTTTTTTCATTTTCAAAAACATATACTTATTATACAATTTTATATATATAATTGCTTGATCACAATTTTAGATGTTATATATAGTTCACTTTAAGTAAAGTTTTTTTTTCAAACCTAGTATACAATTTCAAATGTGACATGAATATTTACTACTCCATTTTTAGTGATATGTCATAATTAGGTGCAGTGTTTACTTCTAATTACTTGTGTTTGATAACAGTTCTAGATATCTCTCAGTTTCCTTGGACTTCCATCGTCTTGAAGTGCTTCATCTCAAAATTAGCTTTGAAACTGTCATCAGGTGAATGATGGGAAATTCAGATTATCTGCCTATTTATACCCTTAGCCTTTTGTTGTCGGTAATGCGTAGCGTCAATGGCTCAAGAAGTCGTCTCCAAAGGTTCATAGAGACGACATACATAATCTCAAAAGAGAATATAATTAGGGAGCGCAGCGTCCAAATTAAAAATGTTTTGGAGACCTCTTCTTGAGCAACTGCCGCTACGCATCACCGTCAACCAATCTCCAGGTTGCGGCCATGCTGATTGGACGAGATTCAATGAGCATGACCAGCGACGTTAGACCGGTTAACTTTTGTGAGGACATACACTAAATATAGAGACCAATTGAGAACTTCCATCTTGAAGTTGGTTAACTGACATTACTATACAAAAACAAGTTTTTGCTGATTTTCTGAAAAACGGTATGAGCTACGTCATTGACGAAAATATGGGAAGACTTCAGGACCCTTCTGAACAAAATCCCGTTTAAACGATCCAAATTCCTTGAGTCGGTTTCAAATAATAATTGAACAAACATAGAAAAAAACGTACCCGTACGTATTGACAACCTCCTTCTTGTTTGAGGTCGGTTTAAAAATTGTCGATGACGTCGTTTCTCATAGATTGTTCATCCTGTATATTTAACCATTATGAAAAATGCATTGAATTCAATTCAAAACGTGTCTCAGAATTTTTCCTTTTTAGGTGAAAATTAATTTATTCCATACTTTATGTACACAATGTCGGTAAATATTTAATGAAACTGTACGCAAACTGCTACCAACATATACTTTGTTTTTATATTGCAGCCAAATTAAAGTTTGTATTGTTTAAACTAATTAAACTCGAAAGTAGTTTTGAAAATTCCGATGCACCGTCCTTCTGCTAAAACTTTTGCGGAACTCATTCCAAAATACCTCCAAGAAGGACCGAATTCCAATCGTAAATGAGAATGAGCCAAGCAATTGTAAATTTTCTGCCGAGTTTACATAAACTGACGTAACCCAACGTAATTCTTCGCAATTACAACTTTTTTCTGTGACAATATTACAGAGACAATTCTTATTACCAACTCCAAGAGACGTCCTATTTTTTTGTGTACAATTAGCTGGATTGTCGCAATACTTTACGTCGAAAACTGGATAGAAAGAATTAAATTAAATCATTTTGAATGGGTTCTCTGGGTGGAGAAAAACGACTTCCAACCTTTTCATTAATCTTTTGTTAAAATTTAAACTCTCCTCGCAGTTAATTGGAATAAGAAAAGGGAATTGCCCAATTGTGTGATCAACTACAATAACGGAAATGGGGCGCGTATCATTTCCTAATTTGTATTTGCTAACGAGGGAGACGTTCTTTCTTTACTTGTCACGCGGTAAGAAAGATCACGGATGCCTTGCTTTCTTTCCGGAAATTTTATCACAAACGCTCATATGCCTAATGTTATATGTTGTAAGTTATCGTGGATTATGTTTCCTCACCGTTTCCAATCTTCTTCCCTAAGCTTTATTCAGTTAGGACACTAATATGTATGTGTTACGTATAACGAATATCTTAACGAGTACATCGTTTCGGAACATTTGGAACGAACAGAATTTTGTTTTTGAAGTATAGTTGTAGAAGCTCTAGTTTGTATTTTTTCTAGGTTCTTTGGGAATAACACCTCATATACTTGAAAGTCTGTATAAATCAGACCCCGTTTCCAATGGTATAACTTAACGTAAATGAACAAGAAAAATTAATAAATGGATTTAAAGAAAAACAAAAACCGACTTCAAAAGAAAATTAACTAAAAAGCATGAAATAATATTTTGCTACAATTAAATACTTTTTATGAAGTCGGTGCTAAGCGAAAGTGAAAATATTTTGTGAGGTACATTGATGAGTTATACTTCGCAACTTCGCTGTTCAACTTGGCACCGACTTCATAAAAAGTATTTAATTGTAGCAAAATATTATTTCATGCTTTTTAGTTAATTTTCTTTTGAAGTTGGTTTTTGTTTTTTTTAATGTATTTATTTTACAATTTTCAGTGATTCAATGGATGTAATTGCTAATGAGTTATCCTACAGCTGTAACATTCTATTAACATTTTTTTAACCATTCTTCATAACAATATTTGTACTCCGCCCTGTATGTCAGCTATCATTAATTTCCAACTGCTATGAGCTACCTTATATAATTATTTTTTCTTGCTTTTACTAACCATCCTGTATGCTATAATTACATTCGACGTTATATTTTAACCATCTTGCATAGCAAATATTATGGATCACCTAACATTTTAATAACTACCCTATATAATTTTATTTTTACACGAGAAATTTATATTTATATGCGTGAAATTAATATGCAAATTCAGAAGATTTTACTCATCCAAAAATCGCCTGCCTTGGCAATTTTATCAATTTGAAAACTTGAAATCTCCAGTTGTAAAAATATAAAGCTAGGAAAATATGAGGTAGGCATTAAATAGTTACTTGTTTGGAACATACTAATACAATTTGTATTGAAAAAATGATTACAAGAGCAGTTTCACCCTCAAATCACCCTGTATTGAAAGAATTTTTACAAGACGAATCTCACTCTTACGTAGGTTACCAAATCACCTTGTATTGAACACCATTAAATTACAAATCAGCTATCTTGATTGTCGCAAACTGTCAATTACTTTAACTTATTTATATATAAATATATATATATATATATATATATATATATATATATATATATATATATGTTTTAGGTGGTTTCCGGGAATTCACCCGCGTAGTTGATAACTGGTCCCTGCCCGTCCAGTAACAACTCAACCTGAAATAACAAATCAGCAGACGGGAGGCGCTCCCACTGAGCGCCAAGGGCCAATCACACGAAGCCGTTCACGGTGCCAACCAATAGGCGCCGAGCCGCGACTATATAACACCGTGCGCGCTTCTGAAAATATCAGTATTCGAGTAACTAGAAGCGAAAGCAGAAGGCTACGAGAATTATGCGAACCGACCTGAAGAGGGCAGATGTGACTCTGCCGAAACGTCCTCATTTTACCATCGTGTTGAGGAGGGTATAGATAACTGCGGTGGACAAACGCATTATTAACAAGCTTAATAAAAAAAACAATTAAACTCCTTGGTATATTTCATTCAAATTTTAACCATTTCCTTCTTGCATCTTGCAGCATAGCATCTATGTTTTAACAAAACAATATTAAATTTAAGCATCTCCTTCTGGGTGTTAAGTCCACTGCTCTGCAGCAGGTATTTAAGTCTAAATTTGAATAATGTTTTTTAGAAATCTGTTGTTTTGTAACATTTTTTTACCTTAACAACCAATTTTATATTGCAAATATTCCATTTTCTCTTTGGATAATTTTTGGATAGATCCATGAATCGATACACATTAATTACTATGCCTGTTTCTTGTTTTGCAATATTTTTCGTTCTCCATTTACAAAAATTTAGGGATTTTAGAAATACAAAAAGAGCCGTAAAGTCAAAATTGAGACTAAAAATATGAGACACTAATAAACCAGGCACGATATTTTCAAGGCAGACAGAAAACGTACCAGCCCGTCGTTGAGGAACCCGAAGACGGTGATCCCTTTCGGACAGTACAATTCCATATGCAGACTGCCACAAGACTTAAGTTGTGCAACCTTGCCAAAGGATTCAAGCCAGACAAGAGGAACATCAGAACACCATAAGAAAAAATGAAAAAAACAATATTGATTGTATAATTCGCCACCATGACGTCACATGAAAAAGACATTGACAACACGAACGTACTGGCAAGAACAAAACACTGACTGTTAAGAGAGGAAAGGCCTCACAGTCTAAATACTGGTTCTAAGACCAATAAACTACCTAATTTACGGAGAATTGTGTTAAAATCATACTGAGTTGATCTCACGGTATAGTTACATATGCGGATATTACCAAACATCGAACAGGGGGCGTGTCATCTGAGCGCCAAGGGCCAATATCGCGGAGCTGTTCCTGCTACCAACCGAACACCGCCGAACCGCGACTACCTAACAGCTTCCCAGCTACTGTAACTACTGTAAACGTTAATATCCGAGTAACCAGAAGCTTGTGCAGACGAACACGAGAACGTTGAGAACCGACCTGATGAGGGCTGATCCGACTGCCTCCCAACGTCCTCATTTCATTATGGATCTCAGAGAGGACCAGTTATGAACTACGCGGATGAATACCTGGAAATTTCTTGCTACGAAAAAAGTTAACAAAACATGAAAGCTAATTAAAACTATAACACACATAGCATTGATTTCCAGGGATATTTTCTTAATACACTCAGACATTAATCGGAACGCTAAACGGTAGCATTCGCTTTAACGGTTTTATGGACACGTAAATATAAATTACTATCCCCATTGTTGTCCGTGGACGAACAACATTTTGGCTGGTATAGTTCAAATGGATGCTATTAGAAATCAATTTGCGATATTGGACCATTGTCGAACCTTAATAATATGGTTATTCATCATCTAACGATAAAGAACGGTTGAAACGCGAATATAAATGTCAAAACCCAGACTGGTTTAATCATGAAAAATACCGACAAAGTTGAAGGAACTCTTTTATGTAAATTTTTAGCGAACGAAACTTGTTTATACCGAGCACTAAAAGTGATGAAGCCGGTTGATTGAAGTGCATATGTATAATAGAGAAATAAGTGATTCAAAACACAATACAAAGTCCAACAGTAGGTACTATAGAAATTACTTGTTTGTGTGTATAGTTTTGGAATTTTAATGTTTTGCTTTGTTTACTCTGACAAATCGTTTACAAGAAGTTTTGAAAATAAGAACTTACAAAGCAGTTCTTAAATCCTTCTCGTAAGTTTAACTAGTTTCGCAGACTCAGTGTAGAATATGTTAATCCATATTCAAAACTTGCCATTATATTGTAAGCACGTAGTTCGGATCATTTTAATCTTGGAATCAAAACATCAGTGTTGATCTAATCTTAATAATGATCATAATAACTCTACCAGATATCAAATTATTCAAATAATTAGTTTTTCAATAACCAATTTTTCGAAAATTATTATATTGTTCCTAAATTATATAAAATTTAAGCTTTTATGAGTATTTCTTTAAATCGAAAAAGCAAATTATTTGTTGTCATTATCTATTGCTTTCTTAGTTTTACTTATTTGCTTATTTCTAGATATCGAGTTTATCTAGAACTATTAGTGTCAAGGTCATTTAGTGAAATTTCTTGTCTAGCAAGACTCCTTGTCCATTTTCGCGTATGTGGGGTGTCCACTAACAAGATTTAGTTTAAAAAATTAACAACATAAGTAAATCAAGAGGTCTTGAAAGTATATTTTTAGGAGGATAGTTGTAAGAAGTCAATATTAGATCAGGTTAAAAGAAATATTGGAACACGGAGAAATTAAAATTCCTACTGATGTTCCAATGACATCATTTATCGCTAACTACTCTCTATTTCTACGCAATTTTATTGATATTAGTCGTCATACAACTAAATTGCTTGAGTTTTTCCCGTTTATTCTTTAGTAATGATTCTTATACGCACTCATACTACAGAATATGGCAAAACTAAAAACCTGACGAAAGCAAAAAAAGTCGCTTCTGTAGAAATGTATAACAAAAGCTACTACTGGAACATCAGAAAACCTGCATCATCAAGGAATGTCGAAGAATGTTTTTTTGTGATGATGATGTTGAATTCACTTGACTTTTCGTAATTAAATTAAGTAATTCAACTTCATGCAACAAATTGCTATAAAAAACGTTGTTCGACAACGATTACTTGCAAGGAATAGAAACGTTGCTACTCATTAAACAGATAAGTATTTTGAAATATACATTCATGCATATTACACAGTTGAGAAATCAATAGATCGACTTTTTCTCAATTAATCATGCGCGAAAACTTGTCTATAACAAGGCAACTAGTGCAAGTTCTGCAATTTGGATTAATATTCAATTATTTATTTTATCTGCTTTTCAGAAATTGTTGTAATATGAACATCCAAAATAAATATTTACCTCCTCAACCATTCAGAAATTACTTGTCCATGTCTGTGTTTTTCTTTCTTTGTTCCATTCTTAGTAACGGATATAAATTCCAAGCTTTGGAATTCGAAATTTCACCACTACTTTTTAAAAATCTCCTCTCTAACTAACAGAAAATAATTATAATTATGGCAATAACGTACTCAAACATGGTTTTATAAATAATAAATTTGACACATAAACAGAAATATTCTTTTCATATTATTTCAAATTGGAAGTATTATTGGAGAATACCTAATAACACAAAAGAATAATTTTAGCTTGTACTCTTAAAGTCATATGGATATGTAGTCTAAGGTCTCTTAGTAATGTGCATTGCATGCTACCTAGTTAAGAAATTTAATAAATTATATTTAAAAAAAAATTAAAAAAAACCCTTTAATAGTACCCAGAACTAAAAAGTGTAAAATAATTTTTAATTATGAAAAATGTGTGTTAAACCAACAGAAAGACTAACAATAAATTATGATTAATTAATTCGAAAGAAGATTAAAATAGAAATTAAATTAGTAACAAAATAATTCAATTCATAGTAAAAAAGCAGGGGGCGCAATTTAACACATTTCATCATATTAAACCTATTTGTATAAGTCTGGGGTGCTTGATATTAAATGTTACAATTATTTGATTCGTAGCTGTTTAGACAATTAGGTTTAATATGAAAATAATTTGGTCAAGTGCGAGTTGGACTCGCATACTTAGGGTTCCGTACCACCTTCAAGATTCGAATATACTTATTATCTTTTAAAGGAAGCGTTTTAAATTTATAAAAAATAGACACTTCGATTTTCCACAGATAGACTTTTTATTTTATCTGCTTTAGGATTTAATTTTCTAATTTGGCCCCCAAAAAGTAACAATACAGTTTTATTTTACTAATAAACTTTCAGAAATGCCTTTTATAATCTACTGTCTGAGTTTTGAGGCTCTGTAGATTGGAAGAAAAACGGCAAAATAGGTCAAAGTTTAAATTATAAATTATTAAATCTGTTATTCAAGTTATTTAAAAATATAATTAAATATATTTTTCAAAATTTAAATAGTGTAGTTTCTAAAATGGGAATTATGTCGATGTTTAATATTTTTGTTAATATATTTTAAACAATTTCGAAAAGATTGTTGAGGAGGTCTTGAATTATTTTGTCTATTCATGGGTTTTCTCTCCTCCAAATTTTTTCCTGTAACAGATAAGTATTTAAAAAATTGTATATGTAGAACAAAGTGTAGTAAGGCAATTTCGTAAAATTGCCCGGATTACTGGTTGTCTGTACAGAGATTCTTCCTCACAGTTTTTCTGAGAGAAAGAGATGTCTATAACTGACAATTTTGTCAGTGTCAAATTTTTTGACAAACAATAAATTCAAAATCAAAGCGAAAATTTTTTAGAAAAAAGCCTCGAAAACAACACTAAACGATTGACAACGACTCCAGACTCGGAGTTGAAACGTCTCCATACACAGATAAGTATTACACAATATACAATACATTACTTATATACAGGAATACTGGTTGATCATTTTATAGACATCTCTTTCTCTCAGAAAAACTGTGAGGAAGAATCTCTGTACAGACAACCAGTAATCCGGGCAATTTTACGAAATTGCCTTACTACACTTTGTTCTACATATACAATTTTTTAAATACTTATCTGTTACAGGAAAAAATTTGGAGGAGAGAAAACCCATGAATAGACAAAATATTTTAAACAAATGATTTAAAAATATGATATATTTGTAATTCACATAATGAGCCTTTTATCTGATATATTACATGATGCGTTTGAAAATTGAATCTTTATTTTCCATTTAATTGTATAATTTGGCCCTAAAATTACTATGGGGGTTTTCTAATAATTTATTTTCCGTTTAATTCTATTATTTGGAGGCCAAATAATAAAATTAGGTATTTTTTTCATATTTTTCCTATAAACAAAAAAAAATGAGGTCTTAGAGTTTGGGGAATAACGGGAAGAATGGGTAATTTTTTTAAAATATTTTTTTAATATATTCTAAAATATTCATTTAAAAACAAAATTAAAAAAATATATTTGTATTCGTCATAATGAGCCCTGGTATTTGATATATTACATGACCCGTTAGAAACAATTATAATTTTTTATTTTCCATTTAATTCTATAATTTGCCCCCCAAAATGAATATTAGGGGTTTCTTCTTATTTTTCCGGTAAAGTTCTGGTGAGGGGCTATACTTCCAGTTTTTCAAAATTTTTCAGCTTATGGGTTCGGAGATAAGGGGGGGAATGGGTAAAATTTGTTATATTTTTGTTAATATCTTTTAATTAATTTATTTTATAAATATGGAAAAAATATATTTGTTTTCTTCATCATGAGCCCTTTTATTTAATATATAACATGATGGGTTAGAAACAATTTTAATTTTAATTTTCCGTTTAATTCTATAATTTGCCCCCCAAAATAAATATTAGGGGTTTCTCCTTATTTTTCCAGTAAAGTTCAGGTGAGGGGCTATACCTCAATTTTTTTTTCAAAATTTTCCAGCTTATGGTTTCGGAGATGGGGGGAGGGAATGGGTAAATTTTTTTATATTTTTGTTAATATCTTTTAATTAATTTGTTTTAAAAATTTGAAAAAAATATATTTGTTTTCGTCGTAATGAGCCCTTTCATTTGATATATAACATGATGGATTACAAATTTTAATTTTATATTTTCCATTTGATTCTGTAATTGGTCCCCCAAAATTAAAAGTAGAGGTTTCTCATGTTAGTCTGAAGTTGGTAGACAATGTAACTTGTTCCTCGAAGTTTCCTTGGACTTCCATCGTCTCGAAGTGGTTGATCTCACAACGTTTCAATAGCTGTGTATCTGCTATCGTCATCAGGTGAATCACAGTTATTGAAACGTTGTGAGATCAACCACTTCAAGACGATGGAAGTCCAAGGAAACTTCGAGGATAGAGGTTTCTCCTTATTTTTCCAGTAAACTTCAGGTCAGAACCTATAAATCTATTTTTTTCAAAACTTTACGTTTTATAGTTTCTGTGATAAGGGGCGGGGGGAATGTGTAAATTTTGGTATATTTTCGTTAATATCTTATTAAATAATTTTTTTAAATATGAAAAAAATATATTTGTTTTCCTCAGAATGAGACCTTTCATTTGATATATTATATAATGTGTTTGAAAATTATTTTATTTTCAAATTTTTATTTAATTCTATAATTTGCCCCCCAAAATTAATATTAATGGTTTCTCCTTAATTTTCCTGTAAAATTCGGGCAACGCTCTATATTTCCTATTTTTTTCAAAATTTTAGGCTCAGTAGTTTTGGAAATCAGGGGGGAACGGTCGATTTTTTTAGTTTTTCCCCCCAGAAGTACCCCTAAAATCAATTTTTTTTCTTTTACGATATGTACTCCTCATTCGGTCACCAAACTATACATTGATACCAAATTTCAATCTCTTCCGTCCAGTAGTTTAGTAGAAAATGGCTGTGATGTGACAGAGGCAGAAATCCTGAGTGATATTATAAGGGTATCCGTATATTGTATATACGGAACCCTAATAAGTTAAATGGCGCCCCACGCTTTTTTACTATGAATTGAATTATTTTGTTACTAATTTTTAATTTCTATTTTTTATCTTATTCCGTATTAATTAATCATGATTGATTGTTAGACTTTTTATTGCTGTAACACAAACTCTTCATAATTGAAAATTATTTTATACTTTTTAGTTCGGTATACTATTGAAAAGTGTGTTCTGGGTTTTTTTTAAACTATAATTTAGTTTCAAAATTTTTAGTCTCAAAACCACATCAATAATATTTATAACAAGAACCCCAATTTTTAGTATATCTTATGTGTGGCAATGAATCAAAATTTATTCCATTCATATTTACGTAACTTATCCATTTCATCTAACGCATCACAATTACATGGAACTTTCCTTGTTAACTTTAAGTAGTCAAGTCCTTCTAGTTTAATACCATTTAGTGACCTTCCGCGACATAGAGCTACCTACATAAGCCTGTCCAGGAGAAAGCAACAGTGAACCGAAATAAATAACTGCATTTTGTGTATGGTGGATGCCCAACTCAGGGTTAATGGCAGCATTCGTCTTTTGTTGGAAACTGTATCGATATTATTTTAATTACATATAAACCATCTTAACCAAAATCGATATAGGCTGTTGGTATGTGTGATTCATATACTTTGATAATTCCCATATTGCAGTTTACAGAGTCTACATTTTGTTACCCAAATTTCGTGCAGCCTCAATAAGTTGATGATGTGCCTTTTATGTAAGATGCTGAAATGTCAAGTCTCCAACCTTGAAGGCGTTGACTACCTTAACGAATGACGTGTCTCCTTGTGGGGGCACGTTTTGTATAGTTCAACCAGTTTGAAAAGCCGCCATAAATGTGTAATTGGTGTCATATCCTCAGGTTATTGAAAAACTTGATGTCTTCGACAGCTAGTAATTTTATTAAATCACTTCGCTTTGATTTCAAATGTCTCAATGGCTTTTTTTTAAATTTTTCTCGAAGTTTATTGATTCAGAATTATTTCCGTTTTTTTTTAATTTTTATTATTTTTTCTTAAAATTTCAATTTTTTCAAATAAAATTTAGAAACTGTCCGTTATAATACGTTTGTCTTAATAATTCAAATATTACACTGGAAGTTAATATGGATATTTTCTTTTTATCTTGATTATCCCAGTCAAGATTAGATGGTCAGGTACGTCAGGAGGGCACTCTCTCGTTGAAAACGTACCTAAAATTTTGTAGGTTTTCAAAAAAAATTGTATTTCCTTGGTTCTTGTAGTAAAAATACCGTATTTTCACTTTAAACTTTCAAAAATGTCTTTATATTAAGCTTGTGGATGAAAGAACTCCTCGTTCTGTTGTGATAAGCTCAATGATCTTGAAGCTCTCGGAGGGGCCATCGCCCCCCATCGCTCCTCCCTGGATCCGCCCCTGGTCAGGATTTTATAACAATGTTGTATAAAAATTGTATTGTCATCGACACGTCTGCAAATTTTTAAGTTAAATATGTCTGATCATATTTAAGTTGATGAAAGTTTCCGTTAAAACATTCATACACGCATACATACAGCTCAACCTAATAAAGACGTGTTAAAAATAGAGAATTAATCTTAAGCTCAAACATTATTTAGAAGTGTTAATGTAAATTGTTTATAATATGACCTTGGTCAGCACACAAATGTAATGGCAACTTGGTAACTGCCAACCACAGCTTGTAACATTGTCTACTTTTTTGGTGTTCTGACTTCTGTACGTCAAGTCTCTAATTTGAAATATCGTAATTAGATTGTTTATTAGAATGATAATCAATTTTTTGCTGGTATTGTATATTAATTGGATCTTATATTTGTTTATTTACTACAATTTACTGTTTATTTTATAATGGTCCCTGTTTCTTACGCATAAAACTAATTTGTATCGGTATTTCAAACTAAGTGTATTTTTTGCATTTCACTATCATAATGATATATTTTGTTATGTGTAAGTGTGTGCCTCCGTTGAGAATCTTTCGCCTTAATAAATAACATCTTGATGTTAAAGCTTGTAAGTACAAATATTTTTTAATTTATTTCTTTAAATCCTATATGCTTAGATTTTTTAAACCCAACACAACAAAATGAATTGGATGTCAGCAAAATATATAGAATTTCGTTCTTGTATTGCATACCACGCGCTTTCTATCATATGAAACCACGACAAGGTGAAAAAATTCGCTTGACAAGAGATAATTTATTACGTGCCCAAGTTGGAGATACAAACTTTCCCACCGTCGAATTTTGTCATTTTGTGCTCCACACGCTAACACACAAACTATTCTGAGGCATAGCAAGAGGAAACTTGCTAAAGCAAATAAACACACGACGGCATTGTATGCCTCATACAATAAGATATTTTTTCCTAAACAAGATTTAGATAAGAGTTGAGTTTTTGTGACGGCATTCGCAATCATACAAACAAAGGGCGTGAAGTGACGTCTTTTTAGGTATAAAAAATATTGTTACATCACATTTTGAGTGAATTCTGATCGACTGGTGTAAAAAAATGTTTTTAAATGTAAACCAAATGGTGTTTGTACACCCCTGTGAAATGAGGTACGTTTGCTTTTCTATGTACATAGTCCGAACGAAATAGCAACATTTTAAGCAATATGAAAATGTATAGTTGTATCAATTGTATTATCTTAGAAAGTTGTGTGTTTTTTTAAACAAATAAAAATTGAAAATTGACGTTTTTTGCAGTTGTTTCTTTATACTTTCGTTCCTATAGCTTGTAGAAAAAAAGTTTCATAATAAAAGTTTGTTACAATAAAATGCTAATATGTTCTTAAATAATGAGAAAATATTATAAAATATGTGAAAAATTTTAAATTCAATATTTGTTAGAGAAAATTTACTCTATTTTATTGAAACTCATGAATTTCGATCTGACTTATTATAGACGTTACTCTTATCCGGAGTCGGTCTGTATCGGTGTATTACGAGTGAAACAGTTAATTTATCGCTTAAAAAAAATTGCAAAAAAGTTGCAAGAGCTGTCAAATCTGAAATAACAAATGCAAATATTTCGATTGTTCGTGCATATAAACATAGAACAACATTTATCATGTCCAAAAATTAAAACTAGAATTTTTATAATTCATCGTTTTTTTCTCAAACAAAAACGCTGTAAAAAATAATTACGTGGTTTTTAATATTTTCTCTGTAAAATGATAAAAGGCTTTTCATTTTGCTTATGAAAATCTATTTTGTAGAATTAAAAAAATGTTAAAAATGGACCCAGAAAATTAAAGTTGTTTGTAGAGATCATAACCGTGAAAAAAATAGTAAAAAACTATTTAAAAAATTCAATTTGACAATTGTACAACATAAAGGTATTCTAACTTTATCTCTCCAAAAAAATTAAACATTTTTGTTCATTATTTCAATTTGCCAGTTGCTGCAATTTTCAGATTTTTTAAAAGCAAACAACTAATTACTGCTCTGGTAGTGCATTGATACAGGACTAATTTTCAGGAGGATTAACTAGTTTAAAGAAAATGTCTTTTCAGAATTAGAATAAAATTAATTTTCAAAATTCCAATGGTATCAACTTTTTAGAAAATTTTATTCTAACCAGCTTGTGTTAAGAACTTATTTTCTGCAGCCCATAGCAACCAAGTATAGAAGAAAAAAATTCGATTTTTAAACCTCTAATTGTTTACAAATATTATTCACAACTTTCTCGCATGGGTGTTTTGTAGAAGGTTCGCCAAACATGGAGGTCGGATAGGTAGTCTCAAGTTTTATATTATGTAGCCCATATAACATCTAGATACCTTCCATTTTGTGATTTTTTTTAATTGATTTGTTTTTTGTTCTTAATTCACAGATTTTTTCATAACAACACTTGTAACTTATTTAGTTTTCACTGTCACTTCACCAAACAAACCTAAATGTAACCTATGATGTTTATTTGTTCTTCTGGTAACGATATTTGACATAAATAATTGGATAAAAAATATATGAGTTCACAAATGGCGAGGTTTCATAAAAATTTCATTAAGTTAAACACTTCATCACATTACAAAACAAACTAAGAAACACGTCGAGAACTTCGAAGGCTTACATAACTTCTATACTTCAGACCCTTGCCTACGATATAGCAAAAGTATTTGAAAGTAATTAGTATCATAAAATTTCAGATTATAACTTACAAGCATGGAACAAAAAATCTAAAACATACAAGTTGCAATAATCTGTTATAAATTTTGTTCAAACTGGCTTCCACAGCTACGGATACAATCGCAACATGATCTTTTGTGACTGCTACAGTCGTAGTCTCTAGTTGCATCTCATCCAGGATTGTTTCGACAGCAACATTTATCCTTTCTATTAACTGCTCCTTGGTTTCAATTTCTATCTCCTAAACAACTTGAATTTTTAATAAACGATTTGCCGATCTTATTAGATACAGTCCCAGTGGAAGACAGACCAATAATATTCCAAAAAGATGTCTATTCAGCACATTATTTGCGAACTGTGGGAGAGTTTGAATTCGGAGAGCTGGCCCAATACTCTAGCCTCTAAGGTCCCAGGGCCTGACTTCCTTTGATTTTCTTGTATGGCGACGGACAAAGGAACTTATTTACGAGATAGAAATAAAAACCAAGGAGAAGTTAAGAGAAGGAATAAATATTGCATTTGAAACAGTGTGGATTGTATGCGACAAGAGACTACAGCAGTCACAAAAAGATGTCGCGCTTGCATTCGTAGTGGTGGAAGATGTTTAAATCAAATTTATAACAAATTATTGCAACTTGTTGTATGTTTTATTTTCTGTAGTTCTAGCCTGGTAAGTTACAATCTCAACTTTTATTATGATACTAACTACTTTCCAATGCATGTGGTATATCGTTGGAAAGGGACTGAAGTATAGGAGTTTTTGTAAGCATTCGCAGTTCTCGATGGGATTTTTTTTAATGTGATAAAGTGTTTAACTTAATATATTTTTTATGGACCTCCCCAAGTTTGTTTTTTCAACCAATTATTTATATCAAATACCGATTGCAGAAGAACAAACAAACATTTAGATTAGATATAAGTTTATTTAGTGAAGTTGCAGTCAAAAATAAATAAGTTACATAAGTTGATATGAAAATACCGGGAAATTGAAAAAAAAATCAATTAAGTAAATAAAATACTCTCTTCGAGGTGTCATTCCTTTGTACTCAAGACAATATATATTATAAATAAATATAATATATATTGTTTCTGGTCGGGAACCTTCATCAGTTGCGCTTCCCACAATTGAATGTCCTCTCGAACACTTCTTTATGCATTCGATGCATTTCGTTAAATTTGAAAATGCGAGATGTAATACCGACATCTAGGATTTTCAAGAGAATCAGTACACAGAATCTTGAAAATCCTAGATGTCGGAGTTACATCTCGCGTCTTCAAATTTAACGAAATGCATCAAATGCATAAAGAAGTGTTCGAGAGGACATTCAATTGTGGGAAGCGCAACTGATGAAGGTTCCCGACCAGAAACAATATATATTATATATTGTCTTGCGTACAAAGAAATGACACCTCGAAGAGAGTATTCAATATCTCTGACAGGTGAGGTAACCTGAAAATTTTTTCGTGACATTCTGTCCTAGGAGTTAAGGGGGAACAGCAATTACACAGAACGGCTCCAGATTCGGAACCTCTGTGTACTGATTCTTTTGAAAATCCTAGATGTCGGCTTACATCTCGCGTCTTTAAGTAAATAAAAATCGCAAGCTATCCAGTTGATATATGGGCTACATAATATAGCTCATTAGCCCACCTATCCACTTTTTGTGTTTGGCGAAACTTTTCAAAACACCCTGTAGATACAGTAACTATAGATATTGTCTAGAACCCAATCCTACAAAACAAACCCATTCCCCGTTCGGAATAACAGGGTAAGTTGGGCTTAATGAGATGGTTCATAGTGGAAAATAGCCAAATAATATCGAGAAATGATGCGGCTGCAAATTAGTTTTATTGTGTAGTTAAATTTTATATTTGTAACTGGAACGTGAATTTCACTCCATTTTTGAATACTATGTTTTGTAAATACTTCCTATACCCAAATTTCATATGATTATTCAGTTGGTATGAATATTCCTTTGAGGATTGGGGCTTGATGTCAGGAATACTACCATAATAAAATATTGAGAACCCGCTGCACACAATGCACATTATCTGAAGGAAAACTCCTGACAAGATATCTCCGACTAATGAAGTCAATATTAACCTGTGCAAACGAAATAGGAAGAATAACGACGAAACCAACACTACAAGCTAAGCTCAGAAAGGAAGAAATTGAAAAGGATAAAAGAAAACTAGCGTTTAGAATATATCGAACTGTTGAAACCTTTTAGACAAAAGGACTCTACAGATGAAACTCGAAAGTAATCGAATAACAGAAGGAAACCTCTGAATAACTAAAAAACGAAACAAAATAATGGAGCTGGTCACCAACTACTAAAAGGAAAAGCCTCCGCGTCTCTTAAAATACAGATGGGGGAAGAACTAACAGTAAAATGTAGTCAACAATCCAGAGCTGCTTACTTAAATACCCCAGAATTTAAACATACTGTGTAAGCTGGGGAAACTGTGGAACTTTTGGTGTGTGATAGATTTATAAACAAGTTTTGTACCCTAACACCAAAACTTTACTTTTTCACTCAACGCCATTTCAACACCAAATCTGTCATCATCATGGAGTAAATCAAAACTGAAAATATTTATAATTATACCTTAATATATAATACTTAAAATAGTATCTATAAATTAGTGGGGAAATTCATTATACTAACAGCTTTATTCGCGGAACATAATTCTGAACCAATTCGTTATCAATTCAGTTCTACCCAAGAGCGCATGCATGAATAAGTAAAAGATACTTGTGTACCGGAGAATGCCATTGGAACTAATTCAGTACCCTAGAAATCTCATATACCTACTCTTCTATGCTGTCAAATTATAGAAATACGTATTTGTCAATTAAATGAGCCAGTTTGCATTCTGCTACTATTTATTGTAGAGGTTTGAATATTCTGACAGGGCGAAACGATATGCATCCATCCTTTCACGACTTATTCGAAAATGAAACTCAAACTGATAATTATTAAATTGTGGTCAAAATAATCAATTGTTTTTGGAACACCCACAATTTCCAAAAATTCTTCCAAATCCTCGTCACTTGAAATTAAGTGGTCTATCTCGACAAATATTCTAAAAAAAAAGATAGGAAAAAACTCGGCGCATAGATAAAAATTATAATTTATTACCGTATAAATGCGAATAGATCTCTCTTAACAACTTTAAAGTCCAAACGTAAACACAGTTAACAGTAAGTAAATTTCCCGGTGTAGATAACACAAATTAACAATTTACTAAATTCGAATAAAACTTATTCAAACTCGCATGTCAGAACGAGGAATCCTAGCTTTAATTCAAGAAATGATAATCTAGTTAAGAATCGATAAAGAATCGAATTTTCCTTGACCCTGAAGTCAGAATTATTACTACCAGTTCAGTAAGTTCTGTACCGCGAATGCTTTTATTGCAACTGCGCATGCGATCAGTGATGAATCAATAACGAATAATTACTGCGAATAAAGCTAATATACTAATCCTTAAGTACCTAACCTTCCAACATAATACGGTATCGAGTTATTAAATACTTAAGTTCTGAAAAACCGTGGGCCTTTTGGGATTTGATATTTGTCCGAATTCATAAGGTTATTATTTTATATAACATTATACTTTCGAAGTCCAATTTCTTAAAATTATTGACTTGCATAATTAATCCTAACGAATTTAAATCTCTAGAGTGACTATGCTCCAAAACATGATGTGCTACAATAGTTTTCTCAGATCTAGCGTATTTTATATGTGCAAAATGTTCTTTAAATCGGCTGCTAATATCTCTACGTTTTTGTCCATTTCAGAACACAGTCATTACATGTAATCACATATGACTGTGATCTGAAATATAATAGGCACACAAGTAGAGTTATTAGAACCCGATTTAAAGAACATTTTGCACATATAAAATACGGGAGATCTGATAAATCTAGAGTGGCATATCATTTTTTGGAACACAGTCACTCTATATGTAGATTTAAATTCGTTACGATTAGTTAGGCAACTCAATAATTGTAAAGAATTGGACTCCTACGAAAGTATAATGTTATACAAAATAAAAACCTTATGAATTCGGACAAAGATCCAATCCCAAACAGCCCACTGCATAATAATTACATAGAAATCCTAGAAATTTGTATTTTAAAAATTAAATATTTAATAACTCAATGATCGTATTATTTTGGAAGGTTAGGTACTTAGGGATTAGTATAATGGTCTTCCCCACTAATTTACCGATAGTATTTTAAGTATTTTATATTAAAGTATAATTGTAAACATTTTTAGTTTTGATTTGCTCTATGATAATGTCAGCTTTGATGTTGAAACAGCGTTGAGCAAAACATAAAGGTCTGGGGTTAGGGTACACAAGTTTGTGTTTATACACTGTCTAAGAACCAGACTAGTGGAATAGTTGCTCCATAGTATTAATCCACAACAATGACGAAAAACCTAAAGTTTAGTACAAAATATACACTGTATATATACGCTAGATGTGGCTTAACTACGAGAGCAAGTCGGATCCCCAGTGGCTAATCAAAATATGTCACAAGCATACTCAAATAGTCTAAGGGATGTTATCAGTTCGAGCAAAGAATATCAAATAGTACGTCGAAAAAGCAATCGGCATCATATATACGAAGACGTAATCACTGCTCTGTATGAATAAGGTGCAGTCATACATAAAAACACTGATATATATATATACAGAGAAGAGAAAACCAAAATTAGAATATATGTAGGTTACCCAGTATTTCCACTGACAGAAGTCTGACATTAGTTGAGACAAATAATTTACAGTGGCAATAGAAAGTATCTTTGAGAACTTACGCTGGAACTACAAAATACTATAGAGGGAGAATGTTCCCAGCCATCTAAGATTTGTTGATAATATTGCTTTCTGAAGCTTCGTTGAGGCATCTTCTAGTTTTTGTTTGATTTTGTTGGGAAAACACAACCCCAGGAAAAAAGCTGAACGTTTAAAAAACCAAACGCTCCTAAATCTTATTCTGAAGTCAGAATAAGGCTTTGAAATGTTTAAATTTTTAAACACTTTATGGGTAACTTTCTTAGCCTTATTCCCCCAAGATTTTATATATAAATATAGAAACACCATCCGCAAAACTGTTTCACGAAGAGTTTGGTGACGAAAGATTCTCTGGGAGGGTACAACGTTATTATTTTTGATTCAAAGAATATTTTGTCGTGTTTATGGGGGTTTGGCGCCCAAAATATGTCTGGGATTGTTACAACGCTCTTATGTCATGTCCAGAGAAGGAAGACACAGAGTTTACCCTGGATATAGTTGCACGTCTCAAAATTGTGGAAGTTGTAATTTTGTTTTCAAAAACCATTGTAAATGCTCAAACTCTAGAAGAAGTGCGACATTTAAGGCGGATTAATTTGAAAAGGCCGACATTTATTTCAACAATTATATTTACATTTGTTTATCAAACCTCGTATATTCATAAAGTAACTTTAAAGGAAATTAACAAATAACTATCGACTCTATTTTGTTGCCAGAACGTGTGTCACAACGAAAACTCAGCTCTTTGTTTTCTATCCATAAATTATATAAATACACTGAACCAAACGCTCAGGCTAATATTAGAGATATAGATATAGCTATGAACATATTTGTAAAAGCTTTGCTTCTGACTTATTTACAGAGTAAGTGGGAAGGATCCCAAGGAAACTGGGGGGAAGTAAGTCACTATTATTGTCTGATAGTATTATATGTATTGAGTTATGAGGATAGAGCCCGATGCTACCCGAGTTTGGCTTGTGATAAATTGACCTTATATTTAATATACTGACCCAGGTGGGCTATGATAAAGTGAGCCCGCGCCGAGGTTTGCACAATCGAAGAAACCCGAATACGAGGGATTTATTGGAAATAAGCTCCTATAGCAAATATTGAGATTCATTTTGGCGAACAATATCATGTTAACCTTCGTAAGAATTATAAAATGGGATTTTTGCGTTATCGAAGTTATTTTAAAAGTTTATACTTAATAATTTCATAAATATAGAGAAGTTGGAGTATACGTTATATTAAAAAAACTGAGAACTCAGATAAAGATTTTTAATTAAATAGTCTAGTTAACATATTTAATTGCATACCTGCACATAAACAATTGCAAAACAAAAAAAAAATTGTTCCGATCTTGTATTTTAGTAACTACCAGAAATATGAATATTTTTATTGATCAGCATACTTATTCTTGAAGGGAATTTAATACTCTACAAAACAGGTATGATGAAATTTTTCATTAAATTCATTTGTTTTAAACTTATTCCACATTGAAATTAAATCCCAAATTAGGTTTGAATAACGAATAACTGATTTTTTAACGTATTAAATTTTGACCAATAAATATATTGATATTTCTAGTAGTTACCAAAATTCAAAATCGAAACAAAAAATTGAAAATACACATGAATGTTTCAGGCACTATTACAAGGAAACCGCCCCTTTTATGTCAATTCAGGAAGAAAGCTTTTTTGTAGAGAATTTAATTTCCTTTAAGAATATGTTTCGCAGAATTTTTAAGTGATGATGTACGAGTTATGGGTAAAAAAATGTGATTACTGTTAAAAAACCAATAGTGGTAACGAAATATTTTATAGTATAGTTAGAAATAATCAATGGTTGTTTTTTGGCCCAATCTAATATGGTCAAAAGGGGTCCTGGCTATACTTGGAGTGAAAAAACGACCATGTTAGGCTCTGCTTTTGAAATTTGTGTTCAAATATATCGGTAAGTGTTTGATTTACGTTAGAAATAAATATAAGAATTTATTTTGACATAAAATTTTCCATCAGAATATTTTTTACAATATAGAGATATCAAAATTTCCCTGGTACAATTGTGATAATACGCGGAAAAAGTTCAGAATGACGATGAGGAAAATTGCTCAAGACAAGGTGAAGGAAACATATGATTCATAAAAAAAAAGAGTTATGGCAAAAACAACAATGCTAATGTAATTTTTTTAATCCAGCTACATTTTCGCACGTGGTAAATAAGGTATTATAATAATCACTGATATTCTTACGAATAGCGTCAACTTTCAACGGTTAAAACCAATGAAAAAATCAAATCGGTTAACTAGGAAAGCCTAGGGAATTGAAATTTTATGTAAGGTCAATGTTTCCAAATATAGTATCTGCAGCAGAAAATTCTTATAACATGTCAAAAAAAAAAAACGTTTCTAGAGGCTAAAGGTTACAGTTTTATATTTGTAAAGATATCAGTCGTACAAAAATTTAAACATGAAATAATTAGACATCTTAAATTTGTTGAATTGTTATGACCTAGGATTTGCTTGAGAAGGGGTCCTGCCTAATGGTTAAGATCATTGAACTTAAGCTCTCGGTTTATTACTCTAGTGCTTACTGTCTACTACTTAAACCGTTATTAAATATTTCTTCAGTTTTTTTTAACATTCAGAGGGACTGTGCCTCCCCCACTACCTCATAAACAATTTTCGTATGACGGGTATAACAGTTTTCTGCAATTTTTCTATGATGACAAAGAAAATTTAAAGAAATTTTCTACACTCTCCTAATTAATCCATTTAAATATTTCAGTTTGTATTCGATTGACTGAAAGCTTCTCAATACGCAAAAGAATCAAGGATTAATAGAGTTATGTGTTTGGCGCCCTGCAAAAATTTGAGACATTTGCAGATTTTTCGGAGAAACCTGGAAGCAAAAACGATATAAAATATCAAATATCTCTTTGTGGCTTGTTTGTGTAACAACTCTCAGCTTTTTAGCCTGACTATTCAGATGACTCAAATATTTACCAGGTTGTACAGAGAAAAATTTAATTATTTATGCTATGAATACTTTGTGTCTTTTTGGGTAATAACACCACAATAGAAATAAAACGACGTATATTGCAGGAATACCAAATTCCGTTTCAAAGTCTATTCTGACTTCGTTGTCAATGTCAATGAACATTTTCATTTTGCAATCTACATCAATAAATATAAAGCCATTGACAACGAAGTCAGAATAGACTTTGAAACGTTTGGTATTCCTGCAATATACGTCGTTTTATTTCTATTGTGGTGTTATTG